>BSBK01008220.1:330000-396519 GCA_027943335.1 Chamaecyparis obtusa | reverse complement strand
ATATATATATGTGTGTGTGTGTATGTATATATATATATATATGTGTATGTATATATATATATATATGTCTGTGTATGTATATATATATATGTGTGTGTGTGTATGTGTGTGTATATATATATGTGTGTGTGTGTGTGTGTGTGTGTGTGTGTGTGTAGACACACACACACACACACAGAGTTTTATTATACAAATTTAAATAAAAATTCAAAATATAAAATTTTACAATAATAAATTATTTAATAAAACAAAAATCAATAAAAATAGTTAAGATATTCAAGTAATATTTATACATATTTAATATTGATTATTCATATGTGATTTTTATATATTTAATATTTATATATTTATTATATAATATTTAAATGTATACATGTATAATTAATATAATATTAAAATTAAGTATATTTTCTATTAATTATAGTATAGGATTAATACAATGCATAGTTCATATCCTCAAAAAATATAGCCAAAAAGTATATCTGATCCAATACTATATTAACTCAACAAAGGACTGAAAATATCAACCTATTACATGAATCACATACAATAATATATTTCAATATTCTCAACATCTATTTAAAAAGACTAGTCATTATCTAATGAACCTTCAATCTAGGTTGTCCATCCCATGAATCCCTCCATCCATATCTGCCTTCTTTCTGTATGAGTGGTTATCTTGATGAAATCTATAACATGTATCCCTGGTTGAACTACATTGAGAGACACAGGAGCTACTGCACGTACCTATTCTCTACCTTGAACTCTTGCATCCTACTTTCTATTTTCTTCTAATTCTACCTAAATTTTAGCAAGTCCTACCTCAAATGGGGTCATTTCTTCCATTTTACTTGTCCATGTGTACCCACTAGCTATCTCCTGGGTGAAAATGCTTTTTAGTACCATCCTTAAGTAAACTTTCAAACTTTTCTTTAGACAATCTCACAGTGATTGTATCATGCAAAAGACATCATAGATTATGAGTATCTTAAGAGACTTAGTAAGTAGTCTACCTCTACCACTAAAAACATCATTATTCTAAAATTTCCAAATAAGACAAATTATTTCACTAGAAAGAACATACCAGAATATGTTAGTATCTTTCTTGAGTAGTGAGACACAACCAATGATGATTTCCCAAAAACTAACATTCCCCATCAATTGTAATGCCAAACATGTGTCATACTTCTCTCACAAATAAACAATCAAAGAATATATGAATCATAGTTTCTAAAAGTGTACAAACTACACAAATGTTGGTATCCCCTAGAGTATTAAGAGTAGGGATTTTAAGAAAGAATAGATGCCATAAGAAACCCTTTTTTTGTCTCAATGGGGTCTAGTCCCAAGGATGACTAAGATTATTATACCAAGAGAAAAGATCTAAGTTGAGACTCCAACAACTATTAAGGTAGGATAGAATATCATAATTATCAGTAAGACATGTGTAAATGGATTTAGATTTCACATTAGAGAGAAGGGAGCCATCAGGCTAGCTAGTATAGAGTATAATGATCATCATAATTGTCATTTTCTCTGGGAAGGGATAGGGCCACACAAGCTTCCCTAAGCATAGTGAAGGTCCTCCACTAAGTTTGGGGGATATCAAATTTAGAAAAAATAAGCATA
This sequence comes from Chamaecyparis obtusa, assembly GCA_027943335.1. Classification (NCBI taxonomy): domain Eukaryota; kingdom Viridiplantae; phylum Streptophyta; class Pinopsida; order Cupressales; family Cupressaceae; genus Chamaecyparis; species Chamaecyparis obtusa. The sequence continues at coordinate 394,890 of BSBK01008220.1, read as the reverse complement.
TTTAAGTATTCTATAGGAATTATATACATATAAAAATAACTATAATATATATTAATTATTATATGTATATTATATAGTGAATAGATAATAAATATTAAATATGTAAATATCAAATATGAATAATCAATATTAAATATTAAATATTAAATATTTATAAATATTGTAGGTATAATAGAATTCTTTTGTTAATTTTTATCTCATTAAATTTATTATTGTTGTAAAATTTTATGCTTTGAATTTTTATTTAAAATAGTTGGTATGTGTCCTTGAAAAAGGAAATGTTTTCATTTTGCAAACCTTTACATTATCTTAGCTTTGATTCGTAGTACCATTGGAAAATGAATTTTTTATAATGTTAAAGACTAATATTTATGAAAAAATCATATCAAGCCTAAGGAGATGTCTCTATATTTTAGTGTTAAAGCCAAAAGAAATCAAGTGGTTCCTTCTCATATCTAAGAGCTAGATTTTGGTTCTATTCAAATAAATAACTACCATAATTTTCTTATTTCTAAGAAGTTGATAGAGATGGGGTGCCCTCAAAAGGTTGTAGCCCAAGAACTATAAGGAGCTCATGCAAAATGAAGAGTTCTCAAATTTATTTACTAAAGAAGATCTCACACCATGCTTCCTAGTGATGCATGGTTATAATAGGTCACTCTCAACTGAAATCTATAGCTCCTAGTAGAGAGGTACTGTTACTATATATTGGGAGATTGAAATTCATAATTACTCCTAAGCTAATCTAGAGAAAGATACTAGTATGAAGTGCATGAATGTGATAAGGTAGAAAGAAGATCTTTATCAACTATAACACCTACATAAAGAAAATTTTCAATAAGGGAGAAAATCCAACTATTGTGCAAAATGGGTATGATCCTTATCTCTTACCTCCACCATATGCTATGATATGTTATCATGTTATAAAATATTTCACATTGAAAGGAGATCATCATTGTCCATGGCTATCACTTCCTCGAATCTTGAACCATATTAGGCATGGGGAGAGAATTTAAATTCCTTTTTTTTTTGTAAATAAAGAAAAAGTAGCATGGCCAATGCATGAGTATATAGCTCACTTCTATTTTCATGAATTGCACATCTAGGAAGGGAAGATGCCCCAATAGGTTCAAGGGGAGACTCAAACACTAAGTGGTAAAGTGATCCTTCTCTAAAATATGTGATTGATGAAAGAAAAATGATAAGATAGAACAATGTAAATCATTAACTAGGAAATTCACTGAAAAACTTGTAAACATAGATTGTAACAAACGGAAAATGAGAAAACATTTACAGAAGTGGAATCCAGAAGATAGAACTAACTTGTGACTAAAATTTGAGCTCAAAAATGCATGACATGATGGAAATAACAATGTGTTCCTAGGACATAATGGCAATGGAAATGTATTCCTAGTGTTTTCATCTGAATTTTTAATAGTATGCCTGAATATTCTTGATCCACTTAGATCTAATCTGATGACTTAGTAACATGTTCATAAATGGGGAAAAAGGTTTTGGAGGATAAAGGGGTTTTCCTTAGTCAAATCCTTGTTTAGGAAGAAACCTTAGAAATAAAATGAAATTGTATAAAGGACTATAAATACAAAGGTAAATAATAGATTCACCTTGCATAGACCCTCATGAACAGATGTAAAAATTGTTCATACCCAAGAAGATACTTGAAATATACTTGAAATCCAAAAACATGACCTTGGAATGTAATGTAGAATCAAATATTCCATCAAAAATGTATAGATCTATGAATTTCATTCCTAGACCTTGAATGTAGATATGTTTGATAACACTTACAAAGAAGGAAAGAGAAGACGAAATCAAGGATGAATCTTCTTGCTTAATTGAGAATTCCTCTACTTGGTCTTGATGGGAGAGAAACTTGCATCAATTGGAGAATATTTCCTTTGACTTAAATGATCTTGAATAATTGGAGACTTGGAGATCTTGACCTTGGGTGCTTGCCTTCAAATCTTGAATACAATTGCTCTTTCTTGCTTGAAAACTTGATAGCTTGATTGTGAAAAAACTTTCACTTGATAATGATGATGTATGTCCAAATGATAAGAGATATGGTTTCTTATACTAACTCTATCATTTTGAGATTCAAATTAGATCTAGGTTGACCAAAAAACAAAATAACCGGAGAAGACCTAGACATCACCCTTGGATAAAATTTTGGCCCCAAAACCTAGGGATAGGTCAACATTGGCCACATGTCCTAGAAGAAATGGGCTTGAATTTTAAATGGAGCTTGGGGAGGGTGAAAAGGAGTGGGAAAAAAGGACTCAACTTTCCAAGATCAATAATAATGGACATTCAGACCTCAAAATCACCAAAATGGGTCTAATAGGTCCTAATGAAGCATCCAATCATGGGTCCTAACTTTTTTGGATGGTACATCTAGACCCCACTTTAGCGGGAGTATGAGACATGCTCATGCTCATGTTAAAGTACATCAGTACATAAGAAAAATATTATCAAGGTTAAGAAGGCAAAGAAACATCAAGCCACCAAGTGACTTCTCCTTATCAAATCCAAAACTAAGATAAAAGAGGCATCACTCAAAAGAGAGAGAGAGAAAGGGAGAGAGTCACTAGTACATTTGACCCACTTTTTAGACCAACATTTCTGACCAAGTTATAAAATGATTTTCCATGGTAGGTTTATATAAGAAAATTTTGATTTTTTTTTTACTTCTATTCCCGTGTTGGTCAGAATTACAACCCTAAAAAGTGGTCATAATTCCAACCAACACAGGAATAGAAGTAGAAAAAAAGTCAAATTTTATACATATATCCCGCCTACCAGCACATTTCATTTTATTTCATTTTGGCATAGTCTGCGAGCAAAGGAGTGCTGAAGGAGGTGGTATAAGGAGGGAAGCTGTATGTCGACACCCCCTATATGCATCTAGCCTGTAAGTTTTTGCATCTCCTTCTCTTCCACATTACTATTCTCAAACTTGAGCAAGCAACAAGAGGAATAGGCATGCGATTTCAACCATTTCATTGCAGCCTTGGTAAGAGAATTTAATTTTTTTGGCATTTTCTTAATGAAGGGTAACATTTATTTATTTTTTCAAAGTGTTTTTATTTGTCACAGATTTGAAACCCTAAACTCTACACTTCTAACGGTGTTCACACCACCATTATAAGTGGCCTGTGAATTTCCAATTCTAATGGTGTTCAATTTCCAGAGATACAGAGAAACCGGTCAAATAAGGGTGGGTTCTTTGTTTCCTCATCAACTGAGTTCAAGGTAAAATTGATGCTACTTTTGGTTTCATTATAAAAAAATGTTGAATAAGTGGTTGAATATCATGGAAGTGAAGAAAATAAAAGCTAAAACATTGATGAATATCACAGAAGTGTGGAAACTAAAAGCTAAAAAAATTAGAATAAAACCTCTGTTAATTGTGTGCCCTTAGTTGTAGATAGAAAATAATGATGTGCTCTCAGTCCCTAACAGAAAATCATGTCCTGAACATGGAAAAAAAAACCCCCAAAATGTTTGCAATGAATTCAAATTTACAAGGGGTATTGGGACACATTTTTGATGAATTTTGCAAACAAAACCCCACGTAAGAGGGAATTTTTCTAGAAAAATCACAAGTTTTAAGAAAACTTGGTGATGAGTTATTTGGCAATTAAGTGGTCCGTGTTAGACTTGTGACTACGAGTACTATGGGTATTCACAAGGTTCTACATCTTTGATCCATTAGTCATTGTGTTATTCTTAATCTACTTAAAGTTGTGGTGTCAACTTCAACCTGTTAACGGTTGTGTTTCTAAGTAAATCTTAAATTCTTCTTCTCACATATGTGTAATTTATCTCTACTTGCAATTAATTGTGGCATAGTTTTTTATTCATCTTATTTCTACTTTTGTGAATTCATTGTAATAATATCTTGGTTGAGTTTCCTTAGGTCTATCTCTTACCATCAAGATGTTTACTATTGTTCTGTTTGAGATTTCTAAAGATGCTTCAGTTTGATAGAGTAACTGTAGTTTTATCTTTTGTAGGCCCTAAATAGTTTCATGCTTTAGCTTGCATAATTTGAAAATGGTTTGTTAGATTTACTCTGAATTTTCCATTATGGTTGTTGCATTTGATGTGCCACAACATTATATCCTTTTATCTTCAAAAATGCTAAGACTAATCTCTACACGCAAGCTAATAAGAACCATATAACTCTTTTTTTGGAAATGCACAATCCTTGTTGTAGATACATACAAATATCCTTATTATTAATCATATTTCCTATTAATTGAATGGATATTAAATGGTCTATTTAATATATATATATATATATATATATATATATATATATATACATATATATATATATATATACATATATATATATATATATAGATATATATACATATATATATATATACACACATATATATATATGTATATATATATATATACATATATATATATATACATGTATATATATATATACATATATATATATATATATATATATACACACATATATATATATATACACATATATATATATATACACACATATATATATATATATACATACATATATATATATATATGTATGTATATATATATATATATATATATATATATATATATATATATATATTATGTATGTATTATATATATATATGTATGTATATATATATCTATGTATGTATATATATATATATATATATATATATATATATGTATGTATTATATAGATATATATATGTATATATATATATATATATATATATATATATATATATATAGATATATATATATATATAGATATATATATATATATATATATAGATATATATATATATAGATATATATATATATATATAGATATATATATATATATATATATATATATATATATATATATTATATATATATATATATATATATATATATATATTAAGCCAAAGTGGACTAGCCACCATAATTATATTTAAATTTGTTTAATTCTCCTATTCTATCTAATCATTAAAATCCTTTTTGATATAAAATTATAAACATTTTCCATGCTCCTAAACTCATCCTATCTACATTCTTCTAACCCCACCATTAAGACTTATTTAGAAAATGTGGGGATAAATTATCTCCAACTACCTCCAACGACCTTCTATAATCCTAAATTTCTCCCCCACTATCTTCCATTTGAGGACACCTTTACATGCATTGCCCCTCTCTTTACGAAGCCTCTTTCACAATTTCTGTTGCATTTTCAGTATCTCTTGCATATTTACAATCATTTTAGATCAAAATCATATCTATGTTTACATAATTCCTTTTGGCTTTTGCATTCATCTTATAAATCTCTGATTCTTCATAGTTTCTTGTATATAGTATTTCTGAGAGCACTCAATATAACACAAGACCTTATTATTCAATAAAAGGAATTAAATTCTTTGATTTTAAGACTTTAAAAAATATAATTAGTACATGGAATGATCAAAAATTATAATACCAATCAATGAATGCTTTTCCTATCAATGTTGCATTGAATAGAGAGTTTAATAATATAAACACCAGACTATGTCTTCACGAGCAGAAAAGTGACTGTTTTTAAAGAATTAAAAGTTTATTGCTTGGTAGTTCATTACATTGTCTTCTTCGACCATACACACCTCCACACAAGAAGGAATGAAACCAAACCATAGGATGGTCTAGGAATTTAGAAGACATCCTTTATTACAAAGCAAAACAAAATATAGAACTCAAGTCCCAAAGTAAAACTGAATGGCCTAGGTGCCTTGCACCAATACACCCCCCATGTAAGTCAATATTCTGAAGTCCTTGAATCCAAGAAAATGTAAGTCAATAACACCAAATATATCACTTATAAGTCTTTTGAAGAGTCTTGGTGAGTTTAAGCCTTTTGAAGCACTTTAGAAATATTGAATACATCATTGCTTGCCAACTATTTGACAGAGCCTAGGAAATCATTTGTTCTTCAAGACAAAGATTGTTTGCACGCCAAGCACTGTACATGAACAATCAATAAAAGGACTGAAATTCTTTGATTTTAAGACTTCAAAACAATATAATCAGTACATGGAATGATCAAAACTTATAATACCAATCAATGAATACTTTTCCTATCAATGTTGCATTGAATAGAGAGTTTAATAATATAAACACCAGACTATGTCTTCACAAGCAGATCACATTGACCAATACACCCCCCCATCCCACCATCCATACCCATCTACTCATGTCAAGATCTTGTGAATCCAAGAAAATGTAAGTCAATAACACCAAATATATCACTTAGAAGTCTTGTAAAGAGTCTTGGTGAGTTTAAGTGATATATTTGGTGTTATTGACTTACACTTGCTTGGACTCAAGGACTTTAGAATATACTCCAAAAGAGATTATGTAATGAAGGGAATGAGAGGGAAGGATCTTGATTTAGGTCAATGGATATTTCAACATGATGTTAGACAAGATCTTGACATGAGTGGATGGGTGTGGATGGTGGGATGGGGGGTGTATTGGTGAAGAGTCTTGGTGAGTTTAATCCTTTTGAAGCACTTTAGAAATATTGAATACATCATTGCTTTCCAACTATTTGACAGAGCCTAGGAAATCATTGGTTCTTCAAGACAAAGATTGTTTGCATGCCAAGCATTGTACAGGAATAGTCAATAAAAGGACTAAAATTATTTGATTTTAAAACTTCAAAATAATATAATTAGTGCATGGAATGATCAAAACTTATAATACCAATCAATGAATGCTTTTCCTATAAATGTTGCATTGAATATAGAGTTTAATAATATAAACACCAGACTGTGTCTTCACGAGTAGATCACATTGACCAATACACCCACCATCCACACCCATCCACTCATGTCAAGATCTTGTGAATCCAAGCGAATGTAAGTTAATAACACCAAATATATAACTTAGTAAGTCTTGTGAAGAGTCTTGGTGAGTTTAAGTGATATATTTGGTGTTATTGACTTACATTTTCTTGGATTCAAGGACTTTAGAATATACTCCAAAAGTTATTATGTAACGAAGGAAGTGAGAGGGAAAGATCTTGATTTAGGTCAATGGATATTTCAACATGATTTTGGACAAGATCTTGACATGAGTGTATGGGTGTAGATGGTGGGATGGGGGGTGTATTGGTGAAGAGTCTTGGTGAGTTTAAGCCTTTTGAAGTACTTTAGAAATATTGAACATTTCAAGGGACCAGTAGTTCTACAATTAAATCATCATAACTTTTCCATTACTTAACCATCACACATGTCACAGACTATCTTCAAACTCACAATACGTTGCATGTGTAGTATAAAACTATTAGTAATTGGTAGATTAAATGTAGATAATTACTAATAGATTAAGCACATTATTACTAATAGATTAAGCATATTATTGCTATGCTTAATGTTCCATTTAAATGCTAGTATATAAAGAAGACAATTAGAAGATAATGAAGATTTTTATGAATAGTAGTCTACAGAATTAGACCTTTATTTTAAATGCATTTAACACACCAAAAAAAAGTTACAAAACTGAACCAATGGCATCTTTACAACAAAGAAATAGAATGATAATAATATGATGAAAATTCTATTCTATTTAATACAGGCCTATACACACTCAAGTAGTGCACTTCTCTAAGTCATTACATCCAAGGAAATCCATGAAAGGGAAACCTTAGAAAGTGACCTAGAGCTCTCTATGTATGGAGTTGCAAGATTATTTTAAGTTCACTCTTAGCTAGAGCTATTAAGCTAATGACCTTGCTAATCAACCACGCAATGAGAGATTCAAATGAAGACAATGGCAAGAATGCCAATATCCCCAAGAATCACTATGAAATGTAATGCAATGCTATACTATGAATTAAAGTGCAAGCTAAGCTATGGAAATGAAAGTACAAACTAAATTATGAAAGAAAAGATGCAAGTATTACAAAGCCTTCCTAGTTAAGCTAGATGAAGTAATCTAAAGCATAAAGGAAACTAAGCTATGAATGCCATAATAATGAAACTAAGATGCAAGAAATGAAACTATAATAGCATGTAAATATGAAAGCCAAGAATGCTCCAAATCTCCAAAGCTCCAAAGTGACCTAGAAAACCTGCAGCATAACATTAGTATTCAAAAGATGGATCCAAGAATGAGAAGAGAGCTCTCCTTTTATAAGAAATGAGAAAGAATGGACCATGGAGATTAAGAGGCAAAAGATTTAATCAAGGGTGGAGCTTGAAAGAGGAGCAATCCATGTGCACAAGTATCCTCCAATGGAAAAATAAGAGTTGACTTTTGTGTCCATATAAGACAAAAAGTACTTTTTCTCCTTTTTATAAAATAAGAATAATGCTTTATTTGTGCAACTTAGGATAAGAGGAAAAGTGGGGGATTTTATTTAATAAAAGGGGAGGAAATTCCTTTTAAATAAATAAAGACTTTAGGATAAAATGGTTAGCCAAAGGCAAATAATCGAAAATGATAAAATAGGATTTTATCAAGAAAATTGATATAATTGATAAAATGTTGATTTTTGAAAATATTGATTCAGGGATTTGATAAATTGTTGAATGGGGATTCAAAGTCTAGGTGACCATTTTAGGGTGCATACATTTGCCCCTCTTTGACTAATGTGAGATGGATTTGGGATCACATGTGGTCAAAGAATGGAATTGAAGTGTGAGATCAATTTGGGATCACAAAACAACCCAGATGTGTGTTCGACGGATGGGAACACATCAGGACAAGCATAAGAAAAAAGTTGACAAGGATAAGCTGAAAGACAAGACCAACACTTGTATAGTTAGGTGATAATCAAGTCTCAAATAAGAGATAAGAATCTCAAGCAAAGCTGATTGATAAGCTGAATCAAAGATTGAAGCTGATAGGTACTGCCCCCTTGGAATCAAAATCAAAATCAAGTAGAGGAGAAACAGCAAATTGATAAACTTGATCAAGTCACTAGAAATCATGATCGAAGGTAAAAGATGATAGGATAACCATCAAGTAGTGAAGATTTGACTAGGTTTGACTAGGAAATATATACGATAAAGATGAAGTCAAACATCAGAGAGGTGAAGTGAATGAAAATGAAGGAAAGACTAGAAGGTTGGAAGAGATGGGGGGTGAAGAAATGAAGTTTCCCCAACAAAGATCGAAGGATCAAGCCTCAAAAGGTCAGCCAATTGTGCAGAAGAAGGAGAAAATTTTGAAATGCAATTTTGAATATCAAGATGAACTTGGATTTTAATTTTGATCCCAAAAATGGATCCAGGATGTCAAAATTAGCTAGGGGTGCAATTTTCATGAAATTCTAAGATGTCTGATAAGATTAACCCCTTGTGATGATAGGAAAAGGACATGATGCGAAAAACAAGGATCGAAAGACATGATCAAGAAAAGGAAAGGTGAGTGTAGTTGACTGATAGGTCCATGAAAGATAAAAGGAGAGCTCTCTCCATATGCAAAATGCAAAGCTAAACTAATATGAACCTAAAAATGCAAGCTATATGAAAAAGTGGTTTACTTGCAAGGTCACAAAGCTTTTAGACTCTAATATTCATCATTGAGCGTTATTGGTAGCATCACAAGATCATACAATACATACTAGTATGAGTATGTGGATCTGAATATGATCTATATCAGATAGATATGTGAGAATCTCACCTAGGCATCAAAGACATGTAGGTCAAGATGACTAGTTCAGTGAGATTGCCTAAGTTTAATATGGCAAGATTATACTCGCATCGAGACACAAGGAAAGTCAAGATGACTATAAGTATGCACTTGCAAAGATAGTCAAGAATAATACCTTGTAGATCCCATTGTCAAGTGGAACAAGCATAAATGCTAATGATAGTTAGGACTAACAAAATATACCCACAAGCAGAAAAAGTAATAAAACATGTCCTCATGCTCCTAGTCTTCTAGCTCGACATCATTGAAAACTATTAGGGAGAGAACACTCAGCAAAGAAATCATCATAGACAACACACAAAGAAATAAAGTCAAACAAATCTTAGCAAGTCAAGTGTTTAAGTGCATGTGTGTAGGTCATAGAGTCAAACTTTGAGTATTGCATCTGCCAGTGAGAAATATCTTATCATTCTAGATGGCGGGTAAGATATCTGATAAATGTTAAGAAACACTTGACGCTAGGGTAGTGTTGAAAAAAATAATTGGGGTGGTGTTGAAAAACACCATTTGCAAGATGTCCTAAAGACCAATGCATCCTAGAGACCACAGCTAACATAGTTATGCCTCCTAGACAAAGACAAAGACCAATTCCAAACCAAGGCAACAAGGTCAAGGCATGATGGAGAAAGGCTAAGTGTCAAGGACACATGCTAAGAAACAATTGTGCAAAGGCCTCAAGTAGTGCTTGTTTCTAGGTTTTCACCACTTGGAGGTTTTTGATCTTTCAATTTGTTTGTATTTTTGCTACCAAGGTGCTTGTTTCCAAGTTTTCACCAAGGCACTTTTACTATTTTTTTTAATTTTTTAATTTTTTGATTTTTTTTTGTATTTTTTCAGCATCATATATGAATTTTTTTAAATTTTTTCAGGATCAATAAAAATATGTACAAAGGATGCCTCCAGACAAAATGGGCATCAAACTCCCAAGCAAGATCACATCGTGTAGTCCCAATTTCTAGCAAGGTGGAGGACAAGAGGGAATAGCAAGCTAGTGGAAGAGATGGAAGACAAGAGAATGAAGGAGAATGAAGGGAAGAAATCTTCAAAGGAAAAAACTCCTCAAGAGTACCCAAGCTAGGGAAAAATTATCATGTAAAACATATTTGGACAAGCAATGAAAGGCCAGCATAGGATAAGTCACAAAAGTGTAATGCAAAAGGAAAGGATGTAGTCCAAAGGAGTAGACATGTCAAGAGGCTTCATAGCATCATTTTTTACTCTTTTTTAATTAGATCAAGACCAAAGGGAAAAATGATAGCAAAAGGCTAGAATGAATGGAGGAAAATAAATGTGAAGGCTAAACATGAATGGAATGAAAGCAAGATCATTGTAAGATAGCTCACAAGATAGCCAAATGTTCGTGTATAGGTCAACATTGTCAAGATCAAAGAGAGAAGACGGAATGGATGAAATATGTAGAAGAACTACGCATGATGCCTGATTGCCAAGTTTTTATCATGGTACTTATCCAAGGCACCACAAGGGAGTGGCTTTCACCATAGGATGAATTTATTTCTCTTTACTTTTGCTACCAAGGCACCTGTTTCCAAGTTTCCACCAAGGCACATTTTCAATTTTTTCATTTTTTTTCTTTTTTCTTTTTTTCTATTTTTTGAATTTTTTATTTTTTTTGGAAGAAGGTAAGCTTTTTAGATAATGCTCCTTGAAAGGATAAACCATGATATGCCAAGGATTCAAAATGATATACTCAAAGATGCTGATAGGGAAAGGAAGATGGAAGAGAAAAATTGAGGACAAGGTTTTATGTAAAGTGAGTGAGGTTGGAAGATAGGAGAAATAGAAAAATGAGGAAAAAGGATAGAAGGTAGAAGGATAATGAATGGAAGGATTGTGACAGGGTAGATGGAAAGGAAGGCAAGATCAATGTCAACACAAACCTTGAAGGGTGGCGAGAGGATGGAGGAAATGTGAATGAAGGAATACGAGAAGGAATATGGTGAATATTTAGTAGAGGTTACGGTTCAAGAACATGGAATGGAAGAATGTTTTTGGAAGAAGATGAAGTAGAAGATTTTGGAAGCTTGAATGTCAACTTCACTTTTTTCTCAACACCAGAATCTTTCAAGAGAGACTTTGGAATCCATATAGCCTTAGGCTTTTCATTTCTTTTTGATGATTTAGAGAGAATATCTTCAATGATGGATTTTGGAACCCATACTTTTCTTGTAGTTTTCTTCTTAGATATCTCTTTTGACTTTATGCATCCATGTCAATTAGAGGAGACATGGTGATCTTCTTTTTTTTATGGATTCTTGTATTGTTTCTTTTTCTTGCTTTGAACATTCAAGTTACTTCCAAAAGACTTGGGACTTGTGGAAGAAGAAGGATGATATGACTAGTTTAGATGAGTGGATGGATGAAAAGGATTCAAGGGTATGCATATATGTTGATCTTGAGGAAAGATAGGAGATGGAGGGATGTAAGGACCCAAGATGGATATCAAATTAGGAGAGTTAGGAGGGGAAAGTGAAGGGACATAAGGGCCCAAGATGGAAGGAAAACATGAAGCCCTTAGTAGTGGTGGAAGAGGTCCAAGGATGGAAGTGGAAGATGCAAAAGGATAATCAATAAGTTCATTAGCATCCATATGACAACCAAGGACATCAGCATCTTTAGAGTGAGCATTAGGATTTACAATAGAATCATGAACATCTTGAATAGGGGCAACTTATTCAATAGGATTGTTCAAAGCTTGCAAAGACTTAGGAAGAGTAGAAAGTGGAAGTGAACATGGAGTGGTAGAACAAGAAGATGGAAGACTTTGATCTTGACAAGGAGCTTTGGATAGCATAAACATATCATTTTTCTCTTGATTTTCAATATGCTCAACATTGGAAGTAACAACACTATTTTTAATAACCTTAATGAAAGTATCATCTTTGGAAAGCACAAGTGGAGTAAGGTAATTTTGATGGTCAATAAGCTTGATAGTGTAAGTAGTAGCTTGATCTTGCTTAGGAGAAGACTTAAGACATGGTGGAATGAATGAGGAAGGGCGTAGAGGATCAAAAGAATCATGAAACAGATAAGAGACATCATGAAAAGAATTGGATGACATGGAGGGTTCTTGATCTTGATCTTTCTTTATGTTCTTTTCTTTATCTTTAGAGTCCTCTTGACATGGAGCCACTTCTAAGGACAAGGAAGCATGTTGGAACTATATGGAAGACTTTGGAAGAGATAGTGAAGGACTAGCTTAAGTAGACATTATAGCGCATAAAGGCTTAGGCTCTTTAGGTTTAGCATTATTGAAAGTATTTTCAGACAAGTGAAGGTTAGCTTGAGTTTCTTTAAGAGGTAGCCCTTGAGGGTAACTATAGGAAACTGCATAAAAAGCATTAGGGTCTTTGTTGGATGAAGGATTTGTGAAAGATTTGAAAGACTTGGAAGCTTTAGGAAATGTATGAGTATTGGAGGAAGTAGGGGATGAAAGGGAACCATCATAGGACAAAGGTTAATCATTAACATGATCTTTCTTGAGAGTGTGATCTTTATTTTCAACATGAGAGTTCTTAGAGGAAGGATTCTTATAATATTTACATTTCAAATCAGCACGGTACATTTTATATTCCTCAATAGAAGTAGATGTATCATCTAGGTATTATTCACAGAAATCATCAAAGTCTCTTTTAAAATCAGAATTATATGGATCACCATCATGATCTATCCAATAGGACATCCCATTTTCAGTAAGCACAAGCACATGACTAGGAGGACTCTTAGGAATAGAGATTTCATAGGTATGACTATATGGTTCATCATCATAGCCATCATAATATTCATCATAGTCATCAAAGGTAGGTGTGTCACTCTTCGTGGGAGAGGTATCACAAGGATTACTATATTGCTCATATTGAGGAGTAAGACTCTTGGGATAAGTAGAAGAGGAATGAGATTGTGAAGAAGAGGAAAATGAAGACCTAGTGGAGGAAGAAGACTTGGATAATGAGGAATGTGAATAATGTCTAGAAGAGTCGTGATAAGACTTGGAAGATGAAGAATGAGAAGATTTAGAAGATTTAAAAGATGAAAAAATTCTGGAAGAAGGGGGTCATGACAGGATCATGTCTATGATCCTAGCAAAGGCATCTGATTCAATCATCTTTTTTTTAATTTTTGCTTTAAGTTTATCACTATTGCCATATCTAGAAAGATTATTGGAGGAATAAAAATTTTCAAATTGAGCAATGAGTTTGAGATCATCCATTCGCAAGGGAGGTTCCATAACAAGATAGTTAAAATTCATGGTTCTAGAAGAGGAGGGATCAAGCATGAAAGTGAAAGAATTGATGAATAGAAGAAGGTAGACTAGAAAATAAGAGGAAGAGCACCAAAAAGACATGAAGAATTTAGGAAGAAGAGGAAGAAGCGTGAAGGAAGAAGAGAAAGGATGGAAATGGGAGACTAGGAAGACATGGGAGATGTGGAAGAAAGGTGACCAAGGGTCATTTTGTGCAATTTGATACCATTGAAATTCATTTGGATATTGAGCAACATGTCACAGCACCTAAGATCTAAGATCTAGACTGACCAAGGAAGACTGGAAGTGACACAAATCAACTTCGGATTGCAAGCAATAGTGAGACAACAAAAGGACTTTGTGCGATAGTTTCTAGGCTAACAAAGTGATATAATTTTTCTAGGTGATATTTCGCATAAGGTAGTGCGATAGTTTCCAGGCAGCTTTTGCGACTCTTGACCAGTGAGTGCTAAAATTTTTAGTTTTTAGGGCAATTTGGTCAAAATTTCAGTTTGAAGGTTGGATTTTTCAATTTCAAGCATAGTACTAGTAGTAATCAGATAAGTTTGAAAATAGAAGGTGATCAAACATGTCATAAAAGACTTGCACAAGGGCAAAAGCAACCTTGCCAAGACAAGAAATTGTGATATCAAAGCAATAAAATCCTATGAATGCTACCATGATGTTTGAATGTTTGAGAATGTTTGCACAGGGAGATCATAGTGAGAACACTTCAAGCACTTACTAGCCTAGAAGGAAAAAGGCTCAATACTTCAGAACTTGGCCCACACTTGATGCTCCATTGCCTCACACAAAGTGGTTACCCACAATAGATATTGGCTTTGTCGTGGAAGTGCCAATGACACAACCAAAGGAACACAGATGGTGAGTAATCTTGGGGTGATCTAGGTTATTCCACTTGGATCAATCCTTGCACCAAGAAGCTAAGTAGAAAAATAGGGTGGCTTCTATCTATGGTTCTTAGTAAGGGCTTCCGTTCGTAGCACCCCTCTTGCTCCTCAAAGGGACTCCTTACCTTGCAGCAAGTAATGGACCTCGTGGCCTCAAGAGTACCTTAAGCATTCTTGCTTGACATTTTCCTCATGGTCGTAACCCACAAGCTACTCACATCA
The DNA here is from genome assembly GCA_027943335.1 of Chamaecyparis obtusa. Lineage (NCBI taxonomy): Eukaryota > Viridiplantae > Streptophyta > Pinopsida > Cupressales > Cupressaceae > Chamaecyparis > Chamaecyparis obtusa. The sequence continues at coordinate 379,791 of BSBK01008220.1, read as the reverse complement.
AGAGAAGATAAGTGCTACGTCTACCAAGGTTTTGTGTCCTTGATAGCCTTGAGTTTATAGTGGGTCTGAATAGCTAGAAAAAGTCTTGTCCCCACTTGGGTCATTCCTCTTGATTGCTCAAGAGCAGGCCCACTAAAGGATTTTTAAAAAGCTAAACAAAGAGTGGATCAACTTATGAGGTTCAAGGTTTTTGTTTCACCACAAGGGTGAAGAGCATACTCCCCTATCTCAAAGTTTTCTCCCAAACACACCAAGCAAAAGATTCAATTACCCTCTTTCTTTCAAAATCTAAAGATGGGTCAAGATTTTTTGGTTCACCACAAGGGTGAAGAGCATACTTCTCCTACCACCCAAAGATTCCTACAACAAGATATTATGTTCCTATGAAATGAAACAACTAGTAAATGCCACACTCAAAAGAAAGCAATGAAACAAGCACTTGGTTTTTATGCTTTGGGCAGCCTTACAAAAACAATTAGTAGCCCTTTAGCATTTGGAGCTTTGACATGAGTTCTTTTGGAAAAATATTTCAAGCAATGAGAGCACCTGCAAGCACAACTTGTTAGCCCCACAATGGTTAGCACATCAAAAATCAAATAGTCTATAAGTAAAATAGTTGATCAAATGAAAAAAATTGAAAATGAAACCAACATGGTTGGATTAGGCTCAGAAAGAGCTTTCCAATGATATATCACACTTAAATTTTTGATATAGTATGTTAAAATTTATCAAAAATGGGTGCCAATTTTCCAAAGTGGCACGGATTTTGAAAACACTAAAATTTTCAAAAAAAGAAAATTAGAAAATAAAAAGTAGGAAAACCGAACCTTGCATGAGAAATTAAAATCCCACATGAGAATGTCTGAAGGTTTGCATGAGAAAGTACTTGGGCTCACGCAAGAAAGTACATAGGCCCGCATGATAAAACACCTTTGTCATGCACAAAAGTGCTAGTACCAGCAAAACTTTTCATGATATAGTGAGAAACCTCACATGAGATTCTATAATAGTGCCATATGGAAGTATGGACAACATACAGAAATCATAAAAAAATAAAAAAAAGCCGAGACCTGCAGTGGAAATGCAAGAAAAGAAAGGCAAAACAAAGTTGTCTTGCCCCACGGTGGGCACCAAAAATGTACACACTCAAGTAGTGCACTTCTCTAAGTCATTACATCCAAGGGAATCCATGAAAGAGAAACTTTAGAAAGTGACCTAGACCTCTCTATGTATGGAGTTGTAAGATTATTTTAAGTTTGCTCTCAACTAGAGCTATTAAGCTAATGACCTTGCTAGTCAACCACACAATGAGAGATTCAAATGAAGACAAGGGAAAGAATGCCAATATCCCCAAGAATCACTATGAAATGTAATGCAATTCTATACTATGAATGAAAGTGCAAGCTAAGCTATGGAAATGAAAGTACAAACTAAACTATGAAAGGAAAGATGCAAGTATTACAAAGCCTTCCTAGTTAAGCTAGATGAAGTAATCTAAAGCATAAAGGAAACTAAGCTATGAATGCCATGATAATGAAACTAGGATGCAAGAAATGAAACTATAATAGCATGTAAATATGAAAACCAAGAATGCTCCAAATCTCCAAAGCTCCAAAGTGACCTAGAAAACTTGCAGCATAACATTAGTATTCAAAAGATGGATCCAAGAATGAGAAAAGAGCTCTCCTTTTATAAGAAATGAGAAAAAATGGACCATGAAGATTAAGAGACAAAAGATTTAATCAAGGGTGGAGTTGAAAGAGGAGCAATCCATGTGAACAAGTATTGTCCAATGGGAAAATAAGAGTTGACTTTTGTGTCCATATAAGACAAAAAGTATTTTTTCTCCTTTTTATAAAATAAAAATAATATTTTATTTGTGCAACTTAGGATAAGAGAAAAAGTGGGGGCTTTTATTTAATAAAAGGGGAGGAAATTCTTTTTAAATAAATAAAGACTTTAGGATAAAATGGTTAGCCCAAGGGAAATAATCGAAAATGATAAAATAGGATTTGATCAAGAAAATTGATATAATTGATAAAATGTTGATTTTTGAAAATATTGATTCAGTGATTTGATAAATTGCTGAATGGGGGCCCCAAGTCTAGGCGACCATTTTAGGGTGCATACAATGCCAAAGGACCAGTCCCAACAATTCTTAAACATACTTTATCTGATATGATGAATTCTTTAATAATTGTTTAAGAATTCATCATATCAGATAAAGTATGTTTAAGAATTATTGGGAGTTCTATTAGATCTTTGTTGTAAACATGCCATTGGTTTAGTTTTGTAAAAAAAAATTTGTGTTAAATGCATTAAAATGGAACATTAAGCATAGTAATAATATGCTTAATCTATTATTTAAGATTTAAAATGAAGATTTTATTGCTCACGTGATATTCAACCACTCGTTCGAACTTACTTGCATATAGGCACACCGGGTCGACCTAGTGCAGTTTCCCACCTTATACCACCTCCTTTAGCACTCCTTTGCTCATGGACTATGCCAAAATGAAATAAAATGAAATGTGTTAGTAGGCAGGATATATGTATAAAATTTGACCTTTTTTTTTAAACTTTAATTCCCATGTTGGTCGGAATTACTTTATCTAATATGATGAATTCTTAATAAAGGTCTAATTTTGTAGATTGCTAGCATGAAGGAATATTTGACCTAGCCAAATCTTCCTTATACCACACAAAAAACTATGTGATAACTATGTCTACTCCAACCTTAATTGTTTAGGAATTCATTATATCAGATAAAGTATGTTTAAGAATTGTTGGGAGTTCTATTAGACCAAGACTATTTGATAAAGCAATGATGTATTCAATATTTCTAAAGTTCTTCAAAAGGGTGCTTAAACTCACCAAGACTCTTCACAAGACTTCTAATGTTTGTAAGCTATACTTGCAAAAAATTGCAAGTTTGTTGTAATATCTTGGTAGTGATGTTGTAGTTACTATTTTCCCTTGTTAACACCAAATTAAAAACTTGGAATGAAGGTTTCATATTCAAAAACATTAGCAGTGCAATAGAAATGTAACTTAAAAGTTGGAAGACAGTCACTATTCCTTGCCTCCTTTCACCTTCCCTGCATAAACACTTATAGGCCCAGGTAATACAAGGCAATAAAAGGACTGAAATTCTTTGATTTTAAGACTTCAAAACAATATAATCAGTACATGGAATGATAAAAAATTATAATACCAATCAATGAATGCTTTTCCTATCAATGTTGCATTGAATAGAGAGTTTAATAATATAAACACCAGACTGTGTCTTCACAAGCAGAGAAGTGATTGTTTGTAAAGAATTAAAAGTTTATTGCTTGGTAGTTCATTACATTGTCTTCTTCGACCATACACACCTCCCCACAACTTCTAAGACTCCTCTCCCATAAAAATCACATACAAAACTGACCAAAATCCCCTTCCAAACTAATTTTCAATTTCTTCAAGGGACCAGTAGTTCTACATTTAAATCATCATAACTTTCCCATTACTTAACCATCACACATGGCACAGACTATCTTCAAACTGATAATACGTTGCATGTGTAGTACAAACTTGTTCTATTAGTAATTGGCAGATTAAATACAAATAATTACTAATAGATTAAGCATATTATTGCTATGCTTAATTTGATAATATATTTTATTTTATTTTTAAAAAAATTAAATTTTTGGTCACTTTTTCGACAGTCAAAAGAATATCTTATCGATGAGAATGCTATATACTCGATGACTATTCTGACCACGCTTCATCACAATTTTGACCCACAATGTTTTTTTATTTCGATGAGAATGCTATACACTCAACAACTATTCTGACCATAAGACCTCGCAATTTTGACCAACATTGGTTGCATAGATGTAAGGCATGGCCAATAATCATTCCAGGTTGAAGTGATTATTTCAACGATGGGTCCATCGATAATTTAACCAACATATAGGTTACAATTGCGATGACTATTTTCTGTGTCGTATAATCGATGAAAAAACTTTGACAATAGTTATGGTCATTTGGTTGACCAATTGGCATCTAAAAATTGACTAATCCTTATCAAAAAACAAGCTAAAATTTGCTAGAGAGTTATTACCACAAGCCTAGTAAGGGGTTTCCTTACTATGGACAATACAATGGAAAAGTATTGAAAAATATGGTATTGAATTTCTAGAAAGTTGTGTTATGCTAGTAAACCCATCAAATAGGATTAGTCCTTAAGGAAAATATTGTCTATGTTAAGGACACTTGGATAATCCAACCTAAGGAAATAATTGTCTCTATAGGGATAAAGGAAAGGAAAGATCAGCCCTTAAGGAAAGAATTTTTTACGTTAAGGGGTGACCCCACAATAGTGGGTTACACTTTTTTAGGTCCATACTAATTTTTGCTGAAATAACACATTTTTAATAAAATATGATGATTTAAGCCTTGAGAGGTTCCATTTGAAGGAATTAATTACAAATGGTTAGCTCAAAACTTCTTAGATAAAAAAAAATATTGATATAACATCTATACTCCTCATTCATACCTGCAATGGAGTCTCCTTTGCACATATTAAAATGATGACCAGAAATCACTTTGACTTTATCTTTTGGAGGATCAAATGAATCCATTTGACAAGTTCCTAACTATGTAGTAAGGTACTACTAAGAAATTTTTTTTCAATGATTATAATGTTAATATATATTAAGTTGAATAAGATAAAATATGGCTCAAATAGGGTTTTAGAATAATGCATATGACAGAGACCCTAAACCCATATTTTATACATACATTTGAATTCTAAGGGGATGGAATGTAAATCTGGAAATATAAGTATTGAAATGATGAAATAAAGGTACTTACCTCGAAAAAGAATCGGTTGAAAACCTTGTCAAACAGTCTCAGAAACTGTTGATTTCTATGATCCTAAACTAAAACTGCGAGATCTACAAAACCCATAAATCTTTTTCTGATCTGAGGGAGGTCATCCTTGACCTAGATAGTGGGGCAAGGTCTTTTCCCAGGGCAGGATCCTACCCCTCACAGCTCTGACTGAAATTTTGTTCATGGATCCCAGAAGTTCACCGAAAAGGGTATCTAGATATGCACTTCAATTCATTGTCCTGTACTTGTACCTAAAAGAAAAATGGTTTTTTTATTTGGATGAGGGGTTTTCCTTATTCAAAAACTAGTTTGGAATCAACCTTAATAACAGAATTGAAATAGAGAATGCTAGCAAGTAGTAGAAGTAGATCTAACAACGAAGTTATGATATTCAATAGATATGCAATTGTATTTCAAATGTAAACAAGTATGTTGATATGAAAGCTTGGACATAACATTAAAAAATGTAAATCAAAACCTCCATGATTTTATGCTTGGAATCCACCTTGAGGGAAGAATGAATAGATCTTGAAGATGAACAAAGGATCTTGAACGAACATCACACCACCATGATAGCTAGATCTAGGGTTTTGAATGATGAATCTTGAATGCTTGAACCAAATCCCTTCAAAGGCTTGAATGATTGAATCCTTGATCTTTAATGGAGAACTTGAATAAACAAGAAGACTTGAATGCTTCCTTGAAAATGCTTGATGAAATGTTTTCTTGATCTTTCTTGAGAGCTTGAGAGATTATGAGAGATTAGATGCTTGATAATGGATGGAGAAAATGAGAGAGGAAGGCTTCCTTTTATAGTGATCTAGGGAACAAACTTCTAGAGAGGCTGACATTGGAGAATTAAATCCCAATTAACCTAAAACCATAGAAATGGACCTAGATTAAATGCAATTTAAGAGTTTACCATTTCAGAGACCAAAACAGCCGACCCAGAAGCGGGAAAACAATTCTTTTCGAAACATGACATCTAGAAATCATGGGACCTTGAAATTTGGACCCTAGGTCAAGGATGAGGTCAACCCTGACCTAGGTCAATGACAAGGTCTTCCTTGACCCTCAAGGTCATCCTTGACCTTGAGGTAAAAAAACCTCAGGATCTCAGTCCAGAATGCCAGAAAAATGTAGACAGAAAGTGGAAAAGGGGGCAAAATTAGGGGAAAAGATAGATCTAAGCTGAGGACCCATTCAAGGCATTTTACATGACCTAAAAAACACCTACTCAAAGGGCTAAATGTTCCTAACATGAAAGTGCTTCCATTTTAAGATGATACATCAGTTATTTATGACTTTGTATTTATAGTTTTACTAAACATAGATATTTCACTGTATGTCTACCTCTATGTTTTACGCTTATGGAAAAATAGTAAATAAGAGAAAAAAAATTATAAAAAATATCTATGCACTAGGTATTGAAGTTCTCTTTCCATAAAAATAAAAAAAATAAAAAAAATGGACAAATACACAAGAAGTTATAAGCTATGTAGTCAAGGTATGTCAAAATTACGGTTTGGTCAACTTCAAACATTAATAAAATATGAAATAATAATGATAATATCATAAAACCAATTGCATGCCCTCCGTATGGATGTTACAAAACTAAATTCAAAAGAATCACATTGATATCTATTTTAGAAAAAAAGTTATGCTCTATGAAAACAATGTAACACTTTGAAAATGACATTTTCAACAACATACAAGTTTTCATGGGAGAAAGAAAACACCATTCAAATCAATTCAAAAATAAAAATAAAAAATGTATTTATAATCTAGACAAAAAATCCTAAAAGACTCTAATCTACTTGATCTTCTGATTTCAAATGGTTTAACGACAATATGCATCTGAATCTGAAAGTTTTTTTCAAAATGTAGAGTTCAATGTTCATTTAGGCAAAAAGGTGTAACCCATTATTGTGGGTTCACCCTAAGTGATCTAGGGAAATGATCAAGCATAATGAAAGCATTGTCTCCATAGGGATCAAAGAAGGAGGATCAGTCCTTAAGGAAAGCATTGTTTCCATTAGGGATCCAATGAAAGGATGAAGACAAGAAAAGAATTGTCTCCTAGGCCATTTGCAAGAGAGATTCATTTGTTGTGTGTGTGTGTACAAAATTTAAAACAAGGAGTAGAGTGTAATCCCCCATGTTAAAGTGATTGTAGAAACCTTATCAAGAGCAATGAATTTAAAATAGAGCATATATGCACCCACAAAAAAAATTTCCAGTGTGAGATGCCTCCAAGAAAGGAAAAATCAAGGTAATAAAGACATGAAAAAAAGAGCATGAAAGGGATCTACTAACTCGAGGGTCAGTATGATCATATGATCATACACCAAAAATATTATATCAAAATGAAATGTCATCATTCCCAAAAGGTACAAAAACTAAAAACACAATGGAAGAATGTCACATAAGAGTAACAAAGAAGATTTATTTTTAGGCCAACATCATAGAGAACAAAAAGAATAGGTAGCTACCTTTTTGAATCATCCCCAATCAGACACCAAAAAGACATATTAACAAATAGTGGCCAAAACCTATGTTGCCAATTTGGTGTCATTTTGGGTTAATAATGATTACATATAAATAAATATATTTTTCTCATATTATTAATTCAAAAGCTACAAAATAATTCACATTTTGGAGAAGGAAAACTTTTGAAATTATATTTTTTCAAATTTTGTCAAAATTTGGTGGAACAATTTTGCAAAGTGATGTGAAATAAAAAAAGAAGGCTAAATAAGAGTACATGACATCATTCAGAAGAGACTGAAAAAAGACTACATGAAGAAGCACGGGAAATATATTATCATAGGAAACAAGGTCTCTCTCTCTCTCTCTCTCTCTCTCTCTCTCTCTCTCTCTCTCTCTCTCTCTCGATATTTTAAGTTGATGGTTAGGACTTGTCTTAATGAAATGCGTAAGCTCATGATATTGCAATACCTAATTAGACCTAATTTGATAAAGAAGACCTAATTAGACCTAATAAGGCCTAGATAAAACTAATTATCTACCTAATAAGACTAATAAGACATAATTATATACCTAATTAGACCTAATGTTCAACCTATTAGGACCTAATATGAGTAATAAGACCCAAATTAGGACCTAATATCATTAAGAGGATGGGCCTTAGACATAATAATACTAATTAACATATAATAACACACTTAACTAGTCCCAAGTATACCTAATATGATTAATAGGACCCCTTAAGACCTAATTAGACATAATAGTTGACCTATTATGACCTAATTTGTTAAATTTAGTAATAAGATGTAAGAGTACCCCTTAAGACCCAATATTTGAATAATTAAATTACGTAATTTAAGACATAATTAGACCTTTAATAAGACTAATTAACACCTAATATGAGTAATAGGACCTACAAGTACACCAAATATGAGCAATAGAACCCCTTAGGAATAATTAGACCTATTATGAGGTTTAATATATGGATAATATAACACATACAACCTAATTAGACCAATTAACCCCTAATACGACCTAATTATACCTAATTATACTAATTTTTGTACCTAATACATGTGAAAATATGACTTAATATGAGTAATATTAACTAATATTGAATAGTAATAGTACCTAATTATGGGCCTATTTATGAACTTAATAGGACCCCTTAGACCAAATTAGTCCTAATAAGCCCTAATTATCAATCTAATATGAGTAATAGGACCCCTTCTAGGTGTAATTAGATCTAATTAGACTAATTAACACCTAATATTCTCATACTATGACACCTTAAGACCTAATCAAACCCAATATGCTTAATATGATCTCTTAAGACCCAATTAGCCCTATTAGGATGTAATTATACCTACTTATCTAGGTCTATTGAGACATATGATAGGTAATATGAACCCTTAAAACCTATTAGGACCTAATTAGACCCAATTAGATGTCTTAGGATCTAATAAGACCCATAAGACCTCATTAGACCTCATTAGACCTATTCGGACCTATGATATGTAATATGACCCCTTAAGACCTATTAGCATGTAATTAGACCTATTAGGACCTAATTAAACCCAACTAGACCTATTAGGACCTAATTAAACCCAACTAGACCTATTAGGACCTAATTATACCCAATTAATCCTATTATGACCTAATTAGACTTATTAGGACCTATGATAGCTTATATGACCCCATTAGACTCACTATGAGTAATATGACCCCTTAAGACGTATTCAAACCTAATTAGACCCAATAAGACATATTAGGACCTAATTAGATCCAATTAAACATATTATGACCTAATTAGACCTATTAGGACCTATGAGCACCTAATTAGACCCAATTAGACCTATTAGAACCTAATTAGACCTATTAGGACCTAATTATACCCAATTAAACCTATTATGACCTAGTTAGACCTATTAGGACCTATGATAGATTATATGACCCCTTAAGACCTATGAGCACCTAATTAGACCCAATTAGACCTATTAGAATCTAATTATACCCAGTTAAACCTACTAGGACCTAATTAAACCCAATTAGCACTTAATTGGACCCAGTTAGACCTATTAGGACCGAATTGGACCTAATTAAACCTATTAGGACCTAATTAGACCCAATTAGAACTATTAGGACCTAATTATACAATATTAAACATGTTATGACCTAATTAGACCTATTAGGACCTATGATAGGTGATATAACTATAGACACGCAAAATTGGACAAGTACTTTTAAAATTGCAAAAATCAATAAAATGGCTCAAAATCATCAAAATGCATTAATTCATTCAACAAGGGATTAAATCAATTAAAAAAGAGGACATAATTAAATAAATTTGGGCAAAAATAAATTAAAGCAAAGGAAAAATCAAATAAGGATGTTAAATAATTAAATCAAAGCTTAAAGGGGCCAAAAACACTACATAATTGATTTTAATCAATTAAGTGTATAGTTGTTTAAATCAAAAATCAAAATGAACCTATTACCCTTACATAGCTAAATTTAATTAATTAATTGAATTTAATAATTCCTAATTTCTTTCAACAAAGGTGAGCAACCCATAAAAATTGAGGACCAAAAGACATAAATCACTCAAAAAGGATGAATCTCAATCACTCATTTGAAAGTTTCAATCTCAACCACTCAATCTTGTCCTTTTGTCCAAAGCTTTGAGTCAAACCTTTAAATTGTGCCCCCATTTATGAACAAAACAAAGTATTTGACTCAACCTAAAGTAATTCATGATTACTTCACTCCACCCTCTACCCTTGGGAATTTACTATAAATATGAAGCATTTTGAGAGCAATTGGATCTTAGAAATTCACTTGCAAAGCATTGTTACTGTAGGCAATTAAGAGCATTCTAAGAGCAATTTAGAGTAATTTGCATTATATCTTGTCAATTTGAGCTAGAACTATCATGATAGAAGCATTGTAGAAGCATAGCATCATATATTCTCATTTTAGAAGTGTCACTAGTGGAGATTTGACTTGAGAGCTTCACTTACTACCTCTTTCTAGAGAGCCATGAGATGCTATAGATCTTAGTTTCAATTTTAATTAGATTTGCATTGTATTTACTTTTAATTGTTGCTATTTGATCTTAATTTCATGAAGGTGATTATCATCATCACACAAATGGCACCCACCATGGGGCCCTAGGCCTTATTTTATCATTTTCATCATAATTTGCATGCTTGTATTTTCTATTTTTCATGAATATTTTGCAAGAAACTGGTGAAGTCATGCTTATAGGAGATTCATTCACACCTGCAATCATTTTACTGGCACTTACAATCTCTGTACTAACACTTGTTATCTAAAGATTCATGCCTGGCATGCAAATTCTACGCGGTTTTGAGAACTCTACAGCTACCTACAAATCATTCACTCACACCTGTGAGATAAATGCATTCAGCCTTTGGTACTTAAAGTCATGCCTATGACTCAGGGAGTATCACTTTGCCGCTATCTGTTATCACCTATCTTTACGCTTTGCTTCGCCATTTTAAATAACAATCACACTTACAATCTTTCCATTCACACTTACTATTATTAAACTATCGCTTAACATAAATCATTTTTCGCAAATTTAAGTTATGTTCACACTTCGTGATAAATTATTCATGCTTGTGTAATTATCAGTATCACCTGTGGCACTGTAGAGTGTCGTTTGCTATCAGTAAAGTTACGCTTGCTAACAATTTGTTCATGCCTATTAGTTGGACAATGTTTCCTACTACATGTTGTTTGTATTTACTATTAAATTGATAAAATCATTTGTCTAACTCCCTGTTTATATGATTTAATAGTAAATGAGCTACCACAAGAAAGTACAAAAGCTGGAAAGCAAATTTAACCAAGAAGGAAAGGCTCTAGCAAAGAAGATTAAGAAGGAGAACTTTGAGCACATTAAGGTTGTTCTTGAGACCACACAAGAGGAGGACAATTAGGTATTTCAGAATTACCTTGCAATTGTTCAAGCATATAAATCAAAGTTTGTCTCTCTAAATTGGATTTTTAGTCCTTAGATCAAGTTTTCTTTGGAAATTTGCAAATAAGCTCTATAAAATTCATACATAAGTGTTGCTCCTTCAATTTTTGATTTTGGTTTCCCCTCATAGTGTTTGTTAGTGTTGACTAACTTGTTGGTGGACAAGCACATTTGGAGGAGGCTATTGCCAAGGTGAGTTGAAGAAAAACAATGACAAAACCTTTCAAAAATGCCCCTAGCTTAGGCTAGCTACAAATGAAAGGTATTCTTATACTCAAGCTTGCACTTGATTAAATTGCGGCATTACTTTTGAACATAGCTTAATTAAAACAAGGAACTTGACCAAACACTTCCATTTCTAAGAATATCTTTGTTACAAGATTGAAAAAGAACCTTATTGCTTGAGTGTTTGAGGAACTAAAGGGAAAGTTAGGGATATGCTCTTCACCTTTTAGGTGAACCAAATTCCCAAAAACTTAACCTTAATTCCATTGTCTTGCTTTCAATGAACATGCTAGTTAAAGTAGAGATTTAGTGGGCTCACATCCCGAGTTGTGCCTTAACGAGGCCAGTGAGAGGGATAGCCCAAAGTGGGATACATTTTCTTTTACTGCAAGAATCCGACCCACTATAAAATGAAACACATGCATCCTTAATGGGGTGTGTGACAAACGGATCTTAAATTTTTCAAATTTCCTCTAGTAGTCTTCACGAATTGTGCAAACTCATACCTTGGTGCATGTGGGAAACCCCTTAACATACTTGGGGGATGAAAATTTAAGATCTATTTGAATGGAATCCACAATAAAATCCTGGATAAAGTAGTAGGCCTACCTTTTAGAGCCATGTTAAGAGCCAAAATTTGACTTTAGGTAAGCTGCTTGGAATTCTTTCTTGTGTTATACTTGTGAAAACAATAAAAAATATACACATTAGATTGTTTTAGGGACATTGATGTGTGTGTTGCGGTTGTTTTTTTATTTTCAAACAAGAAAATTTCAAAGGACCTGATCTTAAATGTTTAAAAAATTCAAAATCTTACAACCTGGTCAAAGAAGTGTCGCCTGTGCAAAAAATAATCCTGCCTATCAAAGGTTTAGTCACACCTGTGACTTTTATGAAAATGTGTATCAATAGGCCAGTCACACCTAGAACACATTAATTCATGCTTGCCAAAACTGGAAAGTTGCATATCAATAGGAAAGTGCTACCTGCATCCCTGCAGAGTGCCACCTAACAATAAACTAGTACACGCATATGCAAAATTCAGTCACACCTACAATCAGTTCAGTGACGCCCATAAATCTAAAAGGGAAAACATAGCATATTTGTAGGGGAGATCAAAAAATTTTGATCACATATTTGAGTACCCTTTTTCGTGTTCTTACTATTCCAACCTTCAGTCCAGTCAAAAATCCTGTTCTACACCATTTTTTCAAAATTTTACAAAGGATTAGACCACGGGCAATATTGACTCTTATTCTCCAAGGTTCATGCCTTCTTTTACTAGATCTTACTACATCAAGAAAACCTTACAAGCAGATGGAACTTACTTGAGTCAAGAACTCCCTTAACCAGGAGATGAGTCCACCACTCCTAGAATACTTGAAAAATCACTCAAACAAGAAAAGGAAGACAACATGATGTATTATGGTAGTTTGGGTAACAAAAGCAATAGTGGCATTGACCCTAATAACCAAGGTGATGCCAATAATAGGGGCATTGACATAAATAACCAAGGCAATACCAATAGTGGGGGGGTGGATCAAAATACTCAAAGAATTGATACCACCCACCAAAGAACTAACACCAAACCAACGGCCAATGATACCACCGATGATAAGGTTGACGAACTATTCAATGCCCCTATTTCTTAAGACTCATGGAAAAGGCAATGGCAAGAGATAAAGAGAAGTATTTCATGGACCTAGCCTGAGCAGGTCTCAAACTTCCATGAGATTATGATGTAAATCAACTAAAACCACCTGAAGTTGAAGAAAGTGCCATAGACATTATGAACAAATAGTTTAAGATATTTCAAATGCAACTGGACACAATCAAGAAAAGTGGGGCTCCTAAACCCTTTTCCATCGAAGCATTGTGCCCATTCTTGTTTGATAGAAGTATAATAATGGTGCCATTCCTGATCAATGTAGTGTTCCCCAAATATGAAAAGTATGAAGGAAGATTAGATCTGCAAGATCACTTACATGAGCTTTATGCATTGAGCTTAGAGTTCATGCATGGTACAACCTATTTAATGAGACTATTCCCAAGAAGCTTGGGAGGCATGGCTATGGAGTGGTTTTCTAAGTTACCCTCTGACATAAAGACCTTTGAAGAATTAACTTCAAAATTTGTGTCCCATTACTCATACAACATCAAGCATGAGGTCACAATAATAACATTATGTAACACTAAACAAAAAGATGGAGAGGCATTCCTCACTTTCTTACAAAGGTGGAGGATAGTATTTGTGAGGTATCCTAGGAGTGTGCCCAAGAAAGAAAAAATGGATATATTCATTAATAGTTTGAGCACCGAGATGAACTACCAACTGAGAATGAAATGTCCCAAGACATTTCAAGACCTCACAGAAAATGGAGTAACAACAAAAGAAGTGTTGGTTAAGAGTGGAGAACTAAAATTGTATAAAGAGAACAAGAACAACTCTAACAACAATAACTCCAACAATGGCACCAATCAAAATAAGAATTGGTTCAATAGCAATAGTTGGTATAAAAACAACAATAAGGGCATAGTCAATGATGGGGTTGTTGACTCTAGCAACTTGAAGATAACTCCCTTTGTGCTTACAAGAACACCTAACTAGGTGATTAATGCCAATCAGACCTCTAATGCACCTTCCAACAACAACAATGCTAATAATGGAAACCAAGGAAATAACACAAGGATTAATAAATTTGATAAATATTTGGTACCAACTCCTCAAAGGAACTTCACACCCTTGGGTGAACCCCTTAAAAAGGCACTAAAGACCCTCATAGCTAATAATGTTATTTCTCTACCTAGCATTCAGCCTTATGAGCCACACAACAAGCCTAGTTGGTAGTGCCAATAGCCATTATGAGTACCATAGGATTCGAGGGCACACAAAAAATGAATGCTTGCAACTAAAGAATATAGTGCAAGATTTAATTGATAATGGCATGATCACCATTGATGGACCTCAAAGAAATGAAGACCATACAGCATTCAAACAACCCTTCTACAAACATGACAAAGGGGAGTCATCTAGTGGCAAGAAGAAAAGTAGCAATAACATTAACTTTGTGCCACCTTATGATAACATTGTGAATGCTATAATAATTAAGGAACAGCCCCAAAAAGAGACATCAAATGTTATTACAAGAGGGTAGACTTTGAAGATTACCTTACAAGGGGTTGCTCCCAAAGTTATTAGCACTTCGTAGTCCAACATTGTGATCAAGCAATCTTCTATAGCACCAAAACCTTATAGCTTGGTAGATCAGTTACAAAGAACTCCAGCACAAATATCTATCTTGGATCTATTGAAGTTATCCCCTAACCATAAGGAAATTTTAGAAAAGGCTCTAGTAGAGATGAATGTTCCTACCTTCTTAGAAGAGGGGAAGTTCCAAAACATGGTAGGTCATCTTGTAGCACCTCATTGCTTGTCATTCTCCGACCAAGATGACATGTCTATCACTCATCCTCAAAACCTACCATTGCATATAGAGGTTTTGATTGAACACCATAGAGTCAAAAGAGCTCTCATTAATGGAGGAGCTATCCTTAACATTTGTACATTAAGCCTTGTTAAATCCTTAGGGTTGTCTGAGTCTTGCATTGATCCTATGAAAAAAATCACCATTAAGGCTTATGATGAAGCTGAAAGGGCCTCTAAAGGCATGATCGTATTGCCCATTCAAGTGGGACTTGTCAAGAAGGACACCAATTGCCAAGTATTAGACATGAAGTTAACTTATAATATTTTGTTGGGGAGACCATGGATCCATGAGATGCAAGTAGTCCCATCCACGTACCACCAATGCATCAAATTTTTGTACATGGGTGAAGAAATCATGGTTGGCAGGGACTCAAACCCGTTCCAATATTGCAATGCACTCAAACCCCTTCATGAGCTATTTATTCCACATAACCGAGAAGGAATCATTCAAAGAGCCACCATTACATGCTTGTATCATAATATTAAATGCTACTCAACACCCTCCTCAAGCTAGCTCAATGACATCAACTAAGGGAAAGGAAAAGATGAGCTACGAGGGTCCAATTACAAGTGAGGGTTCAAATCAAGTGCCTAAATCAGAGATAGTACCCTACAAACCCACTAGAGAAGAAAAAGATAAAGCTTAAAAGGAAAATTATAAGAAAATGGATGAGATGATGGATGCATTTGATAAACAATGCAAAATTAGTTCCAAAGGAGTAGGGGAATACTCTATTTCCCTATTCAACATGCCCATATCTCCAAGAACACATGGAAAACCATCAAAAGAACACTTTCCTCATAAGTAAAACTCTTACTTCATAAGAGAAAGTGACAAAGTAGCATTCGACAAGGAGGAGAATGAAGTCCTTCAATGGCTTTATCATGATGAAGAGGATACCTCAAACACTCCCATGGAAAGAATCGAGCATGTTAATATACAAATCGAGCAATATGGGAAAGGATTTGAGATAATGCAGAAGATGGGATACAAGGGGAGAGGACCCTTAAGCCAAAGGAATAGAGGTTTATTAGAACCCATTGAACCTATTTGGAGGGAAAAACAAGAAAGGTCCAGAGTAGGTTACCAATATAAAGGTGAAAGCTCCAGCCCAATGCAAGATTTCTATCCTCAAGTAAATGCCTTAGAATCTGATGGAGATAGTGATGACTCCTAGGATTATGAGTGGGACACCTTATCTGATGAATCATGTCAAGACAAATAAGTAGTCACAATACATATGTATGAAAAGATCCCAAGGCAAGAAACTCAAATCAATGAAGAGCCTAATATACAAGGTCTTAACATAGGACAAGCATATACAAGTCTATCATGGATAGATACATTTTGGATACCTTCAGAGGAGGGAGATTCAAATTTTAGTTTTAATCCACTCGTGGCTTTTCCCATGCTATTTCCCATAGAAGTTGACAAGGACTCAAGTGAAGGGGATTTCGACCCTTCTTCCATGGACCATCTTGAGGAAGTGCACGTCATAGCTCTAAATGATACAATGTACAAACCGTCAAATGAAGTCATGTCCATAAACCAAATTGATGAAAACTTTCCTAATGAAACCTTATCCTTAATAAATCCCCATCTTATTGATTGGGACCAAACCAAGCCAAGTGACTTGCTTTACTTCCCGACTGACCAAGTAGCAAACCAATACCTTAATGCAGTTGAGCCCTCTTTGACTAATGGATTCGAACCAAACATGATAGAAGTGGTGAGGGTTCAATCTCTTAGTCAAAAGAAAAAAATGAAAAAAAATAAGAAAAATAAAAGTTCTAGTGCTAAAAACCATTATGTGGCAGCATTAGAACCCAAAAAAGTAAAGATAAAAGATGTTTCCTTTGGTGAAAACCCAATTGTGGCATCAAAGGAAGAGAGATTGGATACTCTACCAAAGCATGAGGAAGAAAGGTCGCCTATACTCATAGAGCCAACATAAAAGGTTAACATTGGGATGGAAGTAGATCCAAAGTTTATACACTTAGAAACATCTCTTACACCTCTAGAAAGAGAGGACTTCATCAAGTTTTTCCAAGAGCAACAAGTAAACTTTGCATGGTCATATGCCAACATGCCCAGCTTAGATCCTAACTTTATAATGCATCATCTGAATGTTAGACTAGGGGTTAAGCCTGTTAAGAAAAAGTTGAGGAAAATGCACCCAAACATATCTCTTTTGGTCAAGGCAGAATTATAAAAATTGTTGAAAGTGGGATTCATAAGGGCAATAGCTTATGCTGAATGGATATCTAACATTTTACCAGTCACAAAACATGATAAATCCTTTCGAGTATGCATGGATTTTCAAGACCTCAATTGTGCTTGTCCTAAGGATGACTTCCCACTTCTAAGAATTGATGCAATAGTTGACTTGACAGTGGGTCATTCCATGTACTCCCTAATGGATGGTTTCAGTGGGTATAATCAGATCAAAATTGCACCTAAAGACTAGGAGAAAACTGCCTTTACTTGCCCTTGGGGCACCTTTTGTTGGAATGTCATGCCCTTCAGCCTTAAAAACATTGGAGCCACATATCAAAGGGCCATGACATGATGCATACATTCTTAGAGGATTATGTGGAGATATATTGGCAAAATCCCACAAAAGAGAAGAACACCTCCAAATTTTGAAAAAGATTTTCATTCAATTGGAGCAACTCAAAGTCAGATTAAACCCAAAGAAATGTTCCTTTGGTGTCCAATCCGGCAAGTTATTAGGCTATATAGTTTAAGCCAAAGGAATTGAACTGGACCTAGAGAAAGTACAAGCCATAATGGACATGGAGATACCTAAGAACATCAGCCAAATGAGATCCTTACAAGGTAAAATACAATCCATAAGAAGATTTATTTCTCAATTGGCTAAAAAATGTCATTCCTTCACCAAGTTGCTACATAAGGATACTATATTCATGTGGGATGAGGAATGTGATCAAGCTTTCACATTATTGAAGACCTATTTGATAAATCCACCTATTCTCATGCCACCAATCAAGGGAAAAGCATGGCTTCTATACATATCAGCTACCGAAAGATCCCTAAGAGTGCTTTTGGCACAAGAGGATGAACAAGGAAAGGAAAGAGCTATCTACTATTTGAGTAGGACATTGATCAAATATGAACTTAACTACACATTCATGGAAAGGGCTTGCCTAGTAGTTGTGTTCCCATCTCAAAAGTTGAGACATTATATGTTGATGCATAAGGTCAAGCTAATTGCCAAAATTGATCCTCTCAAGTATTTGTTAAGAAAAATTGCCTTAACAGGTAGGATAGCCAAGTGGGTTATGATATTGAGTGAATTTGACATTGAGTATGTTGATAGAAAGAAAATAAAAGGGAAAGTGATAGCAGATCACTTAGCTGAAAACCCCATGACTTCTACACAAACTATCCAAGTGGAATTTCTCAATTCCACCATTGTAAACATAGAAGCAAAAATGTGGAAGTTATACTTTGATGGCTCCTATACTTAAGGAGGTTCTGAGGCCGGCATACTATTGGTCACTCCTTAAGGTTATGTGTGTGTGAATTTTGTACCTGATCTGTAGACACAACACTTCAGTAAAACATTAGAGGTTAGCTATAATCAAAATCGTGCAAAATTGAAATCTACTCTAACCAAGCGATTTACTGCCTTCTAGTAGGTGAGAGATTGATGTTCTCAGATTGTAATCGAGATCAGTGACCTAGATGACACCTAAATGAAGGATTTGAATGCAATTGATCTAGATATGAGATTGAATGCAATTAAGCTATTTTTTTTTATATTTTCTATGCAATAAGGAATGAAAACTTGATATGAATCTATGCTAGATGAAATTGATATGCTATGAATGCTATTGAAAATTGATATGCAATGCTAATCTAACAATGATATGCAATATGAATGCAAAAATAAGATTGATCTCACAAAGATGTCGATTCGCAAGAGCTTTGATTCTTCAATTCCAATTCTCCAGTGTGATTGTGCAAAAATATGAGATGAATTATGAAGAGCTGAGCTTTGTTTTTATAGAAATCCAGGGCTTTGGAGGTGCATGGATAAAAGCCATAAATCACTCAAATAACTCAGGTTGATTTTTGAGTTATTTTTAAATAAAGATAATTAACTCACAAAAGCATGCAAAAGCTAAGTTTTAACTCAAAATAGAGTTTAGCTTTAATTGATAATTGATAGTTGTCTGCTTTTATGATTGTGCATGTTTTATTTATGAATTAATTTAATAATAAAGTGATTTATTTCCAACTTAACTGCTTTTTGAAAATAAAACAATTGATTTATGGGTTAATCAATTAATTTAATCAAACTTTTATTAAAAACTATATTATTAAATAATGACAACTTGCTTTAATTAATTAAATAAGAATTTAATCAATTATTCATATGATATTAGATTTATTGTCAAAATTAAATAATACAATTAATAATAGATAGAATTAAATTTAATTATACAATTAAGTGGCAAATATTAAATCTAATTAATTAAATATGTAAAATATTTAATTAATCAAATTTTAGGATAAATGTGATTTATTGCCAAATAATTATAAAATTAAAGATAATTATGATGATTAGGAATATTACTAGGAATATTCCCCGATGCAGAATTTAAGATAATTAATTATGATTCAATGATGTTTAGATGTGCCTTAGGTTAGGACTTTGATATCGATTTCGTTCGAATTGAAGATGTAGGAGATTAATGAACTTATAGCCCACTTTTGGGGTATTACATTTTGCCCCTCTTTGAATTACTGTGTGAAGCGCAGTGGTTCAAAGAAAGTCTGTGTTTGATAGAGATATGAAACTGATTCGAAATTGATAATTGATATGAGACAGAAGCTGATTGATATTGATTTGATATGGAGATAATAGGTCCTGAATGACCAAAGATAATGTTCACTATAACAGCAAATGAACCTATGATTGCGAAAAAGTGTCAAAACGCCTGATTCCAAACCTTAGGATTGCAAAGAAGTGAGTGACTGGTTCTAGACTCGATTGTCTTAGCAGAACTAGTAGGTATCACATCCAAACCCTTCAGTTGCTGAAGAACCAAGGAAAGAACACTATGATTTGATGGTTGCAAAAACTAATACAGATTACAAGATTAGGAGGATACCAGATTGATATGGATCGATGAATCTGATATGCCCCAAGTGATGATAGATTTGCCCCGAGCGATGAGGTCTTTTGATGAATCAGTAACTAGACGTGATTGTTGTCTTGATTACTGAGGGAGATATGATTGCCATAAAGATATGATTTCAAATTTGATTATAGACTTTGAATGATATGCAATACCATGCCCCCTTCGGGATTAAAATTGAAATCTGACAAGAAAAGTTAGCGTTGAGAGTTTAGAAGCATGTTAATTGATTTGAGAAGTGGTTAAACACATTTGGTGAATGCATTCTGCATCGTTTAGAGGTTCTGGAGACCAAGGTTGACTAGGTTTGACCATGAGTTGACCATGGTTGACCAAGTTGAAATTTTGATAGTTTGATGTAAGATAATCAGTTAAGTTGAATACTGGATTTCTGTGATGATTGAAGGTCGAATATGCAAGTAGTTAATAATATGAATGATCTCAAATTTGAATTTTGATCCCGAAAAAGGATTCTACTTGTTGTTTCGTTGGAGGAACCTTCGTGTGAGATTCAGCTCTTGTTAGATTTGAAGAGACAAGTGGAGAATCATTTAAGCTTCAAAGTTTATTTAGCCATTGTGAGATCATGCAAAGATGAAAAATGCAAAGAGACATGCAAAATGAAATGTAACCTAAGACCTAGGACCTACTCACTGATCATGTGTCAATTTGTTATCATCATTGAACTTTTAGGTAACCGAATAAATTAATACAATGCCCACTAGCTATGAAACCATAGACATATGAATATCGATTTGTATGCGCATGAATCAATACAACACCCACTGGTCAACAACCATGGATATATGAATATCAATTTTATTTTTGGAATGTCAGATTAGATATAAGCACCAAGGCACAAGCGCCAGGATGACCTGAATATCATGTCCATTTTGATATAGCAATTTTGTATAAGCATCAAAACATAAACGTCATGATGACCGGAATACTCCTTGCGTTGTAAACACATCAAACAGTCAAGAGATCATTCTAAATCCCACGTGAATTACCCATAGTGACTCTTGATCGTTCACATCCTTAGGCAAGATTGCGTTCCACAGTAGGAGAAAGAACTTACTCAAAAAGATAATAGTTAGATTAAAATTCCTTGAATTTTCTAGGTATCAATGGTCGAGGTACACATGGCCATCCAATTCGAGATAGAGGCTCTTATAGTCGGACACCATTTCAATCCAAAATTTCCAAAGTTATTAGATTTCACATACAAGCAGAAAACCAAGGAAAGATTATGCCCCCAGTCATCACTTTCTAAATCCTATAAAGGACATCATTGAGGAGCTCAAAGGGACACAATATGAAAAAATCTCAATGCGAATCAGTAAGCATACAAGGAGATAAAAGCATGTAAAAAAAGCATAGATTGTTTTCAGTTGAGTTTTGATGTTTGATTGCGTTGTTGTAGATGCAAAATCCTTTCTGGAGACAAGACTGACTGACTGACTCACATGAAGCTTCAAAGGACTTTGACTAGATATGATCCGTCTAAGATACATGGGAGACCATAGGATATTACATTGATTGCCCCCAAGTATTAAACATTGATAGGATATAGATGCTTGAGCTGGTTGGTGTACAGACTGACTTATTGAAAAGTGGAAATGTTGAAACAAACCGGGAGATATGTACAAACTAAAGCAAGACTGAAAGCTAGGAAAGACCAAGATTGCACTGATAGATGGAGCATTTTGAACAAGTGGTGCCTATTTGCCAGGTTTTCACCATCTTGGTAGAGATTCTATTTTTGCTACCAAGGCACCTGTTTCCAGGTTTTCACCAAGGCACTTTTTTTTTTGTATTTTTCATTTTTTCAATTTTTTTGTACTTTTGATATTTTTTGATTTTTTTGTGAATCATCAAGGTGTCTATTGCTAGGTTTTCACCAAGATATTCATTTTTTCAAGACTTTTTCCAATTTTTAAGATTTTTTCAAGACATTTTACCATAGACTAAATGCCTTAGGCGTAGAATTTCTTTAAATGGAGAATGTTGATTGGTTCTCAGAGCTGTTCTCCTTCAGTCATTGAGAGTTGATAGGCACCAGAGCCAAAAGTAGTAGTGATTACAAAGGGACCCAGCCAGTTGGGCTCAAACTTCCCCTTGTGTTCTCGATGTGATTGATTTTTAGGATTTTCTCTCAAGACTAGATCGCCAACCTGAAATTCTCTGTGTCTAACTTTCTTGTTGTAGCCTCTAGACATTCTCTTCTAATATACTCTGAGATGATCATATGCTGCTTGTCTGCGCTCATCTAGTAGTTCCAGTTCTTGTAACCTAGACACTCTGTAGTCATCATCAGTTACTAGACCATGCCTTCTAATTCTGAGTGATGGGATTTCAACCTCAATAGGTAGTACCGCTTTAGACCCATAAACTAAAGTGAAAGGTGTAGCCCCAGTAGGTGTTCTGATACTTGTTCTGTAGGCCTATTCTGATACTTGTTCTGATACTGGTTCTGATACTGATTCTGATACTAATTCTAATAATTGTTCTGATACTGGTTCTGATACTAATTCTGATACTAATTCTGATAATTGTTCTAATACTGGTTCTAATATTGATTCTGATACTGATTCTGATAATTATTTTGATACTGGTTCTGATGCTTGTTTTGATACTGGTTGTGATACTTGTTTTGATACTAGTTGTGATACTTGTTCTGATAATTGTTCTGATACTGGTTCTGATACTTGTTCTGATAATGATTCTGATGCTTGTTTTGATACTGGTTGTGATACTTGTTTTGATACTTATTCTGATACTTGGTATACTTGATAACATCTTTTTCCATTTGCAAACTCCCAAGCAAGATCATATCGTACAGTCCCAATGTCTAGCAAGGTGGAGAACAAGAGGGATTAGCAAGCTGGTGGAAGAGATGGAAGACAAGAGAATGAAGGAGAATGAAGGGAAGAAATCCTCAAGGGAAAACTCCTCAAGAATACTCAAGCTAGGGAAAAATTGTCATGTAAAGCATATTTGGATAAGTAGGGAAAGGCTAGTATAGGATAAGTCACAAAAGCGTAGTGCAAGAGCAGGAAAGAATGCAATCCAAAGGAGTAGACATGTCAAGAGGCTTCATAGCACTGTGTTTTACTCTTTCTTTCTTTTTTTATTAGATCAAGACCAAAGGGGAAAAGGATAGCGATAGGTGAAAATGAATGGAGGAAGATGGATATGAAGGCTAAACATGGAAGGAATGAAAGCAAGATCACTGTAAGATAGCTCACAAAATAGCCAAATATTCGTGTATAGATCAACATTGTCAAGATCAAAGAGAGAAGATGGAATGGATGAAATATGTAGAAGAACTACGCATGATGCCTGATTGCCAGGTTTTCATCATGGTACTTATCCAAGGTGCCACAAGGAAGTGGTTTTCACCATAGGATGAATTTATTTCTCTTTACTTTTGCTACCAAGGTGCCTGTTTCCAGGTTTTCACCAAGGCACATTTTCAATTTTACTTTTATTTTATTTTATTTTTTTGAATTTTTGATGCAATAAGGAATGAAAACTTGATATGCTATGAATGCTATTGAAAATTGATATGCAATGCTAATCTAACAATGATATGCAATATGAATGCAAAAATAAGATTGATCTCACAAAGATGTCGATTCGCAAGAGCTTTGATTCTTCAATTCCAATTCTCCAGTGTGATTGTGCAAAAATATGAGATGAATTATGAAGAGCTGAGCTTTGTTTTTATAGAAATCCAGGGCTTTGGAGGTGCATGGATAAAAGCCATAAATCACTCAAATAACTCAGGTTGATTTTTGAGTTATTTTTAAATAAAGATAATTAACTCACAAAAATATGCAAAAGCTAAGTTTTAACTCAAAATAGAGTTTAGCTTTAATTGATAATTGATAGTTGTCTGCTTTTATGATTGTGCATATTTTATTTATGAATTAATTTAATAATAAAGTGATTTATTTCCAACTTAACTGCTTTTTGAAAATAAAACAATTGATTTATGGGTTAATCAATTATTTAATCAAACTTTTATTAAAAACTATATTATTAAATAATGACAACTTGCTTTAATTAATTAAATAAGAATTTAATCAATTATTCATATGATATTAGATTTATTGTCAAAATTAAATAATACAATTAATAATAGATAGAATTAAATTTAATTATACAATTAAGTGGAAAATATTAAATCTAATTAATTAAATATGCAAAATATTTAATTAATCAAATTTTAGGATAAATGTGATTTATTGCCAAATAATTATAAAATTAAAGATAATTATGATGATTAGGAATATTACTAGGAATATTCCCTGATGCAGAATTTAAGATAATCAATTATGATTTGATTATGTTTAGATGTGCCTTAGGTTAGGACTTTGATGTTGATTTCGTTCGAATTGAAGATGTAGGAGATTAATGAACTTATAGCCCATTTTTAGGGTATTACAAGTTACACCATTCCTAAGTCCTACAATCTCTTGTTTCCATGCACAAATAATATAGCAGAATATGAAACACTAGTCATAGGAATCAAAATGGCCTTAGAGTGGAACATCCTAGAGCTACAAATTTATGGAGATTCTCAACTCATCATCAATCAAGTCAATAATGAATATAACACTAAAGATGAAAAGTTGATGCCATATAAAACCATGATTGATGGATGGAAGAAGTACTTTGCCTTGATCACTTTTGAGTAGATTCCTAGAGAGAAAAATAGAGTAGCTGATGCCACCTTGGCTTCCTTGATGCAAAAAATTGATCAAAATGAGAAGTACAAGTTCTTGGTGGAAGAGTTGGTGAAACCGGCATTGGACATGACTCCCCTTGGTACAACCCTATATATACATATCTCAAAGACCAAGTGCTACCTTTAGACCAAACCCAAGCCCAAAAATGAAACTTTATACACCAGTCAGTCCGTTACATAATCCTCTTAGAAACATTGTATCGTAAGGGTCTCGATGGGACGTTACTTAAGTGTCTAGAGAAAGAGTCTAGATTAGCTTTGCATGAAGTTCACAAAGGCATTTGAGGGTCACATGCCAGCGGGTTAAATCTAGCTAAGAAAATCCTTCTCTTAGGGTATTTCTGGAAGACATTAGAAAAAGATGCTTGCCACTTTGTCAAGATATGCAGCAAGTGTCAATATCATGGTGACATGATACATGCACCAGCATAGGAATTACACCCATTTGTATCACCTTGGCCTTTCTATCAATGGGGGTTTGATTTAATTGGCATCATATACCCACCTTCTTCAAATGGCCACAAATATATCATAACGACAACATAGTATTTCACTACGTGGGTCAAAGTAGTTCCTTTGATCATGGCCATGGGTAAGCAAATTTCCATGTTCATCTTGAACCACATCATTTGCAGATATGGCATTCCTCATGCCATCATAACAGATAATGGAAAATAATTTAAAAATAAGGACATGGATGAACTTTGTGCTACATTTCATATCACTCCTTGGAAATCTATTACACTCAGGGAAATGGGCAAGCCAAAGCCACGAATAAGAATATCTTGAAAATCTTGAAGAGGTCGGTCAATAAATCAGGAAGGGATTGGCATGTACAAATTAATCTACCATTATGGGCCTATAGAATGAGCATTTGGACACCTACGGGAGCCACATCATTTTCATTAGTCTATGGGGCCGAAGCAGTTCTACCATTAGAGGTTGAAATCCCATCTTTATGAGTTTCATTACAAGGATTGATCACAGATGAGGACTATAGAGTCACTAGACTTCAACAATTGGAGTTACTTGAAGAACATCAAACACAAGCTTATGAGCACTTGAAAGTGTACCAAAATAGAATCTCGAGAAACTATAATAAACATATCAAACCAAGAGTCTTTCAAGTAGGAGACTTAGTGTTGAGAGAGAACCTAAAGAATCAAGTTGAAAGAGAGAAGAAAGGCAAATGGGAGGCTAATTGGCTTGGCTCATTCATCATAGTATCTTTATTTGGCACAGGTACCTATAAGTTATCAGACTGTGAAGGAGAGGAACTTCAAGAACCCATCAACAACATTCATCTCAAAAGGTTCTACACATAAGGGAGATGAAAGAGTATAAAGAGTATCAGATGAGGAGCATCATATTTATTGCACATAGAAAAAGAGATCTTGAAAATACAAAAAAATTGAAAAAAAGAAAAATTGAAAAAAAATTGAAAAAAAGAAAAATACAAAAAAATTGAAAAAAAGAAAAATACAAAAAAATTGAAAAAAAAGAAAAATACAAAAAAATTGAGAAAAAGAAAAAAAAAAAGAGAAAAAAGTGTCTTGGTGAAAACCTAGCAATAGGCGCCTTGGTAGCAAAAAAAGAAAAAGATCTAGAAGGTGAAAACTTGATAAACAAGCACCTTTTGTTCCCTTAAGTTTGTCTTTCCTAGTCACATATGTCCATATTGTATTTTCACCATCCCATTTGTACAACCGCCATTGCATCTGTCATTTTTACATAGTCATAATAAAGCCATTCAGTCACGTCGTTGCATTGCCTATTCACCCTAAATTTGACGATCGATCACATTTATCACTTTTGGGCAAAAGAGGATTGTAAATTTGGTACCAAATGGATTCAATAAGTACAATAATCAATCACGTCAGAGAGAGATTTATTAGAGTTTTAGAAGAGTGGAAAGTTATTGAACCTTTGATGGATATCATTATTCAAAAGCCTAAGTATTTGATCCTACAACATGATCCTTGAACCTTCATTGACTTTATAAATCAGGATTAAAAATTGACAAAATATCTTAAAGATCAGAGGGCTTGGAAATACTTTTTGAAAATCAGGAAACATTGCAAAACACTAGGATTTTTCTTTTTGATAAATCTTTAGGAAATTGACTTTTTGTCATATCTTTTGAGCTATTCGATAATGTTTTGACTAGATTAGCCATGAGAAAGACGTGATATTTTATTGCTTTTGAGTGAGTGTTTTGAAGAAGATTCATCAACTTATGAGAGTTGTCTAATGATATGGTCATCAAAGAACCATTGAGGACTATCCCATAAGAGGACAGATTGACCTTTTCTTGTTTACACAAATGGATCCCTTGGCTATTTAGATCTTCTATATCTTAATACCAAAAATCCACTTGCAACATTGAATCCGTTAACACCGGTATTTAGACTCCCATAGTTTGGTCATCCAACTAGTGAGAGTTGTACTTGGTTCAAAAAGGAGGTTACCAAAAAGCAATTTAAAAAAAGCAGCATTCATATCATCATGATGTGGTCAGTGATGATTGTACTAGCTTTCTGGTCCCAAAATGCTCAATGATGAAAATTTATCTCCATGGCATTTCTTTGCTAAAAGCTAGTGACACTTAGGTTGCATTGCATAATCATGTTAGATTAATTGCATTATCATGTTAGATTAAATGCATTTGTTTGTGGTTAATTTTCCAAGGGCCAAGGGGGTACATCAATAATTTTGGTTAGTTAAAACACTAAAGAAATGAGGGATTCAATTAGATGTCTTACTCTTGATCAACCAAAACTCAAAGAAAATGACATTATCTTTTGCATTGATGCATAACATTAATCAATAATCATTATCCATATACTAGAAAAAAGAGAAAAACATCCGTACATCATTTGCATACATGTAGTTAAGGATAGAATTGCATTGCATACATTGAAAAATTCAAAAACATAAGGGACATTTCCATATGCATTTCCATAAAACATTTTGCATCCATACATTGAGAAAAAGAGAAAAACATGTCATAAATCTATACATCATTGCATCATTTATCTATATCATAAAATAAGATAAATGCATCCATAGGATAAATCAAAGTAAATGCATAACACATCATATAGCTGCATAAAAGATAATCTCATAAACAACTCATCAAGGAGAACCAAGGAGTATATCATCATATATCATCAAAAAAAAGTGTTCATCAATGATCCATCAACTTAGTATATCAAGATATAATGTCATACAAAGGGATACATCAAATGGTCTGATCAATCAAAAAACATGGCATGTGATACAAGTACATCAACCATGAGTGAATTTTTCATCAAAGATATCAAGATCCTATAGGACCAGATCCATCTAGACCTCTACCATCCTCTGGGGGAGGAGCCTAAGAAGTGCTCACTCTACTCTGTCTCTGCACCACAGCTGACATAAACTGCTACATCAAGGCAGCAACTTGATCTAACTACCCAACAATGGTGGACATATCTATCCTCAAAGATTGAACCTCTCGTACTACAACACCTATAGTAGGAGCATCCTGTGCATCCTGTCCATGATCCAGTGCCTGCTGATCCTATATAGGCACCTTCTGTACCGGAACCTGATCCTGCTGAGCCAAGGCTACCCTCTACAACTAAACCAAAGGATCCAATCCACTAGGAATTTTCCTAGTAGCATCAACATGAGCCTATCTCTCTTGTCTTTGCTGTCTATGAGCTCTCTACTGTCTATTTTCTCTAGGTTGTCTATCACGTGCATCATCCTAACCTCTAGCATGATCTCTATCCCTCACACAACCATCTCTCACCCATCCTCAATAAAAAATAATAAGGGGATCTCTTTTCCCTCCTCGTCTTTTCCGTCTACCACCACCACCTCCACCACCACCTCCATCACCATGACCTGGGATAGGCTCTACTAGATCAGTGAACCGAGTAAACTTGTTATGGGCCCACCAATTGGAAAGCTCATGAGACATCCCTACATCTACTACACTAGAATGAATCTCCCATCTGCAATAAGCCATACCAAAAATTTGATCTAAGGAAAACTCATAATCAATAAGAGGACCCCACATAGATCTCTCAGCATGTACCCGAGCATATAATGCTATACCCTATGGAATATCCTATGCCTAACCATACTATTTAGAAACTTTTCCAAAGTAGAAGTGCTCAATAGTGGTAGTAGTGTGACCAATCATCCAGCAAGTGGAAAACATATATGGTAACTCATCATTATCCTCCCTCCATAGCTTGCAACCCCTATATGGTCTCCATAAAACATGATCCAAATCATCAATCTATCATCGCCAAAAATCCAAATGACCCAAATGATGCTATATAACCATCCCAGTGTATAGAAAAGAATAGGGAAAACCCTGAGGCTGAACCCTATCAGAAATGGGCCTAGTGATGGGAAGATGCTCCCATGTCCACAACTGAAGAACCACTACACTAGCCAACAAAGATGCACTCGCTCGATAAACCACCTCATGCAAATCATGATATAACTATGCCAGGACACATGAACCGCAATCGAAGCATTGAGGATGAGCAAGAAAATCCTCCAATATCCTACCCCATCTGACAGAA
This sequence comes from Chamaecyparis obtusa, assembly GCA_027943335.1. Taxonomy (NCBI): domain Eukaryota; kingdom Viridiplantae; phylum Streptophyta; class Pinopsida; order Cupressales; family Cupressaceae; genus Chamaecyparis; species Chamaecyparis obtusa. The sequence continues at coordinate 350,200 of BSBK01008220.1, read as the reverse complement.
AAACCATGACCTCACCGATTGGGAAGAAGTAAACCACCAATCAATGCCCCAAGTACTACTGGCAAGGTAGGAAAGGAAGAAAATTGAGGCCAAGTGATCGTATCACCATCATCAATAGAATTGTCCCCAAACACTTGTCGATAGACAATAGAATCATAGATAGAATCATAATACACTACCTCCCCTCTACATGGGATCCGTAGTAATTGATACACATCCTTAGGCGTGATCATCATCTCTCCATATGGAAAATGAAATGTGTTGTGGTCGAAGTGCCATCGCTCTGCCACTGCAATAAGTAAACCATGGTTCAGCTGGAATCGTGGAAGATCAAGGAGAAAAATTAAACCACACAACTCAATCACATGGAACTCAGCATCTATAAGAGTCTGGCCCAAATCAATGACCCAAGAAGCCACTATCTGAATGTATAAAGTAGGAAAGTTTTCCTATTGGAAAAGTAAAGGAATCATCTCAGTATACCATATCAAGGAATTATCTCATGTCAATCAAGTCTATCAAAAGTACCAAGCAATCACACCAAGTACCAATTATTCATTTCTCTGTGTCCTGAGAATGAAGCAACAGTATCAAATCATATCGGTTTTCACACCGATTGATTTATCCTATCAATATCCTATCCTAATCAGATTGACACATCACATTTGTTGGTAACACTATCCTAATATCCTAATCCATTTATTTTTTTGAAAGCAACAAACCTAATCTAATCATTCAACTCAAGCATTGAAACTCATCAAATTTTTCATCAGACATAATCAAAGTACAAGTGTGAAAAAAGTACAAAATTTTTTCAAAAGTTTGCAGGCGTGATTTTAATCAGCTCAGGCAACATTCCTCCTAAGCAATAGAAAATAGTTGTGAAGTGACATTATTCGGGTGTTAGGCGATAGTTCTCATGCTACGCGACACTAAATCATGCTAGGTGACACCAAAAAGTAGCCTAGGTGATAGTAAAATTGCTAGGGTTTCATAAGCGATAGCATATCTGAAAAGCGGCATTTTGACCTAGCTTTAGGCATGAGCATCCTATTCCTAGGCAAGGATAGAATTTTCTTAAGCGGCATTAAACTACATGGAAGTGTGAGCAAAAAGTGCGGATGCAATAGTTAAAGGGTCTAGGCGACAGTAAAATGATCCTAGGCGTGATTTCGCATAGTAAGGCAATGATGAAACAAGAAATTGCAATAAATTCTAATAAATGCTAATAAATGATTAATAAATGCAAATACGAGGTTAGAAATCACTCACAGGAGGTCCATACTCAGGTGGCCTCACATATCTCCGACACCTCTCAAATTGATGCTCTCAAATAGGGACAACCATCTCGAAATTCACCATAGGATCAGAGCAAAATCACCAAAGAAAAAAGTAAAAATGTATAGTAAAACAAAGTTTTTCAACCTATTTAAGCTATTTTGACCTAAGTTTGGAGGTGAAAATTGGCTTAGACCTATATATTGACCTATCAAACTAACCGGGGCATCCTTTAACGCATAGCATATCATCAAAATTTTCAGAAATGAAAACATATTCAATGAATCAAACATCATCAAATCTTTCAAATCAAGAAATTAATATGTTTTAATTTATGAGGGGGCATCAGGGTATCAAATTGAAACTGAAATCAAACATCATGGAATCAGTGGGGCATCAGAAAAAAAATTTCTATCATCAGAGGCAGCAATCAATCAGTATCAGAGGCATATCAGTGAATCAGCGATCAGGACCTAAAAGCGATTAGACTCAAAAGAATCTTTGAATCAATATTCTTCATACATCAATTGAAAGAAGGGCATTTGTAGACACGCAAAATTGGACAAGTGTTTTTAAAATTGCAAAAATCAATAAAATGGCTCAAAATCATCAAAATGCATTAATTCAATAAAAAGGGGATTAAACCAATTGAAAAAGAGGACATAATTAAATAAAGTTGGGAAAAAATCAATTAAAGCAAAGGAAAAATCAAATAAGGATGTTAAATAATTAAATCAAAGCTTAAAGGGGCCAAAAACACTACATAATTGATTTTAATCAATTAAGTGTATAGTTGTTTAAATAAAAAATCAAAATGAACCTATTACCCTTACATGGCTAAATTTAATTAATTAATTGAATTTAATAATTCCTAATTTCTTTCAAAAAAGGTGAGAAACCAATAAGAATTGAGGATATAAGACATAAATCACTCAAAAAGGATGAATCTCAATCACTCATTTGAAATTTTCAATCTCAACCATTCGATCTTGTCCTTTTGTCCAAAGCTTTGAGACAAACCTTTAAATTGTCCCCCCATTTATGAACAAAGCAAAGTATTTGACTCAACCTAAGGTAAATCATGATTACTTCACTCCACCCCCTACCCTTGGGAATTTACTATAAATATGAAGCATTTTGAGAGCAATTGTATCTTACAAATTCACTTGCAAAGCATTGTTACTATAGGCAATTGAGAGCATTCTAAGAGCAATTTAGAGTAATTTGCATTATATCTTGTCAATTTGAGCTAGAACTATCATTATAGAAGCATTGTAGAAGCATAGTAGCATATATTCTCATTTTAGAAGTGTCACTAGTGGAGATTTGAGCTGAGAGCTTCACTTACCACCTCTTTCTAGAGAGCCATGAGATGCTATAGATCTTAGCTTCAATTTTAATTAGATTTTCATTGTATTTACTTTTAATTATTGCTATTTGATCTTAATTTCATGAAGGTGATTATCATCATCACACAATAACCCCTTAAGACCCCATTAGACCCACTATGAATAATATGACCCCTTAAGACCTATTATCACATAATTAGACCTATTAGACCTGTTAGGATGTAATTATACCCAATTAAACCTATTAGGACCTAATTAAGACCTATTAGCACCTAATTAGACCCAATTAGACCTTTTAGGACCTAATTAGACCCAATTAGACCTATTAGGATCTAATTATACCCAATTAAACCTATTAAGGCATAATTAAGACCTATTAGCACCTAATTAGACCCAATTAGACCTATTATAACCTAATTAGGCCTATTAAACCTATTAGGACCTAATTATACCCAATTAAACCTATTAGGACCTAATCAAGACCTATTAGGACCCAATTAGACCTATTAGGACCTAATTATACCCAATTAAACCTATTAGAACCTAATTAAGACCTATTAGCACCTAATTAGACCTAATTAGACCCAATTAGACCTATTAGGACCTAATTAGATCCAATTAGACCTATTAAAAAGTAATTATACCCAATTAAACCTATTAGGACCTAATTAGACCTATTAGGACCTATGATAGGTTATATGACCCCTTAAGACCCCATTAGACCCACTATGAGTATTATGACCCCTTAAGACCTATTAGCACCTAATTAGACCTATTAAGACCTAATTAGACCTATTAGGACCTAATTAGATCCCCTCCCTAGAAGAAGTGTAAAATCCTGGCGAATCCTACATTATTTTGGCTAGAAAAAATAATATTATTGGCGAATTTTTTTAATTTAAAAGGAAAAAATATTAATTTAACTAGTGATTTTTTTTCAATTATATAAAAATTCTATAAAATCCTATTGAATCTTTCATTATTGAAGAAAATCACGGATAGAAATACACATACCTAGAAATCATCATTTAATCATTATTATTATATGGAGCCTAATTAATTATCATACTTGAAGGTTAAATTTAATACTTTTAAATTACGTCTGAAACCTCAAATGACTTTTAATATTTTAGTAAGGTGTCCTAAGTTAGTTTTATATCATCTGACATATAGTAAACCTATTTTTTATAACCGTTAGATGATCCTAAATCAATGGCATAAATCCTATTTCAGGCCAAAGTTTGAAAGGATAAAAAGTTCCATGAAAAGTCTCCGGAATAGAGACACATATCAAATCTATGTACTTAACCACAATCTAACTTAAATTTTGACCACATATTGGTGAATATGACCATCGATTAAAACAAGCTTTGGAAATTGTAGGCGAAAATATTTAATTTATTGTGTGGAAAAATTAGATTCTATTGGCGAATTCATCACTGAAATACAAATAATTCCATATCACTACTGGCAATTGGCCTATGCATGGGACCCAATTTTTATAAAGCGCAGGTGACATGGCCACCCCGAAAGTCCAATTTTTTTCGCCAAATTCTAGGTCCCCGGTGAGTGAAATTTGCCAATTGGCAAATATTCACCACTAAAGTTATCCCTGGACCTAATTATACCCAATTAATCCTATTAGGACCTAATTAAGACCTATTAGCACCTAATTAGACCCAAATAGACCTATTACAACCTAATCAGACCCAATTAGACCTATTAGGACCTAATTAGACCCAATTAGACCTATTATGACGTAATTAGACCTATTAGGACCTATGCTAGGTTATATGACTCCTTAAGACCCCATTATACCCACTATGAGTAATATGACCCCTTAAGACCTATTAGCACCTAATTAGACCTATTAGGACCTAATTACACCCAATTAAACCTATTAGGACATAATTAAGACATAATCCCAACCTAATTAAGACCTATTATGATCTAATTAGACCTATTATGACCCATGATAGGTTATATGACCCCTTAAGACCCCATTAGACCACTATGAGTAATATGACCCCTTAAGACCTATTAGCACCTAATTAGACCCAATTAGACCTATTAAGACATAATTAGACCTAATTATACCTATGAGGACCTAATTATACCCAATTAAACCTATTAGGACCTATGATGACCTATTAGTCCACCTAATTTTCTACCCAATTAGACCTATTAGAACCTAATTATCTACAAAATTAGATGTACTAGGACCTAAATATACCTAATTCAACCTATTATGACCTAACTAGACCTATTAGGACCTATGATAGGTTATATGACCTATTGAGACTTATCTTATGATTAATAGGACTCCATACATAGGAAATTTTATTCAAACTTTTGTTTAATAATTTTATCTTCATATGTGGGAAATGCTCAAGAAGCACAACCTTTTGAAGTTCAAGAAGGGTCATCACAAGCTCAACAAGCCCAACCTTCAGAAGTTGGAGAAGGTTCATTAAAATTGACATACATTAGTGATGATAAAGAGCATGAAAAATATTTTTTCAAGTATTTCTTTAAGACATTTTTTGGATATTTGGAAAACAAAGGCATCAAAATTGAAAAGAATTTCATTTGGTCAGATGGATGTGCAACACAATTTAAATCAGCAAGGCCTTTTTATGCACTATCTAGATATCATCAATACCAAAATGATATTTGGAGTTTCTTTGAGAGTGGACATGGAAAGGGAGATTATGATGCTGCAAGAGCTTGTATCAAATGTGCTTTAAGAAAGTATCAACTGAGCTATTAGGGATATTGTATAAATAATACTCATGATGTAGTTGAGTGGTGCAAGACACATTTTTTGGTGCCAAATTAGGATAACATATCATCACGATTGGATTGATTCATACCAATCAAAGTATTCTAGGAGATATCAAGTATAAATGCAACATCACTTGTTTTAGTTTAAATTTATGTACACTTTAAATGTGTTGGTCATTGAATAACATGTATGTATATATATTGTTACCATCATTTTTCTCAAATTCTGATTATTGTCTTGGTTAGTCGAAGTCTCTAAGTTGAACTTGAAATTGAACTTGAACTTTTGTTAAGTTGGTTCAAGTTCAAGTTCAACCCCTTACCACTTTCGAGTCTTAAAATGTTCATATTTTCCCTTGCCTCAAAATGTCTATTGGTCTTGAAGATGAACTTGAACTTGAACCTAGTCCTGAACCTCAAGTTAGTTCAAGTTCAAGTTCACATTTGTAAGAGGACGACTTATGCATGGAGAATTTGGCAGGATTGTTTTCTTTTCCAAAAAGAAGGTTTATGTTTTGTAGTTCTCCGAGTATTTATTCAATTTTGGAAATTGTCATACAAGATGCTCTCATTCAACTAGATGGCTCGTGCATGTGAAGGATTGGAAATGATAGTTGACAACATGACGTAGAGGGAGCCATTAATATTCAGATATGGTGATCAAGGATATTTCTTGGGAAGTGAGTTATTCATACTGAAATAGTTGGTGGCTTAATTAAGACTAGCCAGACATGTCAAATCAATCATTTCTCAATTAAAACATTTATTATGGACATGATTTGAAGATTTATTAAGGATCTCGTAAGGCATTTGCAAATAAATAAAGAATGATTTAATTTTTTCTATTAAGTCATTTTGTCTGGAGAAGGAGGAGTGACAAAATTGGGATTGAGAAATTTGCAGAGAGCTAGTGTGTAGTATATTGGTGAGTTATCCTACCCCCTTGCAGTTTCAATTTTTAGCGGCTTTTTCTATCTTGCAAATCTTTTCTATTCATATTTGGTAGGATGTCATTGTTCCACCCAAAAATTCCAAAAGAAGAGAGTAGAACCCACTTGCTAGTTTCTCTTCCAGATATAGGTGATACCTTCTTGTTGACTGAAAACCTAGGAGAACTCTGTGATAGAGCTTGAATTTCTTTCGAGGGTTCTTTTTCTAGGAAATTAGCAGGGAGTAGTCTTTTAGAAGCCGTTGCATTTCCTCCAGCTCTCATTTTCCCTGAACTAGTGTTGGAGTGCGCAAACAAATATGACACCAAGAATAGGTGTATTAAGGATGTGTCAGGAGAAATCTTGGTAAAAATCAGCTGGGAAACATTAATGGCGGCCCTGAGAATTCCAGACAAGGAACCATATGAAACATGGACCTATGAAGAGGTAGATCACATGTGTGAGGCTGATAAGAAGAAATATAGCTCCCCAATAGCCCAGGTATGGCTTGTGAAACTAGAGAAAGGATAAAGTAGGCCGCCAAAGCCACTGACAATTGAACACTTCCGAAAAGACATTGTTGATATGGTGCTTCTTCTAAATAGGGTGAAAGGAAATCCCCATGCATTTCATTGAGAGAACTAGATGTACTGTTTCATCTAGAAAATCATAGAAGGAGATAAGTTTATTGATTGGGCTTACTTGATAGCTAAAAAGCTCCACAAAGCACTCTTAAATGTGACAAATTTAACTACATTTTATATGTCCTCCTACCTTGTGTATGTCTTAGCATGTTACAGAACCTAGGAAGGATTACCTCACGAATTATGGAAAAGTGATATGAGGATATATGACTACTTCACATGCATGCAAAAGGAGAAGTTCTCCAGTGTGTTCAAAATTTTAAATGACAGGTTTTCAGGAAGGTTAGTTTTTGAGTTGAAAGGGAAAGAAAACTGTAGGCTTTTTGAGGAGGCCAAGCAGGTGATTAATATTTATGGCTGTCATTTCAAACAATTTCTAGGATTTACTTATCTGAGAGTCAGAGCATTTGATGAAGAGCCCCTACAGCTTCCCAGATTCTATTTAGATGATGTAATCCTGATGGAGCTATGCAGACAACTTGTGCTAGTTGAACAAAAGGATGGGACCCCAAAGAAATCCTCAAGTGTTCTCTTCCTTATTGAGTTAGGATACTATAGATGCAAAAAAATTTAGGATGTCATGGCAATCAAAGAAGAACTAGATACTTTTTTCTTGCAAACTTATACTCCTAGGGTTAATTTTGATTATAGAGGCTTTGCAAGAGCAAACCTTAATGTCCCAGAGACGTTTATGCACCTTCTTGAGCTAGAAGATTTTTGGGTCAACTATTCTGATGAGTTGGAGGTAAGGAAAAGACTATGGTCTTGGCTAACTTTAAAGAAGATCATCACATTCAGGCTAGAGTTAGATACAGATGGAGTGGAGGAAGACAGTTAAGTTGATGTTGTGGATTCCCAATATTTGGAGAAGGTCGAAGCCCTCCCAATTCCCAAACTAGATTGGAAAGAGCCAGAAGAAGATGATTTGTATAAGAGAATGAAAAGGGTGATCGAAAGAACGGAAGCATGGTTGGTGAAGAAAAGAACCCCTATTCTTCCTTTGCAATCAAAAAAGAAACAAATAAAAACCAAGAGAAGGAGTTCAACCAAGAGGACTTATGTTTTAACTAACTTAAATGTTGATCCATCTTGTGCAGGGAAAACTAAACCAGAAGTTGAACCTGAAGTTGAACCAATTTCTTTGCAAGTTCAAGTTCAAGTTCAAGTTCAACAGCAGCCTGAACCTAAAGCCCAAGTGACCAGATCAATCCAAAGAGTAAAAGAAAAGAAGGTTCAAAGGTAGAGAGTTCCTCCCAGTGTCATCGTAGATTTAGATTCATCAGACCCTGATCTGAAGATAGTTTCAGTGGAAGACCATAGTGTATTTGGGATGGTCAATGATCAACAGATGCAAGAGGAAACAAGAGGTACTCTAAAAGACTCGTTAGCTCTGCTAAGTGACTATGACACCCAAAAGAAGACCTATACCACTCCACCATGGTTGGAGACCCCAATAGCTAGGAAAAGGAATATGGTTCCTTTATCAGTACCTATTGATGATGTAGTAAGCAGGTATCTGGGAAAATATTCTAAGGTCAAGAAAATGAAGATGGAATCTAGAATTGATTTTGATGAGAGCAGTGACCACTGGATGGCTGAAATTGCAAAACCTAAAGAAGATAGAACTGAAGGATAAGCTTCAGTCCAGGACTTTCAAGTATCAAAGGTGAACTTAGGGAAAGACACCAGAGCTGCCGACATGAGGTTTTTCGAGGTTTTAAACAAGAAAATTGCTAGCAGAGTATGGAAGGATGCCAAAGATAAACAAGAAATGAAAGAGGCGATGAAGAGTATGGCTTAGTATATTAATGCCATTCAACATCGAGAACCTTTCCCTCTGAGTGAGATGCCAGCCTCCATTGACATGAAATCCCCTGATAATCAATGCTTTATTGACTAAGTTCAAAGAAGCAAGGTAGTGAGCAAGGCATTTGATTATTGGGTGGAGCACATAAAAATAGAGGTTGTGTAGTAGCTAAGTAAACTAGATCAAATCCATAGTGAAGGAGACTAGTTGGTTAAGGAAGCAGAAGACAACATTGAAGAATGGAAGCTAGAAAAGACTACTTGGACCAAGGCGCTCCACTTGATTGAAGAAATTGAAGAGTACGACTCGTAGAAGTTCCTTATGAAAAAAACCAATACCAAGACTAAATGACATAGTTCTTTATGTTATAAAAGAATTCATAGATTGGAGGAATGAAGCCATGGCTCTGGGAATCTCCGAGGTAAAAGATCTCATGAAGGGGCTGAAAATGATCAAAGAAATCATTTCTAATGATATAAAGTGGATTGTTGAGCAAGTTCAGGAAGCTCAAGAGGTGTTTGATAAAATGGCTAAATAGGTAATCAAAGAGGTAAACACTTGGTCCAATGAGCTGAAAAGGTTGAAGACACCTACAGATGAGCATTTCATGAAAATTGCCTGAATGGAGTCGATGATGATCCTTCAACAAGATCATTCAGTTATGCACTTAGGAAAAATAGTCGAGGTTAAAAAGGAGAAGGAGGTCTGGAAGCTGAGGATTGATTCTATCAGTTTTCCACATCAACCAATCATCTCCACATTCAATGCCACATTCAAGGATTGGAAGGTAGCATGTCTTATAATGGCCTCAACTCCTTAACCGTCTGAGACACTTGGCGATTTTTGAAAGTCATTTTTCCTCCAATCCAATTTTGATGCTTAATGCTTAGGATAGTTATTAGAAGTTATTAGAATTTACTTTCAAGAAAGACAATTTTACGAAGTTAGTTGTTTAGGCCCTACGTGGCTATTTATGTAGAAACTTAAGACTGTTTATGGGTTCGGCTCTCTGAGTTTGAGAGAAATTATTTTCTAAAAACTTTACTTCAAATTTTCAAGATATTGATATTACAGAATGTATGGGATATCTTATGGTGTTACATATATGTCTAAGCTTTTAAAATGATGAATATTATTATTTATCTAATGTGATTTATTTTCTTGTGAAAGTAAATTATGTTGAAAGAAGCTTGGCTGTGATATGCATGAATTCCAAGCTTAGAGGTGATAGAGAGAATTGTGATTAAAGTTTAGATTTAACAAATTTGAAGTTTGAAATCATGATAGAAGTATGCATTTACTCTAAAATCCGCACATTCCTTTTCATGTTGATGAATTAAATGTTTCTCCTTAAGTGTTTTCTAGTAAAAAGCATGCATATGATGTTATTTTTCTATGCTTGATAAGAACTCATTGAAAATCTTTCTAGAAGGTAGTTGCACCTTGTAATTTGCAGAGAGTTGGCTTTTAGCAACTCATTTATTAGTATTAAGATTTTCTCTTTTCATTCTTTAAGGAGGTTTGAAATTGATTTAAAGGAAAGGGAAAAACTGTATGGTAACAATTTTGGTGACTCCACTGGGGAGCATCTAAGAATAGACTAGGATTGATGTTCTTGCATTCAATGCTCAACTATGGTGTTACCCGCTGAGGTTATCCCTGGTCGACAAGAACTTCCTCCAATTTTACAACCAGGCCTAGATTTTTATGATACTCAAGAGGATTTAATTACTGACCTTAATGTAGCAGCTTGGAAGTTGAAAATGAATGATCAGCAATACTACCAAGTAAGGTTAGTCCTTGAGGAAGAGGAAGAGATTGGAGAGTGGCTCAAAGGCTTTCCTATAGCCCAGGAAGTTGCTTTAGTTGATAGGGCAGTCCAAAGGCCCTGAGATTAACTGGTTCTTTCATTTGTTTTAGATCATTAAGCTGGTTGAGAAGAGATTTACCAGGGGAGATAGAGCAAAAGGTCTTTTAGATTCTGATTTTGAAGATCTAGCTAAGCTTGATTTTAAGCCCTAGACTCCTAGGTGAAGATAATATAAGACCGCAAGTAGACCTTCTTCTCCCACTAAGTCCCCTCCTATAACTACTTTTAGTTCCTATGGCATAGAATCAGCCCTGGGGTGTTGCCATAGGACCTTTAAGCTTAGGAGCAAATCTTGGAAACCTACCTAAAGGTCGTGACATCCTACCAAAATTTAGTGGTGATGGAAAGAAGACCCCTAAGGATCACTTGAATGCTTTCAATACAACATGCGGAGTTTTAGTAGTGGGCACTCCAAACGTGGTTGTTAGGCTATTTGTCTTGACTTTAACTAAGACTACAGCTGAGTGGTTTCACACCTTACCACATGCCTCCATTACCGATTGGGATTCTATGAAAACAATATTTGAGACTAGGTTTAAATCGGCTGATGATGCAAATACTCTTTTGATTCAGTTAAGTCAAATGAAGAAGGAGATTCAAGTACCCATGAGAGAGTTTATGGCAAGATTCAATAAAGGAATTTAGGTGATTCTAGTTGCAAGTAGACCAAATGATGAAAATCAGAAGGGCTTTTTCTTAAATGCTATGCCTCCTAATGTAGTGTTTCCCTTAAAAAGAACTAGGCTAGCCACCTTAGCACTTACTCGGGCTCTCGTAATTGAACTGGAGGATGACCTCATAACAAGTGGAAAATGGAGAAAATATGTTCAAACATCTAGCTCTCAACCTTCTACCTCCTCATCATCAGACCTTGTAATTCAAAGACTGATGAATGCCTTGATAACTATCAAGCAAAAATTGCCTAAAACTACTAGTCCCTATTAAGATATTCCATGTAAATATCCAACTTAGGGACCCTCAAACTCTGGAAAACAATTTAATTTGCCCCCTGCTCAGTAGAGATTGCAGATTGAACCTCCACCAAATAAAATTAACATGCATGTTTTCCATCTTATTGATGAGCATGAGGGAGTCTCATGTCCTGAAAACATAAGATATGTGCAACTTGAAGCTGAGAAAGAAGTAGCAACAAAGGTGACTATTGAAGACATATCCTCTGAGGTGCCTGGCAACTCTGGAAACTTTTACCTTGAATATGAATCAGACTCCGAAAGGGGGGCAGACATATTGGTAACTTTAGAGGATACCTCTTGTTCAATTTTGATAAGAAATCAGTGTGGAGGAAAGGTGATTAATTGGTCAAATGCAACAACTAAAGGTAGTGAAGGGCAGGTCAGTGATCATCCAAAGATTCTGAAAGCAAGCACTCTGGAGGAGCAAGTTATGAAAAGGTCTGAATTTGATTCCCCTTTTAGTATAGTTGATTTTTGTAAAACTTCAAAAGTGCAAATTTCTGCTGCAGAATATCTGAAAATGAATCCCCAGGAGTTAGATAAATTGGTTAGTTATGTCAAGGGTCCTCCTACTGAACCTAAGGTTCAACAAATAAACAATGCTTTTTTTAAAGGATAGCCTGAAAAGAAGGAAGAGATAATTGAACAAAATCCTACCGAGAAGCCTGCTCCTACCATCCCTTTTGGCTTGAAACATGAACCTTTCTATGTGTCTCTATACATTCATGGTTTCAAATTAAACAATTGTATTATTGATTTAGGGGCTTTGGATAATATTATGCCTTCATCTGTGGCCAAAGCATTAGATCTCCCTATGACTAATACCTTTGGACACTACTATTCTATGGATGCTAAACAAGTCCCACTCCTAGGTCAAATTAAAGATGCCCAGGTTGCCTTGGTAGCTTCTCCAGATAAGAGAATGAAATTAACCATTTTAGTAGCTAATATTCTAGCCAGCTATGGTATGCTTCTTAGCAAAACCTTTTGTAGGCATCTTTGTGGTGAAATAAAATTGGATTGCGCCCAGGCCATAGTCCCTATAGGCAATAAGAAAGTTACTCTTGTTCTAGAACCCAAATCCAAATATACAATTTTTCCCTCAGAAGACCCTAAATCCCTAATATTGTATCAAGAATCCAAGTTTGCAAACTATGTCATTTTATCAGATGTTAACCTTCCAAATCTAGTGGTTGCAAATGAAGAACTTCTTTAGACTCTTGAATTTGATGGCAGTTGCTCTTCTACAGGCTCGGGGGCTGGAGTAGTCCTCATTTCTCCTGCTAAACTCAAATTTCCTTTTTCATTCAAACTTGAGTTTGAGAATATGAACAATACGACAGAGTATGAAGCCCTATTGTTAGGTTTAGAAGAAGCTAAGAAGAAGGGGGTTAAACTTTTAAAGGCACGTGGGGATGCAAAAATTATTGTCAAATAGGTCAAGAACTTGTTTTCAGTGAAGAATGAGAGACTAAAGCACTACAGAAATAGGGTGTGGGATGAACTTGAGTGGTTTGAAGCCTTTTCAATTGAAGCAATTCCTAGGGAATATAACTCAAGAGCAGATGCTCTTGCTGGGTCAGCATCTTTTCTCATACCACACCCAGACTTTATAGAAGATCGTTACACCATTGAAGTGATTCATGGGCCTAGTGTTCTTGATAATTCTTGTTCTTGGCAAGTGTTCAGAGATGATGATCAAATAAATTTGTTTCTACAAGGTCTGGATAAGTTTTCAACCAATTATTATGAATGATCAGAGTCAAGTGCCATGAATTCTGTCCAAGGAAGGAATCCAATGCTTCAGAGAAGGGGATTCAGCTTAAAGGAAATTCTATACCCAAAGGATTGGTGGAGTTAGAGAAGCTGTTTGATAGGAGAGAATGTTATTTAAATTCACCTGACATGCCAGACACCATCCCTTCAGGTGAATATGAAAAAATAAATATTGGTGATGATTTCAACCCCAAGATGGTCAATTTAGGTGTGTGTTGTGATGAAGATGAAAGAGGTCATTTCACTAAGTTATTAAAAGAATATGGTGATGTATTTTCTTGGACCTATGATGATTTAAGGAACTTTAGATAGGGGTAGTTTACACATCATATTCCCTTGAAACTTGGTACATCACCATTTCATTAGAAATTGAGAACATACAATCCGAAGGTGTCAAATGCCATTTTTAAGGAGATTGACAAAATGCTTCAAGCTAGGATTATCTTCCCAATACATCATTCTACATGGGTAGCCAACATTGTTCCTATGAGGAAGAGAAATTGTGAAATCAGAATATGCATTGATTTCAGGAACCTCAATCAGTCAAGCCTTAAAGATAACTTCACCTTACCTATGATGGACCAGATTCTTCAAACGGTTCTAGCACAAAAATGTTGTCATTACTTGATGGTTTTTTAGGCTACAATCAAATCAGTGTTGTAGAGGAAGACTAGCACAAAATATCCTTTACAACACCTTGGGGCACATTCACATATAGGAGAATGCCTTTTGGCCTAATTAATGTTGGAGCCACATTTCAGAGGGCCATGAATTCCACTTTCAACCATTTGCTAAACAAGACCATCACCATTTATCTAGATGACATGACAATATTCTCTAGGAGGCATAAGAAGCATTTGAAGGACTTGAAAGAAGTTTTGCAAAGATGTCAGGATCATGGTGTTTCCCTGAATCCGAAGAAGTCAATCTTCTGTGTGACAGAGGGTAAGTTGCTGGGTCACTTAGTTTCAAAGGAGGGCATTAAAATTGATCTAGAAAGAGTCAAAGCTATCCAGTAGTTGTGTTTGCCTATTAATCGAAAAGGGATTAAATCCTTCTTCAGTCAAGTTAACTTCTTAAGGAAGTTTGTGCCTAATTTTGCTGAAACATCAAAATCAATGGTAGACCTGTTAAGTGAAAAGAAGAATTTTAAATGGGATGAACTAGTTGTTAAATCATTTGGTAAGATTAAGGAAGCCATAGCCAATGCTCCAACATTGATATACCCAAATTTCAAAAAAGACTTTATCATCTATTGCTATGCATCAGAGCACACAATGTCTGGGGTGCTATTACAGAAGAATGATAATGGGGAAGAAGTGCCCATCTCTTTTATGAGTGTCCCACTCAAGAAACATGAGTTACACTATTCAAAAATAGAAAAATAGGCATTCACAGTAGTGAAGGTAGTTAAACAATTTAGATACTATATATTGCATTCACATTCTGTGGTCTTTGTTTTGAATTCTACTATCAAGACCATCCTTACTCAATAGGAAGTTGCAATAAATAATAGAGCTAGCTGGGTTGCAAAGGTGCAAGAATTTGATTTGGAAATTAAGCCTACAAAGCTGGTGAGAGGTTAGAGCTTGTGTAAACTAATGGCTGAGAATTAAGAAGCACAAAGCTTACCTAATTTCCTATTTATAGAAACAACTAACACATGGTTTTCAGATGTAGCTTTCTTTCTGACCTACGGAGAGCCTCTGGAACATTTATCAGCTAAAGAGAGAAGAAATATCAAGCTGAAAGCAACAAAGTATGTCATAGTAGATAATGTTTTGTATAAAAGGGGACTGGATGGGATGTTTTTGCAATGTGTTGACAAGGAACAATAGCAAAAGCTATTGCAATCATTTCACAATGAAGCATGCGGGGGGCACTATTCTTCTTCTGTGATAGCATTTAAGATCCTGAGAAACTACTAATACTAGCCCAGAATGTTTAAAGATGCATACAGGTGGGTGGAAAATTGTGAGAAGTGTAAACTTTTCTCAGGAAAGCCTCAGTTAGCTTCTCTACCACTAAGACCTATGATTATCAAAGAACCATTCTAGCAGTGGGGGTTAGATTTTATTGGCCCAATCAACCCAACTTCTAGTAGAAGACATACCCACATCTTGACAGCGTCTGATTACTTTACCAAGTGGGTAGAGGTGATACCAGTTAAAGTAACCACTTCTGAGATAGTCTATAGATTCCTAAAAGAAAACATTGTCACTAGATTTGGAGTTCCCCTAAAGATTGTGGCCGATAATGCTCAGAATTTCTCTTCCTGAGAGATTCAACTCTTTTGTTATGATCATGGTATAAATCTATCACATTCATTAGATTATTTTCTATAGGGAAACGGTTAGGCCGAATCTACAAATAAGAACCTAATAAACATCATGAAGAAGCTGGTAGATGAATTATTTTCTATAGGGAAACGGTTAGGCCGAATCTACAAATAAGAACCTAATAAACATCATGAAGAAGTTGGTAGATGAAAAGGGCAAAGACTGGCACAAGAAGTTATACGAGGCATTGTGGGCAGATAGAACCTCTCCAAAGAGGGCTATCGGTATGACACCATTTGAATTAGTCTTCGGAGTTGAAGCACAACTATCACTTCCATTAGAATTAGCCTCTACCAAATTGAAAAGATGTGTGGAAAATGAAGTCTTTCAAAATTCATTGGAGAAGAGGATATTGTATCTGTCAAAAATAGAAGAAGAGAGGGAAGAATTAGTTGATCACATCACCAGTCATCAACTAAAAGTAAAGGAAATTTTTGATTGACGTGCTAGGCCAAGAAAAATTATGGTGGGTGATAAGATCCTTCTTTGGGATAAACCTCAAGAGCCAAGAGGACCACATAGCAAGTTCAAGTCTCTCTAGAAGGGACCGTTCGAGATCTCACAAGCTCTAGGTCTGAATGCATTCAAGTTGAAATACATTGATGAAGATGAACTATCCCTATCCTATAATGGGCAAGATCTCAAGCTTTACTAGTTGTAAGTATTTTCTTTTCTTTGCTTGTATATAAGGTTTTGGCTTGCATCTGTAGGAGTAGAATTTTTTATTGTGGTGAGTCAACCCAATCAATAAAGTATAAATTGTCTCATCAAATAGAGATTCTAGATTCATTCCTCAGCCCTTAGCAGTCCCGGTCCATAGTCAGAGCTAGTTGTTACCGTCATTTTTATCAAACTCTAGTTATTATCTTGGTCAGTCGAAGTCTCTAAGTTGAAGTTGAAGTTGAAGTTGAACTTTTGTTAAGTTGGTTCAAGTTCAAGTTCAACCCATTACCACTTTTGATTCTTAAAGTGTTCATATTTTGCCTTGCCTCAAAATGTCTGTTGGTCTTGAAGATGAACTTGAACTTGAACCCAGTCCTGAACCTCAAGTTAGTTCAAGTTCAAGTTCACATTTGTAAGAGGACAACTTATGCATGAAGAGTTCGGCGGTATTGTTTTCTTTTCCAAAAAGAAGGTTTCTATTTTGTAGTTCTCTGACTGTTTATTCAGTTTTGGAAATTGCCATACAAGATGCTCTCATTCAACTAGATGGCACGTGCATGTGAAGGATTGGAAATGATAGTTGACGGTGTGATGTAGAGGGAGCCATTAATATTTAGATATGGTGAACATGGATATTTCTTGGGAATTGAGTTATTCATGCCGAAATAGCTAGTGGCTTAATTCAGCTTGGCCAGACATGTCAATTCAATCATTTCTCAATTAAAACATTTATTATGGACATGATCTAAAGATTTATTAAGGATCCTGTAAGGCATTTGCAAATAAATGAAGAATGATTTAAGTTTTTCTGTTAAGTCATTTTGTCTAGAGAAGGAGAAGGAGTGACAGAATTGGGATTGAGAAATTTGCAGAGAGCTGGTGTGTAGTATATTGGTGAGTTATCTTGCACCCTTGCAGTTTTAGTTTTCAGCGGATTTTTCTGTCTTGCAAATATTTTCTATTCATATTTGGTAGGATGTCGTTGTTCCACCCAAAACTTCCAAAAGAAGAGAGTAGAACCCACATGCTAGTTTCTCTTCCAGATATAGGTGATACCTTCTTGTTGAATGCAAACCTAGGAGAACTCTGTGATAGTGCCTGAATTTCTTCCAAGGGTTATTTTTCTAGGAAATTAGCAGGGAGTGGTCTTTTAGAAGTTGATACATTTCCTCCAACTCTCATTTTCCCTGAACTGGTATTGGAGTGCACAAACAAAAATGACACCAAGAATAGGTGTATTAAGGATGCGTCAGGAGAAATCTTGGTAAAAATCAACTGGGAAACATTAATGGCAGCCCTGAGAATTCCAGACAAGGAACCAAATGAACCATGGACCTATGAAGAGGCAGATCATGTGTATGAGGCTGATAAGAAGAAATATAGCTCCTCAATAGCCCAGGTATGGCTTGCGAAACTAGAGAAAGGAGGAAGTAGGCTGCCAAAGCCACTGACAATTGAACACTTCTAAAAAGACATTGCCGATATGGTGCTTCTTCTGAATAGCGTGAAAGGAAATCCCCATGCATTTAATTGGGAGAACTGAATGTACTCTTTCATCTAGAAAATCATAGAAGGAGATAAGTTTATTGACTAGGCTGACCTGATAGCTGAAAAGCTCCATAAAGAACTCTTAAATGTGACAAATTTAACTACATTTTATATGTCCTCCTTTATTGTGTATGTCTTAGCATGTTACAGAACCTAGGAAGGATTACCTCATGAATTGTGGACAAGTGATATGAGGATATATGGTACTTCACATGCATGCAAAAGGAGAAGTTCTCCAGTGTGTTCAAAATTGTAAATGACAGGTTTTCAGGAAGGTTAGTTTTTGAGTAGAGAGGGAAAGAAAACTATAGGCTTTCTGAGGAGGCCAAGTAGGTGATTAATATTTATGGCTATCATTTAATAAAATTTCAAAGATTTACTTATTTGAGAGTTGGAGAATTTGATGAAGAGCCCCTATGGCTTCCCAGATTCTATTTAGATGATGTAATCCTCATGGAGCTATGCAGACAACTTGTGCTAGTTGAACAAAAGGCTAGGACCCCAAAGAAATCCTCAGGTGTTCTCTTCCCTATTGAGTTAGGATACTATAGATGCAAAAGTTTTCAGGATTCCATGGCAGTCAAAGAAGAATTGGATGCTTTTTTCTTGCAAACTTATACTCCCATGGTTAATTTTGATTATAGAGGCTTTGCAAGAGCAAACCTGAATGTCCCAAAGATGTTTATACACCTTGAAGAGGTAGAATATTTTTGGGTCAACTGTTCTGATGAGTTGGAGGTAAGGAAAAGACTCTGGTCCTGGCTAACTTTAAAGTAGATCATCACTTTTAGGCTAGACTTAGATATAGATGGAGTGGAGGAAGACAATGAAGTTGATGTTGTGGATTCCCAATATTTGAAGAAGGTCGAAGCCCTCCCAATTCTTTAACTAGATTAGAAAGATCCAGAAGAAGATGATTTGTATAAGAGAATGAAAAGGGTGATCGAAAGAACTGAAGCATGGCTGGTGAAGAAAAGAACCCCTATTCTTCCTTTGCAATCAGCAAAGAAACAAATAAAAACCAAGAGAAGGAGTTCAACCAACAGGACTTCTATTTTAACTAGCTTAAATTTTGATCCATCTTGTGTAGGGAAAACTAAACTAGAAGTCAAACCTGAAATTGAACCTAAACTTGAACCAATTTCTTCGCAAGTTCAAGTTCAAGTTCAAGTTCAATAGCGGCCTAAACCTAAAGCTTGAGTGACCAGATCAAGCCAAAGAGTAAAAGAAAAGGTTCAGAGGTAGAGAGTTACTCGCAGTGTCATTATGGATTTAGATTCATCAGACCCTGATCCGAAGGTAGTTTTAGTGGAAGACCACAGGGTATTTGGGATGGCCGATGATCAACAGATGCAAGAGGAAATAGGAGGCACTCTAGAAGACTTGTTAGCTCTGCTGAGTGACTATGACACCCAAAAGAAGACCTCTACCACTCCACCATGGTTGGAGACCCCATTAGCCAGGAAAAGGAATATGGTTCCTTTATCAGTACCTATTGATGATGTAGTAAGAAGATATCTAGGAAAATCTTCTAAGGTTAAGAAAATGAAGATGGAATCTAGAATTGATTTCGATGAGAGCAGCGGCCACTAGATGGCTGAAATTGTGAAACCTAAAGAAGACAAAACTAAAGGAGAAGCTTTACTCCAGGACTTTCAAGTATCAAAGGTGGACTTAGGGAAAGACACCAAAGCCATCGACATGAGGTTTTTCAAGGTGTCAAACAAGAAAATTGCTAGCAGAGTACGGAAGGATGCCAAAGATAAACAAGAAATGAAAGAGGTGATGAAGAGTATGGCTTGGTATATTAATGCCATTCAACATCTAGAACCTTTCCCTCTGAGTGAGATTCTAGCCTCCATTGACATGAAATCCCTTGATAATCAATGCTTTCTTGACCAGGTTCAAAGAAGCAAGGTAGTGAGCAAGGCATTTGATGTTTGGGTGGAGCGTGTAAAAATAGAGGTTATGTAGCAGCTAAGTAAATTGGATCAAACCCACAGTGAAGGAGACCAGCTAGTTAAGGAAGCAAAAGACAGCATTGAAGAATGGAAACTAGAAAAGACTACTTAGACCAAGGAGCTCCACTCAATTGAAGAAATTGAAGAGTACAACTTGCAGAAGTTCCTTATGGAAAAACCAATACCAGGACTGAATGACACAATTCTTTATGTTATAAAAGAATTCATAGATTGGAGGAATGAAGCCATGGCTCTGGGAATCTCCGAGGTAAAAGATC
>BSBK01008220.1:282500-325000 GCA_027943335.1 Chamaecyparis obtusa | reverse complement strand
AGATATCAATATTTTTCTACATTTGGTCCAAGCTCAGCTCTACATCTACAACAAGAGTAGTAGGTGCATGTCTCTCTAATGATGAATGCAATGGACTAACCAATTGAAATGGCATGGAAGTTGTATCATCATGTGTCTACAAATCTAGGTAACCCATAGTGTTCATGCTAAAGTCAACATCCTTAAGGCCAACATCAGAGAAATGGTGCTCTGTACTCACTGAAGGGTCTATATGTTGTGCCTCTCCCTCTACAGCAATAGAGTGGTTGATAGGTAGATCCTCATGGGCACTTCCACTATGGTCACAGTTTGGGTGATGAGAAGGATGTGGCTGAATATATCTAATAGTACCCACATGATATTTAACATCTGATATGGGGATATCATGCTCTACTATTATAAATGCATATGCATCCAGCATATCCCCATCCAAACTAGTCAATGTGACCTGTGTCATCTCTCATGTAAGTTCCTCTAGGATGGAAAGTGAAGGGATGCATGCTGCACTATACATGTCATGTGAGGTCCTACTAGAGGATTCACTACTTGATGAATTGGAGTTTCATTGATACATCAAGTACTAGCCAACCTGATCACTAGATATAGATGTGATAGCTACTATAATGTCCTGCATACTATCGATCACACCTCAAAGTTTGGTGCTATAAATGACATCATCTTCCATAGGACCCAATGAAGTAGCTATAGAAGGTTCCCTCTTATCAATAATGGCCATGTGTATTGGCCTCTAGTGACCATCTCAATGCAAAGCATCTCTATTGGCAACCCTTCCACACCCCTATCTTAAATGTTCTATAAAATTAGTGTAATTAATAGTCCTCCCTAAATGAACCTCAACAAAAATCAATTCTACAAAATACAATGGATCCTGATATAGCAATGTTGATATGGAAGGATCCTAACATCGTGGGTATCTCAATGCTGATATAGTAGGATCCTGACACCTGATAACTTAATATCCCTTCACATACTATAAGTTCACATAAGATGGGAAAGCTTCCCTTTTCAAGGTCTCTTTAAGCACTAAAGCCTGTACTTCCTTAAGAGAAAGACCAGAGCCAACCTTTCATCTCTTCCTCTCAAGTATGGACTCTATAATGTCTGGTACATAGGGATTGGTATCATGAATGTTATCTATGATACTAATCAAGCTAGAAAGTATGGGTTGACATGTGCTCTTATAGACACTAGAGCTAATGGGACTATTTATGGAATCTTGCAATCATTTAATTTCCCTATTAGTCTGTGCAAATAGTTCCTTAGGGGGAATTGCTGCATCTACCATGATGCCAAATAAGATATAGATATCTATATGGGTATGTGCAAGATCATGAGGGGCCAAACTATGCCCTTAAGTGCAATGAAAAATCAGCAAATCAGGGTTAGTCAACTTGACGTGAAAATTTGAACTAGCTATCAACCTAATACAAAAAAGTTGTAAGAATAGAATTTGTAGGAAATTGAATGTAGTTTCTAAAATACTAGGCCTTTTCTAAAAAAAAATTAATATAATTAGTGAAAAGTATAGATTTCAATACAGCAGTACAAAAATTTTAGGAAAAAATAAGAAGTAGGTGTATGTCTGACCACCTTAATCATGATCAAATGATAATATTTTTATATAAGATTTAATATATAAGTAGTAGACTCATGTCTGGATGTGACGCATATTTTTTTGTAATTTTATTCCAAAAAAAAATTAATTATGAATTTTCTGCTACAACATTTTCAGAATAAAAAAACTCCCATGTTTGACCACCTTAACTCATTCAAAACTTTACAAAATTCAATTATTATTTTTTTCCCTTATAGTAGGTGAAGCATACAATGTGATGCATTTTTCAAATTTCAAAAATGTTATACCGTCTAAAAGTTATAGTCATTTTTCAATCATTATATAAATCAACACTTTAGAGTTAGCTCAATTAGAAAATAACTAATAATTACTTGCTGAATTCAAAATTTGACAGTAATTATATCGATAGAAAGATGATAATCTCCTTAAGATATCCTTTTAGTTTTAACAAATTTGGGTTAAAAAAAAGTCATCAGCTACATTGTCGAAGTCTGGAACTTAGAGAAATAGGGGAAAAATGCATATTTGAGACATTTCAATAGTTGACCATGTAGGTTTGGTGCACAAAGCAATACTGAGCCTAATTGGGTACCTGAATATGATGGCAGAATTTTGAATTTTCACTTTCCCTTCCCTCCACTTTCTCCCTCCCATTTCTCCATCCTTCATATGATATATTATATATAAAAAACTATATATTAATAGATATATTAAATATTATATAATATACATTTTACATTAAATATTATTTAATTATATATTAATATCAAAAACTATATATTAGAATTATATATTATATATAATATTATATATTAAATATTATATAATATACATTTTACATTTTAAATATTATTTAATATATATTAATATTAAATGTTACATTATATATTATATATTATTTTATATGTATAATATATTAATATGTATTTTATGACTATGTATGAAAGGTTGGAAGATTGCAGAAAAATCATGCATGGCCATTGAAAGAAGCAAAGGAAATTAATCAGCCATTTAAAAAATTCATGGGCGGCCATTGAGGAAGAGAGAGAGTGAGAAGGTGAGAGAGAGAGATAGCTCAAGACAGAGAGAGAGGGTGATGAGAAAGAGAGGAGATGATGCAGAGAGAGAGAGAGAGAGAGAGAGAGAGAGAGAGAGAGAGAGAGAGAAGGGAAAGGGGAGAGAGTAGGAGAGAGAGAAAGGGAAGGATAACCAATTCATTACAATATTAATCAGTAAGGAGCAAGGAAAACTTAAATAATATCATAGTAGGCATTAGAAATCCAAATTCTAATTAGGATTTTTAAGAAAAGTGAGTAAGGTCCTAGATAGGGACATTACAGATCCACACACTATTTAGTAGATACCTCCAAGAACCCACATACATAGGAGTAGGTTTGAAGTAACTAAGATTGTTTATCGGTTCAAATTTATATTACTGTGTTGTACTTTTGATTAACATCCAATGATTGGATGTGAAATTCACAAATTTGATTACATTGCCACTGGTTCTATTTCAAATTTTGGAAAAAATGGATATTTGACATATGTTCATAAATTTCATTTAACACCATTTTAAAATAACACATCATTTTATTTTTACACATTGAGAATATCATCCTTAGGAATTGTACTGAAATTGACATAGGTCATAGGAAATAAATGCCCCAACTATTTGTTGTCTTTTGCATTTTGAGTTTCTTATTACAATCAGGAGAAGAATATTACTCTCCAAATGGTTTTGGACAATAACATTTGTACTTCCTCTTCACAAATATATTTCTTCCCTCATCTTGTTGCCTATTGATACCGACAAAGTGAATCTAGGCATTTCTACCATGTAATGGGAGAAAATTGGTTTCCTAATTTATTAATATGTGTCTAAATAACACATGCAAGAACCTTTTCTTTGATATTGCTCACTAACACTTTAGAACTAAAAATGTTTACAAAAACTGGTATGTAATTGCATGAGGACATTATATATTACAAGAATCCCGCATAGAAGCAGTTGGCAAGCCACTCAAAAAGTAGTAACTGATAGCAAGTGGGATAATAAAGATGCTTTAATAAACCACTATCATCTTTACTCAAGCAACATCTGGTTCATCTGCTCGACTGGGGTATGTTTGGGAACAAATAGTCTCCATTTAAACTCAAGTCTCTAGAAATGCAGTTATATTTGTCAGTGGAGAAGATACACCCATTGGATCTACAATAACTTTATGCTCACTAGAATTTCCATTTCTCTTCAATTGGGATACTCTTTCCAAAATTGCATCTACCCTTTTACCAATTTGGGAAATCAATGGGTCTATTTGTGGACCTCGAAGGAGTTGGTCACCTAAAAGAGAACCTTGAGATGAATCAAGAACTTCTCTATGAAAGAGATCAATACCTTGAGAAGCTCTCCATTTGTCAACTGAATTAAAACTTTGGACCATAAATGGCTTCCCTTTGTTGTAAAATGAGGAGTGAGACTGCCTTGCCAAAGGTGGCAATGAACTTACATTTGAGGGATATTGCCCAACATGAGTAACCTAGTTTCCCAAGTCCTGTAAATGCAAGGCCATTGATGAATAGGCATTTCTAATAGAAATATTTGTGGTGCTAGAATGAAGTGCATGACAAAATTCTTTGCTTGCTAACTGGAAATTCTTTATGCTCACCGAAATTTCCATTTCTCTTCAATTGGGATACTCTTTCCAAAATTGCATCTACCCTTTTACCAATTTGGGAAATCAATGGGTCTATTTGTGGACCTCGAAGGAGTTGGTCACCTAAACGAGAACCTTGAGATGAATCAGGAACTTCTCTATGAATTATCCAAAGGTGGCAATGAACTTACATTTGAGGGATATTGCCCAACATGAGTAACTCAATTTCCCAAGTCTCATAAATGCAAGGCCATTGATGAATAGGCATTTCTAATAGAAATATTTATGGTGCTAGAATGAAGTGCATGACCAAATTCTTTGCTTGCTAATGAACCAATTTGAGGCTTCATTTCACATTGCTCTGTGGATAATTCCATAGCACTTGTTACTTCTCTATCTGAATTTTTTGTGTCAGTGTACATGTGCACTAAAGAGCTTCTATCACTACTTCAGCTGCTGCCAGATGGTGAGTACTCATCATCATCATCTGACATAGGCTCACATGCATATCTTACTTCTTTCCTTTGGTGATTTCCCCTTCCTAGCTCTTCCTCCTTATCTATAACTTCTATCATGGGTCCAAGAAGCTCTTCCCACTCTTTCCCATTAATATGCAAATATTTTTGTCCGTAATAGTATTTTTTGCATTTATTATGATATTGATTTGATTTGATGCACCATCACTATTTGATCCATACTTCCCTTTCAATTTACTTGCTTTGCTTCTTTTGCACGTAAAAGGCCAGGATTTTACAGTGGGTATGACCTTGTTACTACAGGCGTTAATGATAAATTTTACCTTTTAGCTATTAATGTTTTGTCATTTTTCCTGTATGATCCTTTTGTATATGAATTGTGGATATTCTTTGGGAAACTTTTCATTTTTTCCTATAGGATGTCTTTGTATACAAATTTTGGAGAATCTCTATTAAAGAGTAGGTAAGGATGGCTAAGCTGAGTGTAGTGGAGAGGGAGATGATTAAATTGAGAGAGAAAAGGTGGAGAGTGATAACAAAAAAAATTTTTAGGGCTTGCAGAAATATGGAAATTATAATCTTCCTCCTAGAGCAGACATTAATGAAGTTCTTTGTGCCTTAGCAGAGGAAGCCGACTGGATTGTTGAAGCTGACGGTAGTACATATAGAAATGCGATATGTATTTTTGGCCTAATTTTTATTTTTCATTTCTTCTACATCAGTAAAGGCGGCTAACTAAATCTTTGTATTAAATGTTAGGGAATACATGAAAATAATATGATTCTTAGCATGAGCATGAGTCCCTACAGGGGCATAGTTGTGCCTTTTACAGGCACCGTAAACCCTAGCTACGCAAAAATGGAGGCTTTGAAGAATAGTTCACACTTGGAATCTTCAAGTGTGTCCTAGGGGTCCTAGTATGCCTTATCATGTGTTAGGACCCCTAGGAAGTCCTCATGACCCCTTTTGACACATTGGAATGCTCAACTATGTCCTAAGGGGTCCTACGACACCTTCAGACACACTTGAGTGTTCAAATGTGTCAAAAGGGGTCATGGAGACTTCCAAGGGGTCCTAGTATGCCTTATCATGTGTTAGGACCCCTAGGAAGTCCCTATGACCCCTTTTGACACATTGGAATGCTCAAGTGTGTCCTAAGGGATCCTATGACCCCTTCGGACTAACTTGAGCATTCAAATGTGTCAAAAGGGGTCATGGGGACTTCCTAGGGGTCCTAGTACACCTTATCGCATGTTAGGACCCTTAGGAAGTCCCCGTGAGCCCTTTGGACACATTGGAACCCTCAAGTGTTTCCTAAGGGGTCCTACAATGCCTTCAGACACATGAGTGTTCAAATGTGTCAAAAGGGGTCATGGGGACTTCCTAGGGGTCCTAGTCCACCTTATCCCATGTCAGGACCCCTAGGAAGTCCCCATGACCCCTTTTGACACATTGGAATTCTCAAATGTGTCATAAGGGGTCCTAAAACCACTTCAAACACACTTGAGCATTCAAATGTGTCAAAAGGGGTCATGGGGACTTCCTAGGGGTCCTAGTACACCTTATCCCGTGTTCAAACCCATAAGAAAATGTTTACAAAAACTGACATGTACTTGCATGAGGACATTATATATTACAGAAATCCCACACAAAAGTAGCTGGCAAGCCACTCAAAAAGTAGTAACTGATAGCAAGAGGGATAATGTAGATGCTTTAATAAACCAATATCTTCTTTACTCAAGCAACATCTGGTTCATCTGCTCGACTAGGGCATGTTTGGGAACAAACTGTCTCCATTTAAACTCAAGTCTCTAGAAATGTAGTTATATTTGTCAGTGGAGAAGATACACCCATTGGATCTACAATAACTTTATGCTCATTGGAATTTCCATTTCTCTTCAATTGGGATACTCTTTCCAAAATTGCACCTACACTTTTACTAATTTGGGAAATCAATGGGTCTATTTGTGGACCTCGAAGGAGTTGGTCACCTAAATGAGAACCTTGAGATGAATCAGGAGCTTCTCTATGAAAGATATTAGTACCTTGAGAAGCTCTCCATTTATCAGCTGAATTAAAACCTTGGACCATAGATGTCTACCCTTTGTTATAAAATGAGGAATGAGACTGCCTTGCCAAAGGTGGTAATGAACTAACATTTGAGGGATATTGCCCAACATGAGTAACCTAGTTTCCCAAGTCCCATAAATGCAAGGTCATTAATGAATAGGCATTTCTAATAGAAATATTTGTGGTGCTAGAATGAAGTGCATGACCAAATTCTTTGCTTGCTGATGATCCAATTTGAGGCTTCATTTCACATTTCTCTATGGATAATTCCACAATACTTGTTACTTCTCTATCTAAATTTTTTGTGACAGTGTACATGTGCATTGAAGAGCTTTTGTCACTACTTGAGCTACTAGTAGATGGTGAGTACTCATAATCATCATTTGATATAGGCTCACACACATATATTACTTCTTTCCTTTGTCACTTTCCCCTTCCTAGCTCTTCCTCCTTATCTGTAACTTATATCACAAGTCCAAGAATCTCTTCCCACTCTTTCCCATTAACTATGGGATTTTACTCTTCATCTTGAGTAATTGGCATACCTAGGATGGCACCAAAATAACCATTTTCTTCTAAAATGTCCTTTTCTCTCACTTTAAAATCTCTCTATTAAGAAGATTTTCTATATCTTCCTTTGTATATTGAATAGATGTAACTGCAATCCCATGTTCATCAAGAATATTCCTTGCACCGTTGAGTAATATATCATGTAATTCCTTAATAGTTTCATTCTTAACAGAATTCATAACTAGATTTTCCATAGCCAATTTTATTCTTCATCATTGCAATATTTTCTCCTCAACTCAACATTTTGTAATTAGTTGATATATAATCACATTTTTCTCTTGGCCAATCCTATGGGCTCACGATTGAGCCTGTAGATCCACAAAAGGTTTCAAATCTGGATCTAGTGGAAGAGTAGTATTAGCAAGAAGTCATTCACAAACATCTGATCTTTATAAGAACTAAATTTGGATTCACTAGAAACATTAAAGAATTTGGATTGGACTCTTAAAGAATTCTTTCTAGTATTCTGGACTCAATTGCCTATGCATTTTAGCAAAACATAGCTCAAAGAAATAGAATCAAACTATCTGAGGAAGATACAATAGCTAATCATGGGAACTTCCTAGGGGTCCTAACATGTGATAAGGCATACTAGGACCCCTAGGGAGTGCCCATGACCCCTTTTGACACATTTGAATGCTCAAGTGTGTCTTACGGGGTCCTAGGACCCCTTTAGACACACTTGAGCATTGAAATGTGTCAAAAGGGGTGATGGGGACTCCCTAGGGGTCCTAGTATGCCTTATCATGCATTCGGACCCCTAGGAAGTCCCCATGACCCCTTTTGATACATTGGAATGCTCAAGTGTGTCTTAAGGGGTCCTAGGACCCCTTCAGACACACTTCAGTGTTGAAATGTGTCAAAAGGGGTCATGGGGACTCCCTAGGGGTCATAGTATGCCTTATCACGTGTTAGGACCCCTAAGAAGTCCTCATGACACCTTTTGACACATTGGAATGCTCAAGTGTGTCTTAAGGGGTCCTAGGACCCCTTTGGACACACTTGAGCATTGAAATGTGTCAAAAGGGGTCATGGAGACTCCCTAGTGGTCCTAGTACACCTTATCACATCTTAGGACCCCTAAGAAGTCCCCATGACCCCTTTTGACACATTGGAATGCTCAAGTGTGTCTTAAGGGGTCCTAGGACCCCTTTGGACACACTTTAGTGTTGAAATGTGTCAAAAGGGGTCATGGGGACTCCCTAGGGGTCCTAGTACACCTTATCATGTGTTAGGACCCCTAGGAAGTCCCCATGACCCCTTTTAGCACATTTGAATGCTCAAGTGCATCTTAAGGGGTCCTAGGACCCCTTTAGACATACTTGAGCATTCAAATGTCTCAAAAGGTGTCATGGGGACTTCCTAGGGGTCCTAATGCATGATAAGGTGTACTAGGACCCCTAGGAAGTCCCCATGACCCCTTTTGACACATTTCAATGCTCAAGTGTGTTCGAAGGGGTCCTAGGACCCCTTAAGACACACTTGAGCTTTCAAATATGTCAAAAGCAGTCATGGGGACTTTCGAGGGGTCCTAGTATGCCTTATCAGGTGTTAGGACCCCTAGGGAGTACCAATGACCCCTTTTGACATATTTCAATGCTCAAGTGTGTCCAAAGGGGTCCTAGGACCCCTTAAGACACACTTGAGTGTTCAAATGTGTCAAAAGGGGTCATGGGGACTCCCTAGGGGTCCTAGTACACCTTATCATGTGTTAGGACCCCTAAGAAGTCCCCATGACCCCTTATGACACATTTGAATGCTCAAGTGGTTCTTAAGTGGTCCTTCCTAGGGGTCCCGACACATGATCCGGCATACTAGGACCACTGGGGAGTCCCTATGACCACTTCAGACACACTTGAGTGTTGAAAGGTGTCAAAAGGGATTATGGGGACTCCCTAGGGGTCCTAGTATGCCTTATCACATGTTAGGATCCCTAGGAATTCCCCATGACCCCTTTTGACATATTTTCATGCTCAAGTGTGTCTTAAGGGGTCCTAGGACCCCTTCGGACACACATGTGCATTGAAATGTGTTAAAAGGGGTCATGGGGACTCCCTGGGGGTCCTAGTACACCTTATCACACATTAGGATACATAGAAAGTCCCCATGACCCCTTTTGACACATTGGAATGCTCAAGTGTGTCTTAAGGGGTCCTAGGACCCTTTTAGACACACTTGAGCATTGAAATGTATCAAAAGAGGTCATGGGGACTCCCTAGGGGTCCTAGTATGCCTTATCATGTTAGGAACCCTAGGAAGTCCCCATAACCCCTTTTTACACATTGGAACACTCAAGTGTGTCTTAAGGGGTCCTAGGACCCCTTCGGACACACTTGAGCATTGAAATGTGTCAAGAGGGGTCATGGGGACTCCCTAGGGGTTTTAGTATGCCTTATCACATGTTAGGACCCCTAGGAAGTCCCCATGACCCCTTTTGACACATTAGAATGCTCAAGTGTGTCTTAAGGGGTCCTAGGACCCCTTTAGACACACTTGAGCATTGAAATATGTCAAAAGGGGTCATGGGGACTTCCTAGGGGTCCTAGTAGGCCTTATCATGCGTTAGGACCCCTAGGAAGTCCCTGTACACACTAAGATGTGCACTTCTCTAAGTCTTTGCTTCCAAGAGAATCCATGAATGGGAAACCTTGAAAAATGACCTAGAGCTCCCTAGGCATGGAGTGCAATGATATTAAGTGTGCTCTCAGCTAGAGCTATTTAAGCCTATGACCTTGCTAGTAAACCATGCAATGGGAGATTCAATGGAGACAAGGGAAAGAATGCCAATATCCTCAAGAATCAATATGAGAATGAAATATGACTATGCTAGAAATGAGAATGCAAGCTAAGCTATGAAAGGAAAGATGCAAGTGTTACAATCCAAGCTAATTAATCTATGTGAGCTAATCTAGAGCATAGAAATGAAGCTAATCTAGGAAATCATAGATATGAAACTATGATGCAAGAAATGAAAGATGGATGCAAGAATGTCTTCAAAAAGCTCCAAAGTCTCCAAGAAATCCTACAACATAAGGTTAGTATTCAAAAGATGGATCCTAGAATGAGAAGAGAGGTCTCCTTTTATAAGAAATGAGAAAGAATGGACCATGGAGATTAAGAGGCAAAAGATTTGATCAAGGATGGAGTTTGAAAGAGGAGAAATCCATGTGCACAAGTTTCCTCCAATGAGAAAGAAGTGTTGACTTTTGTGCCCCATGTGAGACAAAAATGCCTTTTCTTCTTTTTATAAAATAGGAATAATTCTTTATTTGTGCAACTTAGGATAAGAGGAAAGTGGGGGCTTTTTATTTAATAAAAGGGGAGGGAATTCCTTTTAATTAAATAAAGACTTGGGATAAAAATGGTTAATCCATAGAATATAATTGAATAAATGATAGAATTAGGATTTGATCAAGAATAAGCAATTGATGATTTTAGCACATAATGCTAGCAAGCAGCTAATAGTCTAGATGACCATTTTTGGGTGATTACATTTGCTCCTCTTTGACTAATGTGTGATCGATCTGAGAACATGTTACATCAAAGAATAGATCAGCCAAGAAAACAAGTAGATAGAGATCTGACTCCAAAGTATGAAGGCAGAGAGATAGAAAATCCTACATGGTCAACTTGGTAGTGATAGTGATGAACACTTAGGAAAGAGATGGATAGTATCAGGACTCGAGATGAGAACTAACATGTCAAGCACAAAAATAGATCAATCAGAGAAAATGGAATGGTCAAGCACATGCTCTAGAGAATAGCCAATAGGATATGATGTGTCTACCCCCTCAAGATCGAAAGTGAAATCAGGTAGAGGGAATGTAGAAGCAAGAGAAACATGATCAAATCACTAGAAATCATAATCAAAGATGAAAGATAAGAGAATAACCATCAACCAGTGAAGATATGCCCTAGTTTGACTAGGTTTGACTGAGAATGATATGGGATTAGGATGAAGTCAAACCTTAGAGAGATGAAGTGAATGAAAATGAATGAAAGACTAGAAGGGTGAGAGAGATGGAGATGAAGAAGGAAGATGCCCCAACAAAGATCAAAGGATTAGGCCTCAAATGGTCAGCCAATTATGCAAAAGAAGGGGAAATTTTGAAATGCAATTTTGACTATCAAGATGAACTCAGATTTTGATTTTGATCCCAAAAATGGATCTAGGATGTCGAAATTAGCTAGGGGTGCAATTTTCACAAAATTTTGAGATGTTTTGAAAATTGGTCAAAAAGTCAAAATGCTATATAAGGGGTAAAAAAGTCATTTTCAAATTCATTTGTCTTTTGTGATTTTGAGAATCATAAGAGCTTAGAGAGAGAAGATGGCTCAGTAAGCAGTAGTTCTGGTTCACTGTCATCGATTCGAGTGTGGTCGGTTGCACAACTAGCCTCCTCAGTATGGTGCCCCGGTAAGTTTTCAGAAAAACTTTGCTTTTTTGAGTCATTAATGAGCATTTAATGTTTTTTAAACATGTTTTTAATTTTTTTGAAAAATTTCAAATTTTCTTGGTGTGAAAGTTCACACGATACTTAAAAAGTATCGCACACTTTGAGAAAATCTGTCGTACGATAGTTCACGGGATGGAAAAGTATCACCTGAATGTTCAGTCCAGTGTCGCGTGACATTGAGCGAAACATCATATGATACTTAATGAAATATCTCATGGGAAAAGATTATGACACTACTATTGAAGAAAGTATCGCACGATACTTTTCTAAAAAATAGTGTCGCACTAGTTAATAAGAAATATCACATGTTTAAATTTTGAGCAATATGACATGGGTCTAGACAATTTTTGCATTTAAGTTTTGATGTACTAATTTTGATCATCCATCATGATATGTTCTGACATCTGGATTGGTTTATGGCTTGCAAGAGACTTTCCCAGTGCTATTGATTAGAGTGTTGTGAGTGACTGGCTTACGGTGCATCTGGGATCTAGATGATCCTGAAAAAGATGATTTGGCTAGCATGGGTTGTGGGTTCCTCCTTGATATGCCCCATATTTAGGCAAATCATGGGTTGTTGACTGCTCTAGCTGAGAGCTGGCATAATGAGCACAACACCTTCCATCTGCCTACTAGAGAGGTGACCATCACCTTAGAGGATGTCTATCAGATTCTGTGAGTGTCGAGTCATGGAGATCTGGTGAGTATAATCATGTTTCTAAATATTTAGAGATGTAAAGTTTCCATATGATAAGAAATTGACATGATTTTTTATTGGCATAGGTATATTATGATCAGGATCCTACTGAGGGATGGCAGGCCATCTAGGACCTATTCTAGGATGTTACAATCATCGAAAGACACCTCAGCTAGGAGGGGTTGATGGAGGAGTATGGCAGGGACTTCCTAGTGCCTTGCATTGTTTGTTCGATTATTGCACATGCCCTCATTACTAACAAGAGTTAGAAGGGGTTTCCATTGGGATGGGGTAGGTTAGTAGCGGATCTAGTTTCACATCCATGATAGTTAGCATGGGGCCTGGCCATATTGGCTGATATGTATCATGAGCTCCATGAGATAGTGTATAGAGATGGCAAGACATGGGCATGTGGAGCCGTGCTTGCTCAGATATGGGTGTGGGAGCACATTGTTGTAGTGTGCCCACATGTACAGCTGAGGGAGCAGAGGTGCCCCTACATTTTTAGATATATGGGGTTTATATCATATGCTCATAGCGGTGACCTGACATATTACAGGAGACTCCTTGATGAGTTGACCACTTTTGAGTGGAGATCGTATAGGGCTTGCAAGTAGTGGAGTGATAGAGAGCGTGAGCTGGGGTACATGTTATGTAGCCGGCCATTGGTAGGCTACCATGCTGAGGTTGTGGAGAGATTTTTCATCACTCGTATCTGGAGATAGTTTGGTCGACAATAGAGGGTATCCACAAAGACCACCACCTATGCTAGGTCTCAAGATGAGGACGGGCATGGATGGCTGCCAATGCTGGACTACCAGTAGGTAGTACAGGAGACAACTAGGATACAGAGGGAGCCATGGGACTACCTTGCAGGGACAACAGATGCAGGTGTAGATGCAGCCTATAGGGTGGAATGGCGAAGATGTCCTTTCCCTAAGTTTACTATGCCAGATGCAAACCCCCAGGCACAAGGTGGAGATGGAGATGATAGGGATGATGGGGGAGGGAGGGGTGGAGAGAGAGGAGAGGGTTCTAGGTCAAGTGGCTGGTGGCGAGCACAGAGACATAGGTTAGTGATCCCTAAGGAGGATGATGCGGTGAGGGTTCTTCATTATAGGGTAGACGTAGAGCAGGAGTAGCCTATAGGCAGAGGGGATCTGAGAGCTAGGATCCAAGCTCTAGAGGCAGAGATGTAGCAGTTACAAATCACCATAGCTATTAGAGAGCAGCAACTAATGGATCTAAGAACTGAGCTTGAGTGGTGGGATAGGGCCATATAGGTTGCTACTGTAGAGTCATGGAGAGAGGCAGCATGAGCTACATACTATCATGGGCTCTATATACAGGCGATACTAGATGGTCAAAGAGCACAACCCTATTTTGCAATAGCTAGGAGATCTGATATGGTACCAGATGTAGTAGTAGTACCACCTCCTCCACCACCAGCTCCACATGATCAAGCTAGCGAGTCTTAGATTTTAGGTTAGATAGATGTATAGAGACATATCCTGGGACTTGATCCAGATTTTGGTATCCCACATTATATCATGACATTCTTATATATACAAGATCATTGGATTTATGATAGAGCTTGTGTATGTGTCCCACTTGTGATGGATGTTTCAATTTTTATATTGTCTTGTCATATTGCTCAAAATGTATGTTATATGCTCATATATATTCTCTCTCATATATGTATGTTTAGTTCTCATGTTTATGATATAGACTCTTATTTCTAAAAATGATCTTTGTGATGATATAGATATGAGGATAAGATAAACCCCTTGTGATGACAGGAATAGGATGTGATGAAAAAGACAAGGAGTGAAAGACATGATCGAGAAAAGAAAAGATGAGTGCAGTTGATCGATAGGTCCACAAAAGATGAAAAGGAGAGCTCTCTCCATATGCAGGATGTAAAACTAAACTAACATGAACCTAAGAATGCAAGCTACTATGAAAAGTGGTTTACTTGCAAGGTCACGAAGCTATTAGAATCTAATATTCATCATCAAGCATTTTTGATAGTGTCACAAAATCATACAATACACACCAATATAACTATGGGTATATCAATATGATCTATATCAGATGAAATGTGGGAATCCCACCTAGACACCAAAGACATGTAGGTCAAGATGACTAGTGCAGTGAGATTCCCTAAGTTTAATATAGCAAGATTATACTCGCATCGAGACACAAGGAAAGTCAAGATGACTATAAGTAGGTACTTGTGAACATATTCAAGGATAATACCTTGTAAGTCCTATTGTCAAGTAGAACCAGCATAAATGCTAATGATAATTAAGACCAATGAAATATGTCCACAAGCAGAGAAAGAAATAAAACATGTCCTCATGCCCCCAGTCTTCTAGCTATGCATCATTGAAATCCATTAGGGAGAGAACACTCAGCAAAGAAATCATCATAGACAGCACACAAAGAAAGAAAGTCCAACAAGTCTTAGCAAGTCAAGTGTTTTAAGTGCATGTGTGTAGGTCATAGAGTCAATCTTTGAGTATCACCTCTACCGGTGGAAATATCGCATCATTCTAGACTGTGGGTAAACATCTGATAAGTGTTAAAAAAACACTTAATGCTAGGGTAGTGTTGAAAAACACAATTTTGGGGGTGGTGTTGAAAAATACCATTTGAACCAAGTGGTCTGAGAAACCCCAACATAGAAAGAGACCCAAGATAAGCTAGAACAACATGTGCCCCCTAGACTAAGACAAGAGTCAATTCCAGGCTAGGAGAGGCAAAGCGAGAAGTGGAGCGAATGAGTGTTGTGCAAGACTGATAGACATAGGTGCAAGGGTTTTAAGCATCACCTGTTTCTAGGTTTTCACCACTTGATAGATTTTTTCAAGACTTTTTTCAATTTTTTTTGTATTTTTGCTACCAAGGCGCCTATTTCCAGGTTTTCACCAAGGCACTTTTTCTATTTTTTTGAATTTTTTGAATTTTTTGAATTTTTTTTGGTGAGACATGAAAGTGCCTATTGCTAGGTTTTCACTAGGATGCTCTTTTTTTAAGGACATTATATGCTTTTTAGGATTTTTTCAGCATCATATATGAATTTTTTATGGAATTTTTTCAGGATCAATAAAGATATGTACAAAGAGCTCAAGAACCTTAGGCATTGAACTTTTTCAAATGTAGGACATTAATAGGCTTAGTAATCTCTTCTCCCTCAAGTGTACATAACTAATAATCTCCAGACCCAAATGTCTCTATGATAATGTAAGGCCCCAACCAATTTGGCTCAAACTTGCCTTTCTGCTCTCGATTTTTGCTAGTTTTTAGGATTTTCTCTGAGAACTAGTTCACCCACTTGAAACTCTCTAGGATGAACTTTCTTATTGTAAGTAGTAGATATTCTCTTTTGATAAGTGTGCATGTGATCAAAAGGAGCCTTGTGGCTTTCTTCCAAAGTAGTGAGCTCATGCACTCTCATGGCCCTTTGGTCTTCATTGGTAATCAAACCATGGAGAGAGACTCTTAGTGAAGGTATTTCAACCTCTAATGGTAAGACAACCTTAGAACCATAGACCAAGGAAAAGGTTGTTGCACTTGTAGGAGTGCGGATAGAAGTTCTATAAGCCCATAGTGCAGGATTGATCTGCAAATGCCAATCCTTTCCTAATTTGTGCATTGTTCTGTGGAGAATTTTCAGCAATGTTTTGTTTGAGGCCTTAGCTTTTCCATTCCCTTGAGGGTAGTAGATAGAAGACCAATGTTGTTTGATTTTGAACTTTTGGCACAAGTGCTTCAGGTCTTTGTTTTTAAACTAGCCATCATTATCTGTGACTATGGAAGAAGGAATACCATAGCGGCAAATGATGTGATTCAAAATAAACAAGGCAACATGTTTGCCTATAGCTGTAGATAGTGGGACAACTTCAACCCATTTAGTGAAATATTCAGTGGATGTAATGATGAACTTATGCCCACTCGAAGAACTAGGATAAATTTTGCCTACCAAGTCAAAGGCCCATTGTTGTTTATGGCTAGTAAGTAACAAAGGGAATGAGCTCACATCCAGGTGCATGAATGAGATTCCCATGTAGTTAACATTTCTTGCATGACTTGGCATATTGAACAGCATCAGTTTTCATATTAGGCCAATAGTAACCAGCCCTAAGCAACTTCTTAGCTAGCACAAGACTGTTAGAGTGTGACCCACATATGCCATCATGAACTTCGGCTAGCACCTTTTCTAACTCCTATATTTCTAGACACCTAAGGAGAGTTCTATCTAGACTCTTCCTATACAAGTCACCAGAGACAAGGGTAAAGTGTGAAGCATTACAGATGAGATGGTGCTTCTCATTGCGCATTAGATTTTTAGGGATAACTTGATCTCGAAGATTGGAAAAGATGGTGGCATAGCGGGAGGAGTCATGACCGACCACAGTGTAAATGACACAATCATCAGGGGAATTGTAGGAAAGGTAGCACAATTCTTCCACTAGGAACTCAAAGCATGGTTCATGCTCTTCCAGTTGCAAAATGGATGCCAAAGTAGCCATGGCATCAACAACCTTATTCTCAACTCTAGGAATTTTTTGGAATGTGATAGATGTAAAATAATTCCTGAGTGAGTCTATCATCCTCTTGTAGGGAATCAACTTGTCATCTTTGGTTTGGTAATCATCATTTACTTGGTTTATGACAAGTTGAAAATCCCCAAAAATATGCAACTCATAAATCCTCCATTCAAGGGAAAGCTTAACACCATTCAGCAAGGCTTCATATTCAACTATGTTATTGGTGCATGGAAAGAGAAGCTTGTATGATTTAGGAATGGTGTATCCATGAGGGGTAACAAATAGATTTCCAGCACCAGCACCATTCTATGTGTGAGAACCATCAAAAAACATTTTCCATGTATGCCTTGTGATATTCATGATTGAGGCATCTAGGAAATCTATCTAAAGAGGAGCATTATCAATCATGGGAAACTCAGCCAATTGATCAACAATCTCTTTCCCTTTAATAGCTTTTCTCTCAATATATTGAATGTCAAATTCTGAAAGAATCAACATCCACTTGGCAAGGCATCTAGTAAGCATAGCTTTACTTAGGTGATATTTTAAAGGATCAATTTTAGCAACCAGCTATGTAGTATGTACAAGCATGTAATGTCTGAGTTTTTGAGATGCAAACAGCACAACTAAGCAAGCCTTTTCAATACTAGTGTAATTGAGTTCATAAGAAACTAGAGTGTGACTGATATAATAAATAGCTCATTCATTTCCCTTATCATCATGTTGTGCAAGGAGAGCCCCTAAGGAATTTGTCATGGTAGAAATGTATAATATCAAGGGTTTCCCTTGGACAGGTGGCATAAGAATAGGAGATCATGATAGGTGATCCTTGAGTAGCTCTAGGTTCTTTTGACACTCCTCATTCCATATACAAGTAGCTCCTTTATGCAAATTTTGATTGAATGGTGAGCTCTGTCAGCTAGCTGAGAAATGAATTTCCTAATAGATTGGAGATGGCCCTGGAGACCCCTTAATTGTTTGATGTTGCAAGGAGGTGGCATCTCCATGATAGCTTGCACCTTTTCTGGGTCTACTTCTATTCCTTTTGCTGATATTATGTATCCTAGAAGTTTCCCAAAAGTGACACCAAAAGCACATTTCTTAGGATTTAATCTGAGTTGAAATCATTCCATGTGGTCTAATATCAAACTCAAATCAGACAAATGAGTGCTTCTTTGTTGTGATTTGGCAAGTGTGTCATCAACATAGTCCTCCATGTTTTTGTGCATCA
The DNA here is from genome assembly GCA_027943335.1 of Chamaecyparis obtusa. NCBI lineage: Eukaryota > Viridiplantae > Streptophyta > Pinopsida > Cupressales > Cupressaceae > Chamaecyparis > Chamaecyparis obtusa. The sequence continues at coordinate 306,695 of BSBK01008220.1, read as the reverse complement.
TATCATGAAAGATGGTAGTCATGGCTCTTTGATAGGTTGCACCAGCATTTTTAAGCCCGAATGGCATGACATTCTAGCAAAAGGTACCCCATGCACATGTGAAGGCTATCTTCTCTTGGTCTTTAGGGGCTATCTTGATCTGGTTATATCTAGAGAAGCCATCCATAAGGGAATACATTTCATAGCCCGCTGTCATGTCCACTATCATGTCAATGTTTGGAAGTGGAAAATCATCCTTAGGGCATGCTTTATTCAGATCTCAGAAATCGGTGCATATACAAATGGACTTGTCGTGTTTGGAAATAGCGACAATGTTAGAAATCCACTCAGTGTAGTCAATCACTCTAATGAAATTGGCTTTTAGGAGCTTCTCAAGTTCAGCCTTAACCAGTAATGCCACATGGGGATGCATCTTTCTTAGTTTTTGTTTGACAAGTTTTACCTCTAGAGCAATAGAGAGATGATGCATAATAAGCTTAGTATCCAAACCTAGCATGTTTGAGTATGTCTAGGCAAAATTGATATTTTTCTCTTGAAAGAATGTAGCAAATTGTTCTTTTTCTTCTGCTGAGAGGGACTGAGACACATGTATGATTTTAGGAGATTCCTCTATCTCCAAGTTGATGGGCTGTGTAGGTTCTATTAGGACTGAAGACCTTTCTTGAAAATAGCTCAGTAGACTACCAAGTACCTCATCCTCGGGTGCCTCAGCAAGGTTTTCACCCTTAGATATGTCTTTATTTTTACTATTTTGAGGTTCAAACACCACCACAATGTGGTTTTCACCATCCGACCATTGCTTTTTTCTTTTAATTTTATGACTGATGTACTTGATATCTGATTCGGTCATGTTTGTTGCTAGTTCACTAGTGGAAGGAGTAATAGGTTCAATGGCATTGAGGTAGTAGGTGATCTCATAGTCATTTTGGAAGGAAGGCAATATAGGTCTTTGATCTTGGGAAGACCAATCTATGAGATCTAAGTGCATGAGGGAAAGCGAAATGACCGATTCAAGGTGATTGATGCAGGGGATATCATCTTTGGTGACAAGAGAAGTCGAGCCTATAGGGTAGCCTCCAAAAGTGTCAAGATCTAGATCTGACATAGAAGGACCAGCGTGCTCCACTAAAGAAATATGTGGATTGAACTTTTCAGACCCTACGTGAGACTCATCGACTACGTTGGGTTGGTCACTATAGGTATGAATCACATCAATGTCCATATCTACTGAAGAAGATCCATCTGAGAGAGTGTCCCATTCATACTCATTTGAATCAGTCATGGAACTTTTGTTGGGATGTTTGCACCAAGAAGGCTTAGGAGGCCTAGAAGTAGAGGTGTTCATGTCATTATTTGTGAGATCTCCTCTTTCTATCAATCATGCAATATTTCTACGCTATCTATCAAAGCTCAATGACTCATTAGGCACAAAATTTCTTGATGTGGAGGCTTCAGTTGTATCATTAGTAGGCATGCATTCTCCTCCCCAAAGAAGTGAAGTAGAAGGAAGACAGTCTTCCATTTGGGCCATAGTGCATAGTGGTGATTCCTTGACATCTATATCTGAGTCACTAAGCACAAGAGTATTTCTAGAATATTTAGGGATGTCATTGTCAACACCATATCCTAGACCTATGGTATCCTTAGAAGGATGGCCATCAGTATGACTCAAAGGTTCAACTGGAGCGTGTCCATTGTTATTTAAAGGTCTATGACCTTGATAGCCCATTTGCTAGAGAAATTTATATCCTTTACCATAGCATTTAGGAGAAATGGGAGTAGCAACTATCATGTTGTCTTCTTCTTCTCTATAAATCCACTCCCTCATAGTTTGTTCTTCTTTTTCAGCCTCTAAGGGTACAGATGATTGAACAAATGTACCAAAAACTATCATGGCAGAAGTGGAAGGCTTTGTCTTGTCTAAAGGTCTACCATAGGACTTAGGAGAGGCAGACATAGTAGCAATGGAGTCCAATGTATATTCCCCCATACTAATACTCATCATCTTTAATTTTTGCTCAACAGCAATGAGGGATGCATTATGATCATGAGAAGGTTTGTTGCGAAGAACAAACATCTCAGCAATAGTTAGAGTATTGATAGCAATAGAATTTTCCTAGGAATCACAATCTCAGCTCCATTGTGTGAAAACTTGACACACTAATGATAAGTGGAAGGGACAGCTTGCATTTCATGGATCCAAGGTCAACCTAGAAGAATTTTATATGTGAGTGGGATGTCCAACACTTGGAAAATAATATCTTTCATGATAGGGCCCACTTGGATAGGCAGGACAACAAGACCTTTGGAAGATCTTTCCACTTCATCATATGCTTTTATGGTAATCTTTCACTTGGGATCTATGACTAATTTAGAAAATCCCAACTATTGCACCACATGGAAAGAAATAATATTTAACCCAGCACCATTTTCTATCAGGACTCGGCGAACTTAGGTATGGTAGACTAGAACTTCAATATGTAAAGCCAGATTATGAGGGTGACTAAGAGATGCATCATCTTCTATAGAAAAGGATAGGTAGTGGGGAGACATGATGTGGTTGACCATAGCCTGGAATCGATTTGGATCAATATCATTGGGAACATTTGTTTTACGAAGAGATTTCTCAAGGATCTCTTTGTGCAAAGGGGATAGCTCAAGAAACTAAAAAATGGATATCTAAGCGGGTGTCCATTTTAATTGGTGCACAAGGTCATAGCTAGACAAAACTGAAGGAGCTGCTTGTTTGGAAGAAGAAGCTTGCTTGGGATCATGTGCAGTTTTAAGGACAATTTTTGCTTGCCCCCTAGTAATAGCATTTAGTGTCTCACTTTGGGAAGATGAACCATTCAGTGTTTGCAAGACCAACTTTGGCATACTGTGATTAGCATTAGTATCATCTTGAGATCTCACCATAAGAACATTCTCACCAGGCTCTATCATGTTGATCATAGGTGAATTAGGAGTATATGTATAGTTGATCTTTGCATCATGATTCTTCTTATTTTCTTGAGAGGATTATGCTTTCTCATACTTAGGTAGAGGAGTCTTGAAAGCTTTGTGATCATAATTTTTAACTAAGCCATCTGTGAGCACTATGCCTCCATCAATAAGATCTTGAATGGTGTCTTTAAGCTTAAAAGAATTGTCTATCTTATGTCCCTTATTCCTATGATAATGGCAGAAATGATCTTCTCTCCACCAATCAGGCTTAACTGGTGGATCATAGGGATGAGAATTGTCAGGAAGCATAACATACTTGTTGGCAACTAGAGTCTTAAGAATCACATCGTATGGTTCATCTAGCTTAGTGTAGAGTCATCGTTGAAATTTCCTTTTTGGCTTGTCTGTATGTTGAGGCTTAGGAGCACTGTGAGCATTGACAACCTCTTGTTGTTTTTTTGCGTATATAGCATTAGAGAGGTTGAAAGTAGGCTCTTTGGCTTTTGGGACATCCACAACACCATCATTAACAACATACTTGTTTTTATTCCAAGGTTTTGTTTTGTCCTTGCCCTTGCCCCTAGTATCTTTATTAATAACAATATCCCCCTTTCTTATGGCCACATCTTCAATCTGATATGCACTTTCAACCATGTCATTGAAAGAGGAGAACAGTTGTTTCCTTAGATCATAATATAGTTCTAGCATAAGAGTGTTGCTGAAAATGTCAATCTTTTCCCTTTTGTCTAGCTGTCAAGGATATCGAGAATACAATGACCTCCAGCATTGTAAGTAAGTGGAAAATGGCTCACCTTGATTTTTCTTTAGAGCACTGAGATCTATCATGGTGATAGGTTGTTGGATGTTGTATGAATAATGTTGGGTGAAGCACCTAACCAACTCATCAAAAGTTTTAAGAGGTGGTGTCAACTTTGCAAACCATTCTAGACCCTGTCCTCTTAAACTTTTAGGGAACAATCACAGAAGAAATGTGTCTTCGTGAAGGAAGTCCATGCTAAGAGCATAAAAGTGATGCACATAGTCATGGGGGTCACTATTTCCATCATACTTGTCATATTTGGGAACCTCAATATCCCTAGGAAATGGGACCATGTATAGACTCCTGTCAAAAGGAAGAGCACAAATAGATTCTATGAAAGAAACCTTTGGGGGTTCCTTTTCTATTACAATTTGAGCAAGACATTGATTTTTTCATTGCAATTCATCCCTAAGGATTTCCAATTTAGTTGGTACTCTTTCTTGAACAATCTGGTGTACATCATAGCAAGGAGGGAGCTTGTATCCCCTAGAAGTCATGTATTGAAAGTATTGATCTCCATTTCGCTCGAAAAGTTTAAGCATCATACATTGGGAGGCTTCATCTTGTTCAAATCTCATAAGCTCTTCACTAGAAACCTCATCGTTGGCTTCTTCCTCATGCTGAGAGGGAGGAGGTCTAGGAGGTGAAGAAGGAGTAGCAAAAGTTCATCTTGGAGGAGATCTAGGTGGCGTGTTGTTGCCATAGTTGCCAATAGTACCAAAAGGAGGGCATCTATATTCATAGCCACTAATCTCAGGTTGTTCTTGAGACATTCCCTTCATAGCCATGCATCTAGTAGCATCCATTTTGTCTAAACATGCTTGGTTGTCCTTATGCTCAAAATGTTCTTGCAAATAGTGGAACTTTTCTTGTTCAGTTAGAGTGAGTGAGACACTATCTATGCTTTTGGAGGTCTTGAATGCAGAAAAAAGGAAGCCTCCTTTGTACCACGAGGTGACTTTAGAATCCTTAGATTGGTTAGGACTAGAACTGTCATTGCTAACTGGTGCTCATGAGCATCTTGTAGGTGAGGGAAACTGTGTATAGTTGAATGGAGGGTGACTCCCTTGCTCGAATTGAGACCGAGTTGAAACCGGCATGAAAAAGGAATGTTGGTTGACTAATAAAATGAGAAATTTTTTTTTAGATATTGAGATAAGCAAAGCCAAAGAAGATCACTTGTAAAGATAGAACAATAAAGATGGCTGGTCAAAAGTGCTCAAGAACTTACAGTAATCAATTGACTTAAGATGAGATATGAGCAAGAAGCTCAATTAGCAAGTAGCTAGAGAGGTAACCGTAATGTGACAAGTGATCAAAAGTAGCATTTGGGAAACTCAAATCCAATAGTTTTAACTCATTCTCTCAGTCTAGAATAGACTTAAACATGTAGATAATAGACCAGGGTTGAGTAAGAATAGGAAAAGACACTCAACAAACAAAATTTCAAATTCGGCAGTAGTGAGACATCAAAAGGATTCTAGGTGATAGTTTCCAAGCAAACAGGGTGATAAAAGCTTACTAGGTGATACTTCTAACAGAGACTGAGTGATACTTTCCAGGAAGCCTATGCAATAGAATCCAGGCAAGCAAGGCAATAAAAAGCTAGGAATGAAGTATCGTATGATAAATTTTGAAACAGTGTGTGATTGGTTTTCAGTGTTGTACAAATCTTTGACCAGTGAGTGTAAAAAGTCTCAGTTTTGAAGGTAATTTTGTCAATTTTGCAATTTGATGGGTAATTTGTTGATTTCAAACATAGTGATAGCAATATTCAGGTAGGTTTGCAAATAGTAGTTGATTGATCATGTCATCAAACACTTGTGCAAGAACAAAAGCAACCTTGCCAAGACAAACAATTGGGATATCAAAATGAAAAAAACTATGAGCACTATCGTGATGTTTGTATGTTTGAGAACATTTTCATAGGTAGATTATAGCGAGAACACTTCAAGCATTTACTAACCTAGAAGGAAAAAGGCTCAATACTTGGAAAATTGGCCCACACTTGATGTTACATCACCTCACACAAAGTGGTTGCCCACAATAGATGTTGGCTTTGTCGTGGAGGTGTCAGTGACACAACCAAAGGAACACAGATGGTGAGTAATCTTGGGGTGATCCAGGTTGTTACACTTGGATCAATCCTTGCACCAAGAAGCTAAGTGGAAAAATAGGGTGGCCTCTACCTATGGTTGTTAGTAAGGGCTTATGTTCATAATACCCCCCTTGCTCCCTGAAGGGACTCCTTACCTTGCGGCAAGTAATGGACCTCACGGCCACAAGAGTACCTTAAGCATTCTTGCTCAACACTTTCCTCATGGTCACAATCTTACAAGTACTCACATTAAGTGAAGACAAGTACTACATCTACCAAGGTTTTGTGTCCTTGATAGCCTTGAGTTTATAGTGGGTCAGAATAGCCGGCAATAAGCTTGTCCCCACTTGGGTCGTTCCTCTTGATTGCTCAAGAGCAAGCCCGCTAAAGGATCCTAATGCTAAACAAAGAGTGGATTAACTCTTGAGTATCAGGATTTCTGGTTCACCTCAAGGGTGAAGAGCATAATCTCCTAGCTCAAGAATCTCTCCCAAACACACCAAACAAAGAGTTCAATTACCCTCTTGTTTTCAAAATCTAAAAGTGGGTCAAGATTTTTGGTTCACCACAAGGGTGAAGAGCATAATTTCCTACCACCAAAAGAGTCCTACAACAAGATCTTAAGTGCCTAAGAAATGAAACAACTAGTATATGCCGCACTTAAAAGGAAAGTAATAAACAAGCAATTGGTTGTTTTTAGGTGTTGGGCAGCCCTGCAAAACACAATTAGTAGCCCTTTTTCCTTTGGAGCTTTGACATGTGATCTTTTTAGCAAATTTTTCAAGCAATGAAGGTACCTACAAGTACAACTTGTTAGCCCCACAAAGAGTTAGCACAATAAAAGCAAGTAAAATATGCAAATAAACCACTATCTAACTACAACAAGTTAGAAAACCGAAATAATCAAGTCAAAATTTTGCAAAGAAATGATCAAAACCAGTCACTGCCAGACCTAGGAAATAGTATAGTCAACAGAAGAATCGTACGATATTTTCCAAGCTATTGGTGTGATATTTCCTTTTTGGGTTACACTTCTTACTGTGCTCAGGTGACATAAGAATGTATGACTGGGCGAAAGAACCTATAAAGCCATGTGATATTTTTACTAGAAAAATATCACACAGCTATAGAATAAAGTATCGCACGATACTGGCAGACTGTTGTATGATAATCTATGAAAAAACAAAGAGCCAAAAAAAGCAAGCTAAAAATGATGAAAATAAAGTGTGGAAATGCATAGAAAGAAGGACAAAATGAAGTTGTTCTACCCCACGATGGGCACCAAAAATGTAAACACTAAGATGTGCACTTCTCTAAGTCTTTGCTTCCAAGAGAATCCAAGAATGGGAAACCTTGAAAATTCACCTAGAGCTCCCTAGGCATGGAGTGCAAGGATATTAAGTCTACTCTCAGCTAGAGCTATTTAAGCCTATGACCTTGCTAGTAAACCATGCAATGGGAGATTCAATGGAGACAAGGGAAAGAATGCCAATATCCTCAAGAATCAATATGAGAATGAAATGCAACTATGCTAGAAATGAGAATGCAAGCTAAGCTATGAAAAGAAAGATGCAAGTGTTACAATCCAAGCTAATTAATCTATGTGAGCTAATCTAGAGCATAGAAATGAAGCTAAGCTAGGAAAGCATAAATATGAAACTATGATGCAAGAAATGAAAGATGGATGCAAGAATGTCTTCAAAAAGCTCCAAAGTCTCCAAGAAATCATGTAGCATAAGGTTAGTATTCAAAATATGGATCCTAGAATGAGAAGAGAGGTCTCCTTTTATAAGAAATGAGAAAGAATGGACCATGGAGATTAAGAGGCAAAAGATTTGATCAAGGATGGAGTTTGAAAGAGGAGAAATCCATGTGCACAAGTTTCCTCCAATGAGAAAGAAGTGTTGACTTTTGTACCCCATGTGAGACAAAAATGCCTTTTCTTCTTTTTATAAAATAGGAATAATGCTTTATTTGTGCAACTTAGGATAAGAGGAAAGTGGGGGCTTTTTATTTAATAAAAGGGGAGGGAATTTCTTTTAATTAAATAAAGACTTGGGATAAAAATGGTTAATCCATAGAATATAATTGAATAAATGATAGAATTAGGATTTGATCAAGAATAAGCAATTGATGATTTTAGCACATAATGCTAGCAAGGGGCTAATATTCTAGATGACCCCTTAAGAGAAATTTGAGTTCAAATGTGTCAAAAGGGGTCATGGGGACTTCCTAGGGGTCCTAACGCATGAGAAGGCATACTAGGACCCCTAAGGAGTCCCCATGACCCCTTTTGACACATTTCAATGCTCAAGTGTGTCCGAAGGGGTCCTAGGACCCCTTAAGACACACTTGAGAATTCAAATGTGTCAAAAGGGGTCATGGGGACTCCCTAGGGGTTCTAACGTGTGATAAGGTGTACTAGGACCCCTAGGAAGTCCCCATGACCCCTTTTGATGCATTTGAATGCCCAAGTGTGTTCGAAGGGGTCCTAGGACCCCTTCGGACACACTTGGGCATTCAAATGCATCAAAAGGCATCATGGGGACTTCCTAGGGGTCCTAACGCATGATAAGGCATACTAGGACCCCTGGGGAGTCCCCATGACCCCTTCAGACACACTTGAGCATTGAAATGTATGCTTCCTCTGCTAAGGCATGAAGAACTTCATTAATGTATGCTCTAGGAGGAAGATTATAATTTCCATATTTCTGCAAGAGATTCTCAAAAATTTGTATACAAAGGGATCCTACAGTAAAAAATGAAAAGTTTCCCATAGAATATCCACAATTTGTATACAAAAGCATCATACAGGAAAAATGACAAAAAAATAATAGCTAAAAGGTAAAATTTATCATTAATGCTGGTAGTACCAAGGTCATATCCGCTATCAAATCCTAGCCTATGATGTGCAAAATGAGCAAACCAAGTGAAATGAAAGGGAAGGGATCGATCAAATAGCGAAGGTGCATCAAATCAGATCAATATCATAATAAATGTAGAAAATACTATTACGGAAAAAAATATTTGCATATTAATTTGTTACACCTTTCCTGAGCTTCTGTACCTTGCTACATGATTAGACATTTTTGTTAGCAGAACTAAATTTTTAGGTTAAGTTTTAAAAATCATCTTTTTGATCCAAAGGATGTAGATCGACTACTGTATCTTCCTCAAATAGTTTCCCAAAGAATATCAACAATTCATATACAAAAGCATCATACAGGAAAAATGAGAAAAAAACAATAGCTAAAAGGTAATATTATATATAATAAATTAGTATACATTAGTATATATATATATATATATATATATATATATATATATATATATATATATATATATATATATATATATATATATATATATATATATATATACACACACACATTAGTATATATATAATATATTATATATATTATATACATTAATATATATATATAATATACATTTTATACCTTATATACCCCATTTTATATGTAAAAGTTCAATTTTTTTCATTTGCTCCCACCCTTTTTTCATATGCATGGGAATATCAGGTACCGAATATGGAATCGGATACCTGATTTTGGATAGGTAATATTTGACCAAAATATTCCCTGTCCCCACAGACCAGACAAGCACGAGATTTTATACTTTTTTCATACATTGCAAAAAAAAAGTGATTTGGGGCCCATTGTTTGATTTTTGTTGACTTGTGGTTTCACCATGGGAAGTAGCAGTTGTCAAAAGGCTAAATGTAAGAGGAAGCTAACGGATGAAGAAATTCAAGCATATAGGGAAAAAGATAAGGAAAATCACTGAAGAAGGAGAGAAGGTATGGTAAACATTAATCAAGGTGACCTCGTAAATGTAGTTATAAGTGAAGAGGATGTTGAATTTGAAAATGTACAGATGGAGATTGAAAATGTAGACTTGGGGAATGAAAATGTTGCACAAGAACCACATGAACATTACACATCTCCAAATTATATGTGAAATGAAGTCCCTTCCAATAAAGATAATCAAACTTCAAATTTGGGGCTTTCAAGAAGACCCAAATGGTTAATTGAAATTGAGGAGAACATTATGAATAATTGGGAAGGAAAGAGGTCACATAGAACCGTTAGGTTGTGGGCTTCAAGACTTTATGATCAATTTTGTGGAAACAAGACATTGGTTGAGCAATGTCAAATTTTTGTGTAGTTGTTAAAGATGCAAAAGATGAGACTTGTGCTTGTGAAATTGAAGATTCATGTGAACAAGAAAATGGAGAGAAATGCCATTATTGTGAAGAATCTTTTCAATGCTCTCAATAGCATTGGGAAGACTAGCAGAGAAAAAGACAAGAGAGTTGCTTGAAGGATTATTACAACCTCCTTAGTAAGTCATCAATTGAGAAAGGCTCATTTGATGAGACAAACTTTTTTTGACTTCAAACTTTGGGTAGAGCACTTGCAAGAAGAGAAAGACTTGATGATCCACTTCAAATTGATACATGGGCTTATGGTGGGAGACTTCCACGTTTCGATAAGAAGCTAACAGATGTTTTCAAGGATGAAATTCAACAATTTTGAAATGCTAACTCAAGAGTGTCACCAAATGTGAAGGATGTCTTGAAGTTGAGAGTTGGCAATCGAGACCGCACTCCACATCCTAAACATTATGTGGAGGTAAGTCAAACAATGTTGTATAAAATTTTTTGTGAGACACATCCAACATTGAAAATATCACAAAGCTCTTTTGAATCTGTGAAGCCATTTTATTGTGTACCCCTTAAGATTTGGAATACATGTTGTTGCAAATATCATGTTGAGTTTTCAATGCATCATGAATTATTACGGTCCATTCATTCTACTTTTCATACTAATGAAATGCTAGAGGATTGTGGTGCAAGTGGTCTTCCCAAATCATCAAGAGACTTGCTAGATCAATTTTTATGTCATAGAGATGATGGTTGTTTATTTTATAAAAAAGATTGCTTAAATGCCAATTGCTCAAAATGTGGTGGCTTGTCCAAGTTTAGAACATGTTTTCATGAGGGTTTGGAACACAATTTTGGAAAGACACTCGTCCAAAAAAAGGTATATGAAACGGTGAAATATACATTGAAGAGTGGAGGTGAAGGCTCTAGATGTAAGTTAGTTGCAAAAGAATGCAATGTTGTTGATTCTATCTCAGATTTAAGGACAAATCTTTTTTACAAGTATGCAAGGCATAGTCACAAGTCTCAATGGTTGGATCAACAATTCAGGACATGTAAGGACACCTTCCCCATTGGAACTATTATATCCAGTGTAGACTTTGCGGAGAACTATACATTATAGCCCCAAAATGAGACTCAAGCTCAATATTACAATTCCATTTAGGTTGCTATTTTTGTACACATCACATATAGACATTCCCCTGATAGCAAAAAAGATGAGTGAAAGATAATCAGAGAGTACCATTTTTATATGAGTGATGACTGGTCTCACTCTCATGAGTTTTTTCAACATTGTTTCCAAAACTATTTTGACTTCTTGTAGGAAAATGGTATTGCTATGGATAGGCATCTCATTTGGTCGGATAATTGCATCAGTCAATTTAAGAATGCCAGAATGTTTTATTGGTTGTGTAGAATGCATGTGGAGAGAGGTGTACCTCATATTTGGTGTTTTTTTTAGTCAAGGCATGGGAAAGGGGAGCATGATGGAGCAAGTGCATGTGTGAAGAGAGCCCTAGTTAAGGAGAAATTGAGGATTTTAGGTGTTTTACTTCTTGATGCTTGTTCTATTGTTGATTGGTGTACTTTAGCATTGTCACAGGGGGGGAATCTTGATTCTACAATGCATAGATTCTTTTGGTTGGTTGAGGAGGGAACTATAGGAGATAGATTGGATTGTCAAACAGTGAAAGACTCTTTAAAGATGCATTCATTCCAAAGCTGCAATAGTAGTACATGGACCATTTGGACATGAGAGTTGGCTTGTTTTTGTCCCATGTGTTTTCAGTATGATTGGGATCATTGTGAGTCAAGTGAGTGGGTGGATACATGGGTTCCATAGTATCTAACTGCTTTATCTTTGACACTCTCTATAAGAAATGATGACATGGACACTTCAGTTGACTATGACCATCTTTCAGATCTTCTGAAGCCAGGAAATGTTTTTGCATTGGTTGCACCACAGGGGAATGATGATAGGTCAGATTATTGGTTAGCACATTGTGTACAAGGTAAATAGAAGCTTGTACAACCAATGAAAAATGGTGATGGGTTCACATATCCTACTATTTCAGTTGTTGTTGCGGGAACATGGGTGCAAACATACATGATTAGAAAGAATGGAATTCCCGCATTTGAAGACTATGAGAAGCACAAAACTATTCTCATGTATTCACACCTTGTTATAGAAACAAATGTCAAGTTGTCAAAGCATCAAGGAAGACCAAAGAAAAAAGAACTTTGGACTATTAGTACTACTAATCATGAAGCACTATTGGAGACCCTGAAGCAAAGAGATGACCCTTTAGGAACACTTGACTAGGTAATAAGTTAACTTAGTGCATTATTTCTAAGTTCATTAAGCTTAATTTCAATACATTAATTTCACCTTTCTTAGATTGTGTTTTGAGTCAATAAACCTGGTTTTGTATGTGGATTGTAACTTGTGCAGGAGCACCTATGAAGACGCCTATGGTCACCATGGAGCCAATCAAAGATAGAAGGACAAAAGGATCCTTAATGGTTAATTGAGATATTTTGAAGCCTATAATGGAAATTTGTAACAATCAATTTGATTTAAAAGTTAAATGTCCTAAAACTCTTGATAAGGACTTATGACCAAAATCATGTATGGGTGGCCAATAGTGCCAAGAAGGGATCTTACATGTCATTTACTTATGTCATTTGCATGGTTTGAATTATTACATGTTTGATTGTTGTTTATAATGCTTTAAGCATATTATTTTTTATCATTTCAAACAATCTATAAAAGTTAAACCTCAAACATAATAAGCTTCACAGTTCAAATTTTACTAGCTTAATCATGATTAGTTTTATAGTTCAAATTTCAAACATACCACTAATAGTCAGTTGAAAGTAGCTTAGCAGTGTATCTTTCAAACCATTTGACTTGGCATCGAGCCATCTGCTCCATCAGCTCCGATTGGCCAGGTAAATGCCAGTGACAACCCCATTTCGCCCATGGAGTCACAAGAACACTCGCGACCATGCTCGACCCAAGTGACCCCAAGGTGCACTAAGCATGATTGTGTAGTGATCTTTCATGGCTCGTGAGAGGTATCAACAAACCGTCAGGGGCTACGGGATCATGTTTTCAAGGTCTACAATAACCTCTCCCAATTTTGGGCAATTCAACTTCGTTTGCATTTGGCAAGATGATTCAGTCGATGCCAAAACTTGTAGTGAGGGTCAGTTGAAAGCAGCTCAGCAACATTCTTTCAAACCATCTCACTTGGCATCAAACCATCTACTCCATTAACTCTATTTTCCTAGGTAAATGCCAGTGACAACCCCGTTCCACCGACGGAGTCATAGGAATGCTCGTGACCACACTCGACCCAAGTGACCCCAAGGTGCACTAAGCATGATTGGGCAGTGATCTTCCGTGGATCATATCTCAAAGCTCATGAGAGGCATTGAAAAAATATTAGGTGCTACAGGATCATGTTTCTAAGGTCTACAATAACTTCTCTCAATTTTGGTCGATTCGACTTTATTTGTATTTGGCAAGGCGATCTTAGTCGATGCCAAAACTTGTAGTGAGGGTCAGTTGAAAGCGGCTCAGCAACGTATCTTTCAAACCATCTGACATTGCATCAAACCGTCTACTCCATTAGCTCTGGTTGGCCAAGAAAATGCCAGTGACAACCGCATTCCACCCACGGAGTCATCGGAATGCTCGTGACCATGCTTGACCCAAGTGACCCAAAGGTGCACTAAGCACGATTGGGTACTGATCTTCCATGGCTCGTATCTCAGAGCTTGTGAGAGGTATTGACAAAATTTTAGGTGCTATAGGATTGTGTTTCTAAGGTCTACATTAACCTCTCTTAGTTTTGGGTGATTCAACTTTGTTTGCATTTGGCAAGGTGATCTCAGTCGATGCCAAAACTTACAGTGAGGGTCAGTTAAAAGTGGCTCAGCAGTGTATCTTTCAAATCATCTAACCTGGCATCAAACCGTCTACTCCATTAGCTCCATTTGGCTGGGTAAACACTAGTGACAACCCCATTCCACCCACAGAGTCACCGGAATGCTCGTGACCATGCTTGACCCAAGTGACCCCAAGGTGCACTAAGCACGATTGGGCAACAATCTTCCATGGCTCATATCTCAGAGCTTGTGAGATTTATCGACAAACCATCAGGTGATATGGGATTATGTTTCCAAGTTCTACAATAACCTCTCTCAATTTTGGGTGATTCAACTTCATTTGCATTTGGCAAGGCGATCTCAGTTGATGCCAAAACTTGCAGTGAGGGTCAATTGAAAGTGGCTCAGTAGCGTATCTTTCAAATCATCTAACCTGGCATCAACCCATTTGGACCATCAGCTCTAGTTGGTTGGGTAAACACTAGTGACAACCCTGTTCTACCCACGGAGTCACCGAAACAGTCACGACCACAGTCAACCCAAGTGACCCCAAGATGCACTAAGCATGATTGGGCAGCAATCTTCTGGGGCTCGTATCTCGAAGCTCATGAGAGGTATCAACAAACCATTAGGGGCTATGGGATTTTGTTTACAAGGTCTACAATAGCCTCTCTCGATTTTGGGTGATTCAACTTCATTTGCATTTGACAAGATCTTAGTCGATGCCAAAACTTGTAGTGAGGGTCAGTTGAAAGCGGCTTAGCAGCGTATCTTTCAAACCATCTGACCTAGCATTGAACTATCTACTCCATCAGCTCTAGTTGGTCAATTAAACACTAGTGACAACCCTATTCCACCCACGGAGTCACAGGAACGCTCGCGACCACGCTCGACCCAAGTGACCCCAAGGTGCACTAAGCATGATTGGGTAGTGATCTTTCATGGCTCGTATCTTGGAACTCATGAGAGGTATCAAAAAACTATCAAGTGCTACAAGATCATGTTTCTAAGGTCTACAATAACCTCTCTCAATTTTGGGTGATTTGACTTCATTTACATTTGGCAAGGCGATCTTAGTCGATGCCAAAACTTGTAGTGAGGGTTAGTTGAAAGCGGCTCAGTAGCGTATCTTTCAAACCGTCTGACGTGGCATTGAACTATCTACTCCATAAAGTCTAGTTGGCTGGGTAAATACTAGTGACAACCCATTCTACCCATGGAGTCACTGGAATGCTCGTGACCACGCTCGACCTAAGTGACCCCAAGGTGCACTAAGCATGATTGGGCAGTGATCTTTCAGGGATCGTATCTCAGAGCTTGTGAGAGGTATTGATAAACCATTAGGTGCTACAGGATTGTGTTTCCAAGGTCTATAATAACCTCTCTCAATTTTTGATGATTCAACTTTCTTTGCATTTGGCAAGACGATCTCAGTCAATACCAAAACTTGTAGTGAGGGTCAGTTAAAAGTGGCTCAGCAGCATATTTTTCAAACCGTCTGACCTAGCATCAAACCATCTACTCCATCAGCTCTGGTTGGCCAGGTAAATGCTAGTGACAACCCTATTCCACCCACAGAGTCATGGGAATGCTCGCGACCACACTCAACCCAAGTGACCCCAAGGTGCACTAAGCATGGTTGGGCAGCAATCTTACGAGGCTTGTATCTTAGACCTCGTGAGAGGTATCGACAAACCATCAGGGGTTATGGGATCATGTTTCTAAGGTATACAATAACCTCTATCAATTTTGGGTGATTCAATTTCATTTGCATTTGGAAAGGCGATCTCGGTCGATGCCAAAATTTGCAGTGAGGGTTAGTTGAAAGTGGCTCAGCAGCATATCTTTCAAACCATCTGACATTGCATCAAACCATCTGCTCCATCAGCTTTGGTTGGCCAGGTAAACACTAGTGACAACCTCATTTTGCCCATGGATTCACTGGAACACTCACGACCACGCTTGATCCAGGTGAACCCAAGGTGCACTAAGCATGATTGGGTAGCGATCTTCTGTGGCTCAAGTGACCCCAATATGATGAGTTATATACACAATGAGTATATACATAGTATTGAAACAATGTAGTAGTAAGTGGCTCAAGTGAGTATATATAATGGTATGAAACATAAGAACATAGGAAATCTATAGAAGTTAAACCTCAAACATAATAAGCTCCATGAACAGGGTATTCCAGATTAAAGAAAAATAAATGTAAATTCAACAAGATATAATTTAAATCATAATGATAATCATAGTCAAGATATAACTTCACCATTCAATTCCATAAACATGAATAATAAATATGTATATACAAAAGATGATACAAATATAACATATAAATGAACATGTTCTATATATACAAAGTATCAAAAGTATCTCCATATACAAATATGGCACATGCCATTTCAAAATGTCTACAAAATCAATGTTTTAAGGTGTACAATGTGGCATATATGCAATCTCAAAATGTTCCAAGTGGCATCTCTAAATGACCACAAAACTAAAATTGCATCCTATGTCATAGGGGGATCATCAAAATGTAGCCTCTTTGAAGATGTGTTGGGCTCTAATTGATCCTGCATAAAAAATGAGTTCAAACCCAAGTTAGATTGCTTACTTTATATGATTTGTACATATATATATATATATATATATATATATATATATATATATATATATATATATATATATATATATATATATATATATATATATATATATATATATATATATATATATATATATATATATATAATGAGTCTCTCAGTCACCTACCATGATCAGGTGTCCTAGCATAAGTCCTGGGTTGCGAAGGGACCATGCCAACAATACCAACTGTGACCTATAAATATATATTTGCAATAATGAGATTAGTAGAGTGGTGAAACATAGGGTAATAAATCTACAAAATAGGATGATAGCATAATAAAATTACAAATTGATTGAACTAAAATTAAAACTTACATCTGGTGATCCCTCCTCTAGAATAGTGGACTGGGTCAACAAAGATACAAAATTCTCATGGGCCCTCCCTCACACTCGGAGTAACCTATGAGAGTAAAAATATTGTCAATTATATATAAATCTACTTCATCATAGCAACCCTGGTTACAAAATACAAATAACAATATGTAAAAGTCTATGTACAATTGAGCTATCACTCCATATCGAGATGCTTGTAACCCTATGTTGTCGAACTTCTATCAGGACATCATCAATAGCCACACCCTATACAATAAAGTGCAAGTAAAATATTTATTACTACAGACAAGTGGCATACATATGCATGCATAATTAATCTTAAACAATTAACTACCTTTCCTCTGTCAACACCTAATGAAGGAACCCCCTCGTGCCCCCCACTGACATCAGCTATAGCCTACAAGAACACAATAAGATGACAATATATAAGTAAATGTATGAATTTTATTGCTCTAATTGATAAGATTTAAGCATGTACACCAAATGATATAAAAAATAACTAATGGGTACATAATTTATAATATACCATATAGTCATCAAGGCAAAATGTAAAGGCCAAAATTGTGGACTCATCCACCTGTCTCACCTCCTCCTGTGTCATCGACTAAACATAAATGGAAAATATATATATACATAAGTGCATGCAATCATTAAAACTAATCTAAATAAATAAATTATTTTTAAATTAAATAAGTCATGTGACAAATGTATTTATAATGTTTACTCTTACCGTATTAACAGGATTCAATGGCTTTGCGTACACCTCCTGAGCACTCTCATGAGATGTAGATGCTCCATGAGGTGTTGTAGCCTCTGTAGCTGCATCTCCTATATCCTCCTCATCAATAACATATTGATATGTATCAGCATCAATAAGCGGTCTGAGGCACATATTCTTGCATATAATGCAAATACGAGGCTTGCATACATGTGAACTCTGATGAGATGTCAATGCACCAACATCATCCACACCAGGAGGCAACACTAACCTTGTCTGCATGATCAACTGATCACTCAATAAATGAATGGCCCTAATAGTCTGTGAGGCAGCCTCTGCAATGATATCAGGATAATGCACTTGAGGAGGGGGTGTGACATCAGTGGGGGGGACAAAGGTAGTGGCCTTTTTGCATTGGGCAAATGGCCTAGTCTAAGGAGCTCCTCTGCCTATGCCCATGTTGGGCCTCATACTCCAATAATCAACATGGTGACCAAGCACAAACTCAGCATACAATTTTTTTATGAAATAAAATGAGACCTCCAAATTTCTATGGGGTGGTTTATCAAAAACCATCCACCAGCAATCCCATTATTGAATGATATTAAAATGGGTTCAATATCATTCAAATACTTTAGGGGGGTGAAATATGAGATCTATTCTCAAACCCAAATTCCCAACAAGGAGATCCAATTTGATCAACCTAAAAGGCTAATGCAAAATCAGATCAATTTGATGGAGAATATGAAAGAAAGAATAAATCTAATGTTTCCCTAGGTAGAATGTGTTATACTTGAAATTTAAATAATTAAAGTGCAAATACTAACCTTGAATTAGGGTAAAGTGCTGAATTCTGGCTTCTATATGAACTTTCTGTAGATTCCATCACTTGTTCTAGATTGGAAATGGCAAGGTGGACAAAACCCAGAAATCTTTTCTCCAAATTCACACAGGTCAACTTTGACCTTTTAAAAGGTCAAAGACCACATTATTTATTTGAAGTCCAATTGCGATTTTATTCGCAGATCCTGAAAGATTGCCAAAAAGGGTATCTAAATATGATCTCAGATCCAAAGTTCTGCACCTGCACCTACAAGAAAAATGGTTTTGTTTGTTTGTTTGGGGGGGTTTTCCTTGCTCAAAACCTGGTTTGGAATCAACCTTAATATTGAAATTAAAATAGGAGAATGCTAGCAAGTAGTAGAAATGAATCTAATAATGAAGCTATGCAATTCAATAGATATGCTAATGTATTTGGAATGTAATCAAATATATTGATATGAAAGCTTGAACATAACATCATCAAACCTCCATGATTGTATGCTTGAAATCCACCTTGAGGAAACAATGATATGGATCTTGAAGATGAACAAAGGATCTTGAAGGAAGATTACACCACCATGGTGGCTAGATCTAGGGTTTGAATGATAGATCTTGAATGCTTGAGCCAAATCCCTTCAATAGCTTGAATGCTTGAATCCTTGACCTTCAATGGAGAACTTGGATGGAGAAGAAGACTTGAATGCTTGAATGGAATGCTTGCTTGATCACCTTGAGAGCTTGAGCACTTGAATTTGCTTGAGTGTGGATGGGATGAGAAAAGTTGATGTGAAAATGAGAGAGGAAGGCCTCCTTTTATGGTGATCTAGGGTACACTCCTCTAGATGGGCCCCCTTGGAGAATTAAATCCCAATTATGTCCTCAACTTTAGAAAATATACCTTGATTAAATGTAATTAAAGGATTTACCATTTCGGAGCCCGAAACAGCTGACCCGGAGGTGAGAAATTAATAATCCTGAAAGCTAAATTACCGGTAATTGAAAATTTGAAATCCTGGCAAGATGAGGTCAAGGTCAAGGTCATCCCTAACCTAGTCAGGGTTGAGGTCAACCCTGACCTAGTTAGGGTCAAGGTCAACCTTGACCAGAAACCCTAACTTTTGCCAGGATGTAGTTTAAAGGCCCCGAGGATGCCTAGAAACTTAGAAATGCAGTCTGATGAGAATAGAATGTCTGTGATAGACATAAGATCCTATGATTGACATGATGAAGGAATAGGAGGTCTCATTTCTAAATCCTACCTAGAAAATAGAGCCATGAAAGAGGGAAAATCAGGAAAGTACTTAAGACCTTAACCCTAATTTCTCCTAGAATGAAGAAATCAAGTGCAAAGAAGAAGTGGAAAGTGGGGAGAAAGCCAAATACATGCAAAGATCCAATCAAGGTTCCAAACATGACCCTAAACTAGTTACTCGGAGGGCTAAACACTCTTAACATGGAAGTGCTTCCATTTTAAGATGATACATTAAGCCCCCACTTTAGCAAGAGTATGGATTCGATGCAAACTCTTGGTAAAGGAGAAGAGAGAAGAGATCCTAGTGGATTCAAAAGGAGATAAAATAACACTTAGCTAAAGACACAAGCCCCTAGACCAAGGATTCTAACTCAACATACATACATGAGAGTATACAAAAGATCAAGGGTTAGTACTAAACAACCCAAATCAATTAGCATAAGAAACCTTGCTAAGAAATATTTCTCATACCAATATCATATTTGGAAAGCTATCATAACAGCATAAATGATTACATAAGAAAGAAAAGAGAAACACTATAGACAACATAGCTTCATGATCCAATCCTACTAGCATGAAAGAGAAAAGAGAGAAAAGAGAAAGTGATTACCTTGCCCAGTAAGATGCCCACCTTACCATGAATCACCCTAGAGGGAGAGCCCAATAGGTTCACCCGTAAACTATGCTTGCAATTGTAATGTGTCTTCTGAAGGCTTCTAGAATATCCATAGATCCACCTTCTTGTATCACTATGAATATGAAATGCATATCTTCTCAGGATTTAGCAACTTATGTGCATTATCTTCGGAAGACTTAGCATATAGGTGCATGTCTTTTCAGGATTTAGCAACTTATTTGCATTACCTTCCAAGATTTAGCATATTTGAAATTGGAAATGTGTGTCCCTTCAAGATTTAGCAACTTATGTCCATTACCTTCAAAGGATTTAGCATATTGAAACATTTGAAAAATGTGTGTCTCCTCAAGATTTATCAACTTATGTGCATTACCTTCAGAAGATTTAGCATATGGATGCGTGTCTTTTTAGGATTTAGCAACTTATGTGTGTTACCTTCCAAGATTTAGCATATAGGTGCGTGTCTTTTCAGGATTTAGCAACTTATGTGCGTTACCTTCCAAGATTAAGCATATTTAAAATTGGAAATGTGTGTCCCTTCAGGATTTAGCAACTTATGTGCGTTACCTTCAGAGGATTTAGCATATTGAAACATTTGAAAAATGCATGTCTCCTCAAGATTTAGCAACTTATGTGTGTTACCTTCAGAAGATTTAGCATATGGATGCATGTCTTTTCAAGATTTAGAAACTTATGTACGTTACCTTCCAAGATTTAGCATATATATAAAAAAAACTATAGTACAAGGGAGGCCCTATTTATGCCCCACTCCTTAAGATGGAAAAAACATACTATTTTGTCATGTTAAGGAAAGAAAAAGAACAAGGATAAAGCCTTCTTTAGCATCAAGACAATATCCATAGACAACACCCAGTCTAAGCCAAGAAGGTCATAGCTCCGATAAGGCCATGAAAGGGATGAATGTAAAGAAATATCATGCAAGAAGTGAAAAGGAAGTAACCCTTAATGAGGGATAGCACACTATTCAGTTTCCAAGGTGAGAGATGTATCGACCATGGAAACCCAATGTCAAACAATGAATAAGGTTCCTATTAAGGACATAGGTCCTTAATGGAAACCATAATTTTCATGTATGATTGGATATCACATAGTAGATAAATACTGCTTAGCCAAGGAAAGAGGTGAATCCCTAGAAAGAAAAGAAGAGAATACCATAAGGATATGCATGAAATAACAATGCATAGATTTGAAAAAGATAGAAAATCATACCAAGCCCCTGAGGCTAAAGTACTTCTATCAAATTCATAATCTGTATGTGCTACTCCATGTGTGAAAAGATGGCAATGCTAAGATCAAAATCTTAAGACCAAAACCCTAGCATGAACAAGTATGAAATAAAAATGCATAGATTTGACTAAGATAGAAAATCATACCAAGCCCCTGAGGCTAAAGTACTTCTATCAAACTCACAATTTGTATTTAATACTGCATGCCGATAATGCTAAGATCGGAGCCTCTTGATCAAAACCATAGCATGAATATGTGCATGAAATAACAATGCATAGATTTGACTAAGATAGAAAATCATGCCAAACCCCTGAGGCTAAAGCACTTCTATCAAACTCACAATCCATATTTATTACTTCATGTGTGAAACAGAAAAGAAGGAGAAGACATCCTTGCCCCCCCAAGTGTAGGAACAAAGATGGAAGAGGATACCCACTTCACAAAGCAAGGGGATATCCTATTTGCAATAATGTATACTATATCCTTAGCAAGAGATATTGACCCCTACATCCAAGAGTATAGATAATCGTGAAAAGGATATGTCACTTATGGAAAAGGATCCTCAATCAAAGAGATCTTATCAACAAGACCCCTACCAAAGAGGAGTACGTTAGATAAAATATCATCTTCCAAAAGGTGAGAACGAAGATTTAATCATCATGCCTTCCATGAAGAAAAGCAAGAGGAATCTTTGGAATGAGAGAAAACAACTCTAACACAAAGCAAGAGTAAAAGATTATATCAAACATAATTTGCAACATAGAGAAGAAGTATCGACCTAGGACAACAACTTCTCATATAAGAAGGTTATCCGTAGTCAAAACATCTGTCAATATGATGAAATAATATTGTGTAATATAAGCAAATACCACTAAGCTAAGGAAAGGAGTTCCCCTAGACAAAGAGAAAGAAGGAAGAACCTTGCCCCCCAGAGACAAAAGGCAAGGGATACCTTTGCAAAACACATGTCATAGAAAAGATATCTAGAGTAATAGAAGAGAGCAATAGATGAAAAACTATCATAATACAAAGCATTGATATAAATGAAAGAATAACCAATTAAGCTCAAAGCAGGAACATAATGGATTCTAAAAGACAGGAAGAAATATACCTCTTGCCCCCCAATCTAAGGAGAAAAAGATCTATGTTATATACGAATGAGCGGTAAAATTATGAATAAATCTCAAAGGAGAAGTTTCTTTTCTCTTATATTTATGGATCGAATAATAAGGAGAAGGTACTTTGAAGAATATTTGCACATCTACATCATGAACCATAGTTTGAACCTCAACATAAGTGTGGGAAGAACTAGGAATAGTAGATGGAGAATTAGGAATCGGATTAGGATTAGGAAAATTAGGAACACTAATAAAAGTGTAGGAAGTGATATGAATGGAAGACACAACCAGAGGAACACTTGGAACCATAGTTGGAAAGGGTTGGAATAGAGATAAGTAATACATTGGTAAGAAGGTTGTGAGGTAGGATCTTGATTTCCCATAAGATCACCACTAAGAGGAAGAGCATTAAGGGAATTCTTATCTTTCTGTGCTAATGTCTCAACACAAGAAGAAATCCTAAATTGAGGTGAAGGATTTATAATTTCATCTTCTTTCACATAAGGGAAGTGTGTTTTAGAGCATATGTCATTCTCTTGTATTAATAATTCTTCACAAGGAGGAGATAAATCAATGTATTGATCCCAAATAGGAGGATTATCCATAATGGTTTCATGAAGAAAATCAATATCGAAATCCAAAGGTTCATCCCAAATAGGAGGATTATCCATAATGGTTTCATGAGAAAGGGAGTAATAAACATCGAAATCCAAAGGTTCATCCAAAATAGGAGGATTATCATCCCTATCCATTCAACGCATTGTAGGAGTACCATAGGTTATTAAAGCTTGATCCCTAAAGGGGAAAGAGGGTAAATTATACTCTAAATTAGGCTCATAGAAAAGACATATATTAGGAGAAGAATTAACATAAATCCCTAACTCATCTTTGCAAAGGTCAATTGAAGAGGTTGTAGAGGAAGATGAAATAGGAATAGGATTAATGGAGATCTCATTCGAACAATTTTCATCCTCACTTCCATGTACCTCATTAATGGATCTATCATCTTGAACAACAAAAGCTTCATCAAAGTACTCAAAACAAAAATCATACATGTTGAATACCAAAAGCATGAAAATGTAAATTTTTTTGTATTTTTAAAGGAATTTTGCAATTTTTTTTGGATTTTTGAAATGTAAATGCAAGAGCATAAACCTAATCTTAATGCAAGAAAAGATTAACAATAAATCTAACACACTAGGGCATCTAAATCCACAAAAGAAAGGAGAGTAAGTATGTCGGGTTCACCAAAATGAATGATATTAAAAGGGGTTCAATATCATTCAAATGCTTTAGGGGGGGGGGAAATATGAGATCTATTCTCAAACCCAAATTCCCAACAAGGAGATCCAATTTGATCAACCTAAAAGGCAAATGCAGAATCGGATCAATTTGATGGAGAATATGAAAGAAAGAATAAATCTGATGTTTCTATAGGTAGAATGTGTTATACTTGAAATTGAAATAATTGAAGTGCAAA
>BSBK01008220.1:47500-277500 GCA_027943335.1 Chamaecyparis obtusa | reverse complement strand
TAAGATATAGGAGGAAAAATTGAAGTATATATAAGAGGTGTAGGTGGTTGTAGCGAGAAGTCTAGGTCTAGGGAAACAAGATGGAACATCTTAAGGATTGCTAAGCTCACAAATATTTTAGATTTTGTAGTTTTGATATGATCAAAAGAAATTATCTCTAAGAGATTGAGTTGGGGAAATTTCAAACATTTATTGATAGGAGAGGCTACAAATTTCATGGAGGTAAGCCAAGGAAGACCAAGTTTGACATCAAACTGATTGTAATTTGGGATGAAAACAAAGGTGACATCTAAAGTTTTACCACAAACTTCAATAGGAAATGAAATAGATCCATGAGTGGGATAAAGGAAACCATTGCAAGATTTTCTCATAACATTAGATTTATTATAGAAATCATGTTACAATTTCCTATTGTAAAGATGTTCTTTAGTTATCACATTCACCATGAAATTAGGACAAATAAGATTATCAAAATAATAAAGATCATTATCCTTTACAACAATATAAAGAGGACCATTAGGTTCTTTTATTGTCTCACTAGGGTCAAAGATAATGCAAAGATCAAGTTCAAGTTTGGTTTTAGGTTCAAGTGAAGATTGATCAATGAGGTTGATAAAATTGTTTGATTAAGTACACTTATCATCATATCATAATAGTCAACAACATGAGTATAAGAAGACAGATAATGTGTAGACTCAATAGTATTGATTGAATGAGATGGAAAGGGATTGGTATAAATTTGCAAGTTTTAGTTGGGAGGTGCTACAGATTTATTTCCTTGATCATCAACACCCTCAATAGATATAACATTAGAATCAATTAGTTCTTGAATAACATATTTCAAATGGAAACACTTTTCAATATCATGACCATGTTGATGGTAGTATTGATAAAAACATATATGATCAAAAGACTTGGGAAAAGGTTTCGGGTGTTTCAGTTGGTTTAATAGGAGGAATAGTTAATGTTTTAGGATTAATAAAATTCAACATTAAATTATGAAAAGGTTTAGAAATATGAGTAAAATTATGATAAGGTCTAAAAATAGATGACAAAGGAGCCACACCTTTGGATGTTGATGTCCCTTGCTCATCAACATCATTGGATGAATTATTGATCTTAATTAAGTTCTTTGGTTTCTAAAACTTGTTAAAGTTGTGGGATGTAGCATCACTCTTGTCAACCAGATCCATTGTAGTGGCGCTCTCAAACTAACTCACTTGGAGCTGACAATTATGAAGCACTACATATAATTGAGTAAAAGAGGAAAATTAAGAAAGAAACATCTTATCTCTTATGCCTTTTTGTAAATTAGAAATGAAAATATGTTGTACATCAATATCAAGCACGAGATAAGAAATTTGAGCATGAAAATACTTAAATCTACCAATGGAATCAAAAACTTTTTGTTTAATTCGATGTTAAAATGTACTAAATTAGTTAAAGAAATCTTAGGACCAATATTATTTTGAAATTGTTGGATGAAAGAATTAGCAAGATTTTGAAAGGAATCAATAGAATAAGGAAGAAAATAACAATACCATTGCAAGACTTTGTCTCGAAAGCTTCTAGTAAACAATTTAGCCATGAACCTATGATCATGAGAAAAATAACTACACAATGTTTGAAATGTTTTGACATGGGTCAAAGGATCACCTTTACCATTATAAGTCTCAAGATGAGGAATCTACATGTATTAC
This sequence comes from Chamaecyparis obtusa, assembly GCA_027943335.1. Classification (NCBI taxonomy): domain Eukaryota; kingdom Viridiplantae; phylum Streptophyta; class Pinopsida; order Cupressales; family Cupressaceae; genus Chamaecyparis; species Chamaecyparis obtusa. The sequence goes on along the minus strand of BSBK01008220.1, from coordinate 275,800 downwards.
AGAATAATGACATCGATGATATCTTAGGACAAAGGATTAGCAATGTCACAAGTAGGAATATTGAGCTTGAATTGAGCCATGCAAGTAATTTTTTGTTGGAAGGAAGGCACAATTTGATCCAAGATACTAGTAGTGGAATCAGTAGAATGATTGATAGGAGATATGTTTGAAATTTTTGGAACATTGTGGGAAATGGAAGGAATGGTAGAGTATAAAAAATAAATACTATTGTAAGTGGGCATTGATGAAGGCAATGAAACAAATGGAACACTTGAAGAAATAGCAGAAATAATAGGATTAGAAATGATAACATGTGTAGAATTGATATTTTGAATGGAATTTGTTATGATAGGTGGAGCATGTAAGTAGTCACACTAGGAATGGAGGTATAAATAGGCATGGCGGTCTCAACACTAGTAGTAGGTGGGTTAAAACCTAGAGCTTGAGCACAATATCTAATAGAATTGACATTTTTATCAATGAGATGGGAGATACCATGCAAAATATTAACACCATGCTCATCATTATGAATTAACTTCTTCAAACCCTCTACAATGGATATGACCTTGGGATTAGACTTTTCTTTCCGTAGCCATTGTTCAGTTTTTTCAAAGTCATTGGAAAGTTTTTGAACTTGCATAGGAGGGACTCTTAAGGACTCATCTTCATCATGAGAAGAGTGGGAATATTTGTTATCCATATTGGGATTAATGTCATTATTATGCATGTTGGTCTCATCAAGATTCCTAAGAAAAATAGAAAGCTTGGGATCAAAGGAACCCATAAGTCTACGGATTCTCCTAACCAAAAAGATATAAGTAGGAATCAAAGTGATAACACTCATGCACAAGAGAAAGATAAAAAAATATAGATCTAAGTGAAAACTTAAGATTTGAAAGATATGATTGATCCCACTTAACCAAAATAATAATTTGTTTAATGAAAAGCACATCTAATATAAAGAATGCATACACTAGTGATATAAATTTATACAATGTAGAAAAGATGTGATTAATGTAATGCATACAATATAGATCCAAACACCAAATTGTAATTGAAAATTTTATGAGTCGGGTTCACCAAAGATGTAAATAAAGAAAAAGAAAGGATGACCAATTCATGGGTATATAGATTACTTTCCTTATCGTGAATTACACATTTAGGAAGGAAGATTCTCTACTAGGCTCAATAGGAGACTCAAACACTAAGTGGGGCAGTGATCCTTCTCTAAAATATATGATTGATGAAAGGAGAATGATAAGATACAAAAATGTAAATGATTAACTAGGAAAGTCACTCAAAAAAATAGTAAAAATAGACAATAACATAAACACAATAAGTGAAAATTTACACAAATAGAAACTAGAAGACATAACTGACATGTGACTAAAATATGAGCTTGAAATAGTAGGAACATGATGGAAATGGTGACATGTTCCTAGTTCCTTGTCTAAATTTTTCATAGATCATCTAAACGTTCCCAATCTTCCCATATCTAATCTGATAGCTCTATAACTTGTTCGTACACAAAAAATGGGCAAAAATGCTGGATAAAGGGGTTTTCCTTGGTCAAAACCCTATTAGAAATCAACCTTAGAAATAAAATGAAATTACACAAAGGATTGTAAATAGAAACATAAATAATAGATTCACCTTGAATAAACCCTAATGGAAGGATGTAGAAATCACTCAAACCCATTTAGTTTATTGAAATGTTCTTGAAATCCAAAGAGTTGACCTTGTAATGTAATCTAGAATCAAGAATGCCCTTACAAATGCATATATTTATGAATGCAACTCCTAGATCTTGAATGTAGATATGCTTGATAACACTTGCTAAAAAGGGAAGGGAAAATGGAATGAAGGATGAATCTTCTTTCTTGATTAAGAATTCATTTACTTGGTCTAATATAGGTCCTAATGAAGCATCCAATCATGGGTGCTAACTTTTTGTGATGGTATAGTTTTTGCTTACCTCCCTTTCTAATAACACTCAAAAGGGGCCTCACATCCTCTCCATCAAGGCCTTATTTTTATTCTCTACTAATATGAATTTTATTACTCCTCTTTTATAAGTCGCTTCATTTATTATTTGGATAATAACCCTAGCGAACTCCAAGGAACCCCCTACAATTCTATTAGGATTGAGCTAATTGAGAGAAATCCCCTCCCATAAAACTATAATTATACTCCCAAAAGGAAAGCTGATGCGACTAAGGGTACCTAGACTAAAGGGGCTCTTGAGGTTGAATTATTGGAATCTTCCTCACAAAAGCACAAGGCTACTACTTGGAGAAGTTGCATGGCTACGAGAAAGACATTACTAAAAACTTTGTGAAAGGGTGGAATAGTGGCACTATTACTCTTTGTGGTAAGAAGCTTGCATTCTATATTTACGTGATAGCTAAGAAAACTGACCTATCTCTATCTAGTAGGAACTTTTTAAAGGAGAGGAAAGTTTCTAACAAAGTTGTGAATATGTTTCCAAAAATTGACGAAGAAAGGGCAATTCTGGTGAAAGGTAAGTTGAATTTCTATGAGATGAGTCAAATAAAACCCATTTGGGCTAAAATTTTAAAGGTTATCACGGAATACTTCTCTGTTAATGGCCGATTTACAAGGGTTCACAATTTTCATTTTTTGTTACTAAATCACTTTAGACACAAAATTATGGTTTCTTTCCCTTTCTTTCTCCTTAACTTTCTCTGAACAACAACATCAAAGAGAACTGGGAGAATTCTACTAAACTGATTTTGCACAATGGGCTCATTTATTTGGTTTACAAGTATTGTAGAGATGAAATGATGGAGGCTGGGGAAAAATCCATTGAGCTCAAAGGGGAGAAAGGTAAGAAAACAATGAGTGTTTGTAACGAAGGGAGCTCTAGAAGGAGTATGCCGCCCTCTGTAAAAAAACCTAAACTCTATCCTTGTACTCTAGTGATTAAATTTGATGAGGAAAGAGACATGGAGATAGATGATGATGAAGAATATATTATTGTGGAGGATTCTACCCTTGTGGATAACAAGATGAAAGATGAGACTATGGAGGTTGAAGGTGGAGACACAGAAGATGAAGATAACGAGGTTAAATTTTCTTGTGTTGTTGAGAAAAATGTTGAAAAGGTGAAAGTTGATGAAGCTATGGAGACTAGGGAATCTTTTGATGAGGATGAGAGCCCCATCCCTAACATGGAGGTTACTTCTTCTGCTAAGAAAACTAAGGAAAGGGTTAGCATTGAGAAAGAGGAGGCCAACTTGAGGAGCAACAAGGTGATGAAATACTGGAAGACGTGAATGTGAGTCCCCAAGCTAATAGTGAGAAGAAACTGGATATAGGGGTAAATGCACAATAATTTATCACCTTTTAGGCTAACTTCATAGACATGACCCAGTTTCCCTCGGCCAATTCATACACAGCTGAGTCCAACATGAACAAGTACATGTAGGTGCTACGCAGCACCGAATGGCACCTACGTGGCCTCGTTGACTAGGCCAAGTAGTACTTGGCCAAGTATGACTCGGCTAAGTCCAAATGCTAGTTTAAATAGCAAAAAGAGCCCCAAGCCCCTCATTTTCACATTGAGGGGCTATGGGGACTCGACCCAGTAGGACTTGGTGAAGGCGGACTCAACTGAGTCCTCCTAGGTGGCATGCCATGTTGGTAGCCAAACCTCTAAAAACACAAAATAACTAGAATTTTGTACTTATGTTGTTCCTCTCTCTGATCAAAATAGAAAATATCAAAAAAATAAAAGTACCCTTTTCTAGATCTTGAAAGTATGATTTTGTACATATAAATTTTATATTGTTTCAACTACAAAACATTAAACAAATTTTCTAAAAACTACATGTAGGTATATTAAACTTTGAGAAGACGTTGATTCGAAAAATATAGAAAAATGCTACAAATCAATTCAAAAAAAATTTAAAATCATATACAACACTAGAGAAGAGACTCATCTTCAAGAATATGTAATTTATTTTGTTTTTGGTATAGTTTTGATAGGGGAAAAGTGGCGGGAGATGAAAAAATGTTGATTTCAAGTAAGTTTGACATTGAATACTTATAATGGGTAAACTATAGATCAAAAACACTTCTTTCTTTTTTCCTGCACTAGATATACATGTCATCTAAAACATATTCTAAAATTGGAGGGAAAAACAATATTTTACTTATAATGATTTAACGGGAAGTAAACTCCCTGATTTGCAGTATTTTTCAAGATATGAAAAATAAACATAAAAATTTAAAAAATATATTAATTTTTATTCAAATTCATTTTTAAAAATTATGGGCATAAAATTCATCCTATTTCGCCCATTTCATTAGTTCACATCATCTTCAAATTCTCAAAAGAAATATGACTTTTATGCCCTTGAAGTTTTTCAGTTTTGGTGTTGTTAGCCTTTTCCTTTGTAAAAGGGTGACAACTTATTATTCTTTTACCCGCAGAAAGAAAGAGAAAAGAGGAACATGGTAATGTGTCTATCATGGTTGATTATGAAGACTTTGTCAACCATGATATGCCTATTTCCCCCTTTGTGTATGTGAACGAAGAAGAGGACCCTGAGGATAATCAGCCTACCCAGGAAGAGGAGGTGTTGAAGGAAGCCTCTATTCAACTAAATTTAGAGGAATTTAATGATAAAAGAGATATTACTAAAGGTGTCCTCCAAAAGGTGAAAGCTAGGTCCATTTATTCATTTAGGATAGATAAATGGACATTCCATGAAATAAAGGAGCTCCACTTGAAACATTGGGCTCTTGCCACCAAATTTGAGAACCTTCTGGAGAATATGGAAGATAAAAAAGACAAGAAGATGGAGGTGGGTGAAAGCACTGGGGGTAAGGAAAATGTGATCTAGGGGTTGGACAATTCTAAGCTGGATAACAAAGTGAGGGTCGTGTTGGATGGAAAATGCAGATTCTGAATGCTAAGGTGGACAGAGATGAGGCAATGCTTAAGATGATCCTTCATCATAGTCATGAATGTATAAAGGCTTCAATTGAAAACCTTAAAGCATTATACGTTATACTCGAGGGTCTCCATCAGGAAAAGGCTATCATAAACGTGGAGTGGGAAACTGAAGAATATGTTGGTCAAGCTGCTAGCCCAAGAAAGTGCACTAGGGAAATTCTGAAGAAAAATGATGTTATGATGCCTAAGGATCTTGTGAATCTTAAGGACTCTATCCAGAAGCTCTCTTCTCTAGAAGAAGACACTGTTAAATTCCTTAAGCAGCTGGTCTAATCACTGGTGGTTTTTTTTTGCTGGTCTTTTCTATGCGCTAGTTTGTAGTTGTTTGCTGGTCGATTATGTTGGTTGGTCACCAAATTTTTGTTTTTGGACTTTATTGTTATATTTGTCTAGGGGTTGTGTTGCTTTGTCTTAGCAGCTGTTTTGTTTTTTGGTGCTTAATTCCTATCTTTTCCATTATTTTGTAAAGGGTAGTGATAGTAGTAGTTTAGCATTTAATGATCTTAATTTTAGTTATTCTACTATTTATTTTATGATTATGCAAGACTTTATAGCCCACGTGACTATAAACACTATGGACGCTTTGGTTAATTTTGGTATTTTTTTCTCATTATTGTATTAGTTACTAAGTATGCTATTTTGATTAAAAGTGCTCTTATGATGGATGTAATAGGTCTAAGAGTAAAAGTGTATATCTGGGGACTAGGCCTTACTACTATGTGTTTTTTATTAAAAGTTTGAAGATGTAGTTGTAGGGGTTTTGTTCTTCTGGCCTTTACTGCTAGAAGTTTGGGTTGTTGTGAATTGGTGTTGTTTTGTTCTTTCTATAAGGGATCAAGGTCCCCTTAATAATTAAAAAACCCTTTTTAATTTAAATTTATTGATTTAATATTGAATTTAAGTACATACTAGTCTATTATACATTTATATTATTATAACTAAATCTTTTAACTCATAATTATAAGTGTATGGCTTTTTGGTATATTGTAAGGTTGTTGCAATGTTGTAGGGAAGGAAATTTTGAAGCATGCTAAAGTTGTCATCATTGAATTTGCTATAAATATATGAAATCGAATAAATAATTTTTTTATGCTAAAATATAAATTAGTTTTGAAAAAAATAATGAATAGGTATATGGGCGAGAAGATTATTTAAAATGGTGAATGTTTGTGCATTTTTCCATGACCAATGTGGCAAATAGAAGCAACAAGGTTAATGCATGGAGATTGAATGACATGCATTCCAACCACATCCACATGAAAACCACTGAAAAATGATTGAGCAACATATGAAAATGACAGCGAATGAACCCCTACATTACAATGGAAATGAAAGAACAACAAACAAAAACCTATGTTCAAATAAAAATTGGAGAAGAACTATAAAACAAAGGGAAAATGATCAATAACAAAACGCGATTCAATCATCTTGCATTGTTCTAAGATGATACGAGTCATTCTATTTTTAGTCACCTTATTCACATAAGAAACACCTTCGACGTAATTACAAAAAGATATTAAAATCCCAAACTATATTTTACATATAAATATAATATTATTGTAAGAACAAATGATTTTTTTTTTCAACTATTAAAAAAAAAGTTAAGAACAATTGTCGCTATACATACCCGTATGATGACAGGATGTGTCACATCTTAAAACTTATAGATAGAAAAAAGTCCACGTAACATTTAAGCAATAAAAATCCGAGGTAACCATTACATAATGACAGAAACAAGTTACATGAGTAGTGGGCCCCACTTCCCTATTGAACCTAATATTTGTGTTTTTTTAATTTGCTTTTTAACTTATTTCCCGTCCGAAACAACGGATACTAGCCAATAATCAACTTAACTTACCCGAGACTATTAATGGAAAGAATATGACAAAATCTTTGGGAAAACATTTTCTCTGGTACATATTTATAAAAATTGAATGATTTTAGCCTTGTAGAGATACATCCCTAATTTATCCGTCTTCCAGATGATCAATATTACATTTGCCGACATTTTGTCAGCCGAGGTTTGAAGAATCCGATGCCCGCGCCATTCTCAAATAGAAAAAGAATCTTCTTCTGAAGAGCTTCCATGTCTACTGTACTTCTGATCATCTATAACAAATCAACTCACCAAAACAATTCATTACAATCTGCATTAAAACTTTTCAAAAACACATAAAATAAACGAAATCTAATTAAACTCACCTTAAGACGAAGAATACGACAGATTGTGTGGGGAGAAACAAATGTAGAAGAATCCATAATCTCGAGTCCCTCTTTTTCTATTAAGAGAAACAACAAGGATTCCAGAACGGCATCTCTGCATGTATAGATTGTCATTAACAGTTCTGAATACTTCGAAGCCGCAGAATTGACTGTAACATTGGGAGGAAAACACACGAAACCGTCATGTGAATGGAAATGCGATTTGCAGGCGACCATTCCGGTCTCAGAAACTCGTCTAATAATTAACAACTTGTCGCGTTTTCTGCGCAGCTTTTCAATTTCAATCTGCAGTTCAGGAATGTATTTCAGAGCTCTGCAAACGGTCTTCGCGATGCTCAGTTTCCTCTGCAAAACAGCAATCCATGAAAAGGCAATCAGTACGTTGCATAAACTGAATTCAAAAAACCATATTTGATCACTTCGAAAACTTAAGATTTTTTTGAGAGATCAGAATAACAAGTACAATTCTATTTGGGTTGGGCAGCACATCTTGGAGCTGAGCGTAGAGGGCATTTTGCTTCTTTCGTCGATTTCGTTCGTGGGCATTGTGTGATAACTTCTTGTTGCCTAGATCCATGCAAGAACTGATCTTTTTGCTGCATGGATCCATGCAAGAACTGAGCTTTTTGTTGCATGGATCCAGTATTTCATGAAAAACCTGGTTATAATCATGATCCAGTATTCCAAATCCATTAAAGAAATTAACATCCAACAGATTATCGAATCCCTCATGATCATCAAGCTGCCCATTTGGATGCCCTAATATTGCCTTGTGTTCGTCCTGAGACATAAATGGAGGATCAAAATTGAAGATATCTGCAACATTAAGAGGGGCATTCTCAGCCAAAGAATGCCGAATTGATTGGTCTGGGCACGTCATTAGTTTAGACCAAGCCGCTAAAAGAGGACGATTTTATGAAGAAAACTGATGATCGAAATTAAGTGTAGAAGAATATCCCGATCAGAAAGTCTATTATAGAAGAGTTGAAACTGTCCTGTGATGCAGAGTCAACTTCTCCTAAGTAATTGATGGGATCAATATTCTGCCCTCATACCCCGTTCACACTGGGCTTCGTACAGCGTGGCATCCCAGTCAGCATGCACAGTGTAGTTTCTGAATTCTTAAACAATCCATGGCAATGTGTGATGCGCATAACATGATTTGGAGGACCAAGACACGTGTTCTATGTATTCCTTCCACGGGATCATTGCGGGTACCTCCGTATCAACACAGGGTTATTCTTTATTTTCTAAAATGATTGTATAATGAGCCTGATGTGAATCTCCAAATATATAATTAGCAGTTTTAGCTACCAAAATGTGATAAGATTTTAAATGAAGATAACAACAAAATTGTCTCCTAGAGATAAAGTCCCTCTTTAGTCAATTAGTTTTCGAGGGCCCTATTTTTGTTTTTGCAATAGAGATAGAAATATTTTAATAAAAGGGTTATGATTTAGTAGCAGCAAATATAATAATGAATAATATAAGCTAATTTAATGATACTTGTATTTTTTTAATCACAAATTTTACTACAAAATATTAATGTAGAGTAATAATGTTCCATCATATGAAAATGGGGATATTTTTGGGAAAGAATCTTGTTAAGTTTCTTAATTGAGTTATAGAAAAAGCTAGTATTGGAAATTTCTCATCTGATATATCATTTTATTTAGTCTTTTATGTCATAATTTGAACCTTATGTTTAGATGTAAGATTTGAGAATGAAAATACTTAGAGTTGAGATATGAAAAGGTAAACCCCATTTGGTTTCCTCGAGATTGGAGAATGAAAATCCTTTGATTTCCTAGGTACAATATCGTACAAAGGTTGTATTTGCATTTCAAAGTCTTATTTAGATTTAACATAAAAGTTGTTGTTTGCAACAATTTTTTTATTTTAGAAAAAACAACCCATTGTACAAGCATACATTTTGTGTAATTGAAGCGACATTTTATTATAGAGTGAATTTTATTTTATTACAGAGTGAATTTTACTTATATTTGTGTGTTATTCTTTGATGTTTCATCATATCTCCTATATTTTAAAATTGATTGTTACAACTTCTTTTAATCACTGTTGTTATTGTATATTATATATACAAAAATTATCAGTCATCTACCATATGCTCTCACCTTACCCTCATGATATTGGGATGATTAAGACATGTGGAATAATAATAATTTACTTATTTTATGATCTCACTTCACCTCTAAGATGTTCTAAGAATATAAAGCTGGTAGATATTATATTAAATTTTTTGACAAATTATTATGCTATTAGATCTTTAATATTGTTATCCAAAAATAAAAGGTGAGAAAAATTGTTGATTGAACACCATAAAGGAGAAATTAGACATTTGAGAATCAAACAAAAGAAGTTGCAAGAAGCCCTTGATCCATTATAATATTTAGATAAAGAAGAAGAAATGTAAAAAGGGGGAATAAGAAAGATGAAATTGTTTGGTTGAACAAGAAAGAGGACTTCTTCCATGAGACCTTGATAGGAATTAATCAAGGGTTTTAAAGAATTGTAGAATAAATGACAACTTATATTACTTCAAAGCAACATAAGAGATTGATACCAATCAAAAACAACATAGGGAGAGGGGATTGCATTATGAAATAACATTTCCATAGCTAGATTGATACCAAACCACCCTAAACCATTTATTTTAAGGGAAGAAAAGAAAGGGAAAACACTTGAGGTAATTCGTATAGAGGGTTTGATAGAATCTTAAAGAGTATATTAATGGACATCTAATGAATTCACAATCATACTTATTTTTTCAACTAATCTGAAGTCCCAAGAAAGAAAGAATCATAGGAAAATCTCTATTAGTAGTACAAACATTGAGATTATATGATTGAAATAAAAAAGGTAAATTAAATGTTCCTACTTTTGATGGTAGAAAAAAGGTATTTTCTTGATTTTGATTACAAAAATCGTAAACTTACTTCACACTCAATTGTATGGTGGAGGAAGATGCCATCCAAATTTCTATGTTATATTTTTTAAGTGTTTCTTATAATTGGTGTCACCATATTTGTAGTGCCCACCCATAGTTTACCTTTCTAAAGTTATTGCTAAACTCTTTTAGTCCAGTTTTCATGCATGTATTGGTTTATTCAGTGATACTTGATTCTGTAGTAGTATGCAACTACTTTATATTTGGATTTATATATTATGATCCATTGCTTAGTTGAGACATTTTATGCATTCAGTTGTTGGTTATATGACTTGCATAATGATGATACTTTATATGCTCTTAGTTAGTGATTATAGTTATTTTCATGATGATGTCATACTATGTGCTTTTAATTGACAATTATAGTATCTTCATGATGATGGAATTCATATATTAGGATATGATGTTATTTATATTCATAGTTTACTAGTTGTCCTTACCCCATGCTTGAATGTGTATGGTTACTGTGTATGTTTTACATTTATGTTTGAAGTGTCTAATGTGGTTGAGGGAGGGAGTTGTAGTTACCTGCATGTTGGAATCCATACAATGTATCACTCTCCGCCATTGTCTACTATATACATATATCCATATGTACATGCTCATCTTTTATGCGGTTTTGTAGGTACTGGACATCGACTTCCCTAAATTGTCAGGATGAGCATGGCCTATCGCAACATATCAATGGTAAGAAGGGGGGAGATAACAGTAGACCGAAATCCCAACCTAATCCATTTATTGCCATAAAATAATGGACAATATTCTTATTGATTACCTCTCCAAACTCATCAAGGTGACGTAAGTTCTTGAGCCCTTTCCTTGAGTATACTTTTTGGTGTTTTGAGTCATTTGGTTTGATTCATGATTGGTGTGATGTGAGTTTGATATGACTTTGATGATTTAATGGCTAAGTAGAGTATGAGATTTATTATGTGAATTAAATAATTAACCCTTATTGAGTTATATGAACATTGAACATGAGAGTGTATTTAATTAATAGAAATTAATTATATACCTTTGTCAAATAAAAAGATTTAATAAAAGGCTCAAATATAGAAAAGGGAATTTGATTGGTTATAAAACTCAAAAGATTAAAATCAAGGTTATATTATTAAAGTTGATATTTAATTATCAATTATGTAAGATATTAATTCTAAATTTAAAAGGTAAAAGGCTTTAATTAAATATTAAGCTTAAATTTAATTTAACTGAGAAAATTAACATGCATTAATAATAAATTTATTATTGCATGGTTATTTATGCTAAATTTATTAATTATTATTAAAATATAATTATGCATACTACATGCACACCAGCTAAAGAGAATTGATTGGCTAGTTCTAAATTTAAAGGTCAAGTTAAGAGGTTTAACAAAAGGATTAATTATAAACTAATAATTATTCTCAACTTGCATGTGGAGTTAGCTGAGGTAGGGTTTCTATTAGAAAACCTAATTGGGGAACTTTTATTATTAAAAGTCTTTTGGGGGAATCATTTTGGAGGGAGGAGTTTTTTTTGGACAAGTTTTGAAGGTTGCAAATTTTGGGATTCAATTTGGAAATTAAAGAAGTTGTTAAAGTTGGATTGGATGGGTTTTTGGTTGAAAATTTTATTTGGGTCTTCACAGTTGGATCTTAGGTAGGAATTTGGAAATATTTTTTGTGAATTTTCTTATTCTCTCATAAATTCTGTCTACATCGTGTCAGCCATATTTTAATGGGGGGTTTTGTGTGTCTAAGTGATTTTGATTCGATTGGGTGAATTGGGTTTTCAATTTGTGTATTTTGTTGAGAATTGTAAATCTGGTAAAATTGGATAGAAAACCCTCATGTTTGATTTTTGAATATAATTTATTGATTAATTAGAATGTTAATTTACAAATTTATCAATTACAAGGAAAAACTATTAAATTAGTTTCAAGATCATGTTCTAGAATAGATTTTGTTTTTAAGAAAACATAGGGTTTCAATTTGGTGTAAAAATAAAATAGACTTTCAAATCGGTTGTATTTAAAGAAAAAAAGGAACCTATTGGTCTGTATCAGACCTTAATGTCTATCAGGAAAATTTTTTAAAAAATTAATTTTTTTTTAAAAATATATATCTATTATTGAGAGGGTAGGATTAACCCCAACACCCCCCCCCCCCCCTTGTCGCAGGAGCCGACATGTTGCCAAAGTAGTGAGCCGCTACCAAGGCAGCTTGCCTTTGACAATGTATGCTACCATGGCAGCAGGGCAACTGCTAAGGAAGTACCACACTAGGGTGTGGATATTTATTATTTTTATAAAAAAAGATTTGGTTAGATTCTTTTTAGAAATAACTATTGGATCTGGAAAATAAATTTCTTTAGATGAATTGTTATTATGATTTTTGCATGGGGTATTTTGGGTGGATTTTAAAATAGGAATTATTTGAATGAATTATTGTTTATTCAATTTATGCATTCTCTTTGTAGCCATGACTAGTTGTTTAATTTAATTTTTATGTAATTATATTGAGCTTTAGTAATTATTTTTAATAAACCAATTTATCAAGACTTTATAAATTGATTTATAAGTGATTGAAGATCCATATTAAAGATTTAACTATATTATTTTTTTAGTAATTATGATTAATAAATTAATTTATATAAAGAGTTTATTTGGTGAGGAATGAGGTATAAATAGATTGTAAGTACTGGACATCGAATTCCCTGAATTGCTAGGATGAGCATGCCCTATTGCAACATATCAATGGTAAGAAGGGTGGAGATAGCAATAGAACCAAATCCCAACCTGAGCCATTTATTGTTAGAAATAATAGTCCAGAGTACAATTGAGAGTGGGGGTGAATTAGTTGTATGATAGAATATTAAACTTTAAACTTTGAATAGTAGCAGTATCAAATCCAATAAACACAATGAATACCAACACAATAACACAATATTTTGGTCTCGAGGAAACCTTGTTAAAGGTAAAAACCCCAGTGGGAATTAGCACCCATAAATGATGTACTAAGAGTATAGTATCCTTGTTAGAAGATCTAGCCCTATTAGGAGCTTATTAAAACATTACAATACACAGTCCTTGTTAGAGGACAGACCCTCTTAGGAGTTAAGAAAGAGGGTGGGCTCACTGCCCAAAGAAGGTTAAATCCACCTTTAGAACTCACTGTTCGCAACACAAGTGTATATGAAGAAATACACAATCTTTTGAACTGTTCAACAACAACTATCTTTTCTTGATCAGTTCCAATGAAGTCCACATGTAATCCTCTACTCTACATCCAGCAGACAAGCTCGTAGCTTCTATAATCTCTTTATATCACATTCATTCTCACCATATCTTTTCCAAAGAAAAGATATTGCATATATGCCCTATTACAATCTACTAAGATACACACGATATCTAAAACAAGTATACAACATTTACATTACAATAATTAAGGACCAACATCCTTAATTCAAGTTCACCATCTATCATACACGCTACATCTCTGTAGTCGGCTTCCAAATAGGTCATCTCCAGAGCACGCACCACAGCTGGTCACGTCATCCTACTTCCCGTACCTTGTGCAGACCAATGAACATTATTCAGTATTTTGTCTTTCATCTCTTAAAATTGCATACACTCATTCCATATCTCTTGTAAGATATACCCAAAATTTAGAGACTAACTCTGTCATCTTCCACTGTCACTTTCTAATAACTGGAGTCTTCACCAAAACATTTGTAACTTAGCCAATACACAATATTACATGATGCAATCTTGGATATAAGATCACAACATCTTCTAGTACTCTCATCTGACTTCGCATGTTCTGAAACATATGTACAATGTCTGTACACTGTAGTAACCATCATGTTCTCTTCACAGAACATATGTTGACATCAATGACAAAACACTAATGACAACAATAACATCTCCAACATTACTCAACGTAGTGATTAAACATATTAAATGCATCAGCAATCTCCCCAATGCATTAGCAATATCCAACAATCTGCCCCTTTGGCATTGATGGAAACATATGTGAAAATCCATCAACCCAAACAATATTCTCTCAGTACCTTCTTCCTTATACAATATCTCTCCCCTTTAGAGATTGTCTCATAGTAACATTCCCCCTTTGACAACAATGGAAAAGGGCAACATAAGTCATCATCTATCTTCAACACTTATCTTCCACGATCACTCCCCCTTGAGGAGTAGATCCCTACATCAGGTCCAAAATATGATAAGGCTCTAAAAACCTCTGGACTAATGCATCCCTGCATCAATTAATTTTGACTAGGAGGGGCCTGCACCCCAAACATACCTCTAAGATATTCAAAGGTATCTTTTGGTAACAGCTTTGTAAAGGTATCTGCAATTTGTTCCTTTGTGCTAATGTACTCCAACTGTATTTCCTTCTCTGCCACCTTATCTCTCAAGAAGTGATATTTAATAGCAATATGCTTAGTCTTAGAGTGCATCACAGGATTCTTTGACATGTTCATTGTAAGGTGTTATCAAAATGGATAACCATTGGTTCAACAAAAGTTATACCAATATCCTTCAGTATTTGTTTCATCCAAACAATTTGAGTGAAATTAATAGTAGCAACAACATACTTTGATTCTATACTAGATTGAGCAATACAATCTTGCTTCTTACTTAGCCATGAAACCAACTTTTTCCCAAGGAAAAATGCACCTCCACTAGTACTCTTCCTGTCATCAATATTACCTGCCCATCAGCATCAGTATAAGCATGAAGTTCAAATTCATCATTTCTATCATACCATAAACCATAGTCTATTGTTCCTTTCAGATATCTTAATATCCTTTTCATAGTAGCTAGGTGTTTCTCTTCCGATTCTTCCTGATATCTAGCCACAATTCCAACAACATTAGCAATATCCCGTCTGGTGTGAGTCAGATATTGTAATCCACCCAACATTGATCTGTACTTCATCTGAAAAACATGCTTTGTCTCATCAACATTTGTCAGCTTATTACCAGTCACCATAGGTGTACCAACTAGTTTACAGTCTTCCATTCCAAACTTTTTCAACATTTCTTTAAGATACTTAGTCTGAGAAATAAAAATTCCATTCTTGCTCTGATATTTTTGTAGTCCAAGAAAGAATTTCATTTCGCCTATCATGGACATCTTTAATTCATTTTCCATCTCTTTCAAAAATTTCTCACACAAATCATCATTGCCTCCAAAAATAATATCATCAACAAAAAATTCTATTATCGAAACTCCATCTTGACTAGCTCTTAAATACAAATTATTGTCAGTACTCCTCGCATACCAAGCCCTTGGAGCTTGCTTCAGCCCATACAATGCCTTCTTCAATGTGCATACCATGTCTTCATCTTCGAATAGAGGAAATCCATCAGGTTGTTCTATATATACTTCTTCTTTAAGATCCCCATTCAAGAATGCAGATTTCACATCCATATGATATACCTTGAAGTTCTTATGTGTAGCATAAGCCAAAAAAATTCTTAGAACTTCAATCCTAGCAACAGGAGAAAATGTCTCTTCAAAATCTATGCCTTCTTGTTGTGAATAACCCTTACATACCAGTCTTTCGTTGTTTCTTACAACAACTCCATTCATCTTGTTTATGAAAACCCATTTAGTTCCTATTACATTTTTGTCTTTAGGTCTAGGAACCGATTCCCAAGTGTTACTCTTCTTTATCTGATCTAACTCTTCCTTCATATCATTTATCCAAGATTCATCTCTACAAGCTTCATCTGTAGTTTTTGGTTCAACATGAGAAATTAAACAAATTCTTCTCTAGCCTTTGATCTAGTCATTACACCTTGATTAGTATTACCAATAATTTGATTTTTAGGATGATGATTCTTTACATGTACCTCAGAGTCTTAGGAATCTCAATAGCCTCTTTTGTCTCATCATCCCAAGTCTCATTTTCGCATTCAGTCTCAATAGGTTCTTCTTCTTTTATAGTAGCAACCTCCTTGATCTTTGTATCCTGATTACAGTCATACATTCTCTCTTGTATCTGAAACCTTTCATCTATCCTCACATTGTGACTTTCAATCATCTTCCTTAGTCTTAGGGTAAAAAATTTGTAGGACTTTCTCTTAATAGAATAACCAAGGAAAATTCCTTCATCACTTCTAGCATCAAATTTCCCTATCTCATCATCTCTTTTGATATCTAGCATTTAATACCAAATATTCTAAAATATTTTATAGTAGGATTATGATCAAACCATAATTCATAAGTAGTCTTGGGTTTATGCACAAAGATGGGGGACCAAAAAGTTGCCACTTTTATTTTTGGTCCCCCATCAACCATAGTGCATACGCACTAAAGCACATGCACCCTATAGGGTGCACGTGCTTTTTAAAAGCACTAAACATAGTGTGTGCGCCCTATATTCTGAAATATTTTACAGTAGGATTATGATCAAACCATAATTCATAAGTAGTCTTGGGTATATGCACAAAGATGGGGGACCAAAAAGGTGCCACTTTTATTTTTGGTCCCCCATCGACCATAGTGTGTACGCACTAAAGCACGTGCACCCTATAGGGTGCACGCGCTTTTTAAAAGCACTAAACATAGCGTGTGTGCCCTAAAGGGTGCACGCACTTTGTAAAAACACTATAAAGTGTTTGATTCATTTGGAAAAGCCTATTTTCTTTCCACAAATGTGTGTTTGCATCTAAGAAGGGCTTCCCAAGCGTGCACACAAAATCCATTTGCTTGGTCAATTCATTTCTTTTCATTAAGCCATCAATTTTCATAGAGAATGGCTCCACGAAGTTGTCAAGCTCGATCTGGAAGAAGAGGTAAGTGTTTTTACAGTCCATGCCTCTTATTTGTATTAAAATTTCAGTTTTGAAGCAATTTGTTTTGTTAAAATTTGTTTTCTTATATTTTATGTGTAATTAAGATTTTAAAATCTAGTTTTTTTAATTTCCAAGAAGAAATGATCTCCCTGAATAAAACCCTCAACCAAACCAGCCTTCGTCTCCTCATGAAGAAATGAATGAAGAAACAAATGAAGAAAATAACCAAGAAAATGAACCTCAACTGCCTCCACCAATCAAGAAACCTCCTCCTAGAACACAAGAAAATTTGATCAACCAAATTGAAAGAGGAAAAAAAGAATTAGAATCTTTAATTAGGAGGTTAAAAGATTCTATTGGTACAAATCTTGGAAGGGAAAGACTTGCAAAATCATTGGAAGCAATCTTGACCCATGTAGGCTCGGTTAGTGGGGAAATTAATTTATGGCAGGATAAAATAGAAGAACAAAAATAATATTATGCAAATAAATTATCCAATGCCGACATAAAAAAGAAACAAATCATAAAAGATGACATTTGCAAGCTCTTTAAAAAACCGGGGACACAGATACTCTTACAACTACAACAAGGAGGTTCCCAATTCATTGGTGCTTAGATGAAGACATTAAAAACAACTTTTGGGAGAGATGGTGGATGGTTTTTGATTCCCCTCGTAATAATCATGAGGTTCCTATATATTTCTTGAGGAAACTCTATTGCGAGTTTGTACTCAAGGAGGTGCCAAATTATTTTGACTATCTAGATTCTCAGGGTAGAGGAGGGGGGTCATCATTTGATAGAGCGGGGGAACATCATGACCCTAATGCACCTAGGGTTCCTATTGGCAAGCCACATGTGGATCATGTTAGTATTCCTTCCATTGTGAATGAACATGTAGAGGTGGACACACTAGGCACGATTAGTGCTTTGACAGAGACTCTCATTCTGTGTGCCACTCCTTTAGTTGAGGGTGACCATGGTCAATCTTCGAGGAGGAATATTTGTTGGTCATGTGGATCCTTGTGCACATTTGGTACTATCAAGAGAGAGGAAGAGGATCCTGGAATGATGACTGATGATTTTCTAAATATGACATTTGGCATTGATACAGGTAAATATTTCCAAGTTTATTAAATTGCTTTGATCATATTTCATTTATAAAAGAATAACTAATTAATTTAGTATCTATTGATTATGATCAAATTTTAGGGCAAGAGTGTCGGTGGAGGTGGCAGTGGCAATGATCCTCCTGTCCCCTTCTACACATCATCACGTCAATTCCACAAGTATGTATTGAATAAAACATTTTAATTAATATATTTGATTATTATGTAATTATATGAATAATTATATCATAACTTATTGTGCATGTGCATTAGTTCATTGGTGGACCATTGACATTCACAACAGACAGCAAAGGGCATCGTGCCACTTTCCTTGAGGTATCTTTATTTTCATGTTAATTTGATTTAATTAATTATATTTAATTAATAAATGAATGAATAACTAAATTACTAGACAAATTATGATCAAAATCCAGAGGCAAAGTGGTCATTGCGATGATCACATTCTTTCACCTGGCTTTGTGATGTCATCATTGATTCCATAGGTATATATGCTATAATGAATTATAATTAACATGTCAGTAGTACATTCTTATATGAATGGTTATCTTATAATTTTCCATGTACATGTGCACTAGTTGAATGTTGGAGGTTCGACATCGACACCACACACCGAAGGACGCGGTGGAACCTTCATAGAGGTATCATTTATTCATTAGTAGGGTTGTAAAAAATATATGTAATCTTGATAACTACATAATACTTTTGTTGTTTCATTTACAATTATTGACATCAGAGACTCCTCCTTTTGTTCGTGATACTTTGGATCATGGAGTAGATGTAGTAGTAGCTAGTTCTAAAGCACTGACTGAGGCATGAAAGAGATCACTAATTTAAATTATTATTTTAATAGTTTGTATTGAATTTATAATGATGTATGTATTTTAATTATTATTTTGATCATTTTTGTAGGGACTTATTACTCCAGATCATCAGCATGTGCCTTCGGTGGATGTACATAGTGACTATTTGCTAGCGGTAAGTGAATATTCTATTTTATGTCATTGTATAATTTAATTTTAATGTATATTAGTTATTGATGCTTAAATTTTTTTTTATCAGCTCGAGCTAGACAAGAGTCTAGATAGGAGGAATAGTGAGCACACTCGGAAGACTACAGCATCCACTGCATCTCCATTGACGTGACGATCGAAGATAGCTAAGGATTTTTTTTCTTCCCTTGGTAGGAAAGGACTAGATTAGGGATATAGATTGTATGCCTATATGACATTAGTGGACATTCTTTTTGTATATTGTATAAGTGATACATTGTACATCCATTTGGCTTTGAGAAAGCTAGTTTAACTATATTGAATATATTCAATGTATGACATTATTGGACATATATATTTGGCTTCATGCCCTATGAATATATGTTTTTTATGTTTTAGGTATTCAATTTATGTGTTTGGTGTATTGATGTATACTAATTTATATTTAGGTGGATGTCTTATGCTTTGTAAATTTCCCATGCCTTATAGTTATGCTTGTATGTTTATCAATGTATATTGTTACTATATGATTTATACTTTGTTAGAACATGAATGTGATGCACAGGTGGTGTGTAAGACACTTTGAACTCGTACCCTGTAAAGATCATCGATTTCATGCTGAAGGGACCTTGAGGGATACTTTAGCCTGGAGTGGTCGGCTGCAGTTGAGTGAATCTACATGGCAAATGAGGTTGCCACTAGCGTTTACCTAGCCATTCAGATCTATTGGAATAGATGGTTCAATGCTATGACCAACGATTCGAAAGATACATAATGTTGGCCATTTGAATTGAAGAACACTATGATTTTTGACATTAATCGAGAATGTGTTTCCAAATATAAATGAACTTGAATCTCTGAAAATAGAGATAGGTTATTGTAGGCCTTGGCAACATGGTCCCATAGCAATTGAAGAATCAATGCTACCTTGCACGAGCTCTGAGATATGACCCCGTAAAGATCACCAATTTCATGTCGAAGGGACCTTGAGGGACACTTCAGCCTGAAGTGGTCGGCGGTGTTTGAATGACTCTGTGTGGAAAATGAAGTTGCCACTAGTGTTTACCTAGCCATTCAAAGCTATTGGAACAGATGGTTTGATGCTACCACCGATGGTTTGAAAGATACGTAATGTTGGCCATTTGAACAGAGGAACACTTCAAGTTTTGACATCGATTGAGAATGTGCTACCAAATTTAAATGAACTTGAATATCTGAAAACCAAGATAGGTTATTTTAGGCCTCCGCAACATAGTCTCATAGCACCTAACAGATCGATACTACCTCATATGAGCTCCGATATATGACCCCGTAAAGATCACCGATTTCATGTTAAAGGGACCTTGAGGGACACTTCAGCCCAGAGTCGTCAGCGGCATTTGAGTGACTCTATGTGGAAAACAAGGTTTCCACTAGCATTTATCTGGCCATTCAGAGCTGTTGGAACAAATGTTTTAATGCTACGACCGACAGTTTGAAAGATACGCAATGTTGGCCGTTTGAACTAAGGAACACTTCGAGTTTTGACATCGACCGAGAATGTGTTTCCAAATTTAAATGAACTTGAATCTCTAAAAAATGAGATAGGTTATTGTAGGCCTTGACAACACGGTCCCATAGCCCCTAATGGATCGATGCTACCTCACACGAGCTCTGAGATATGACCCCGTAAAGATAATTGATTTCATGTTGAAGGGACCTTTAGGGACACTTCGGCACAGAGTTGTCAACAACATTCAAGCGACTCTGTGTGGCAAACGAGGTTGCCACTAGTATTTACCTAGTCATTCAGAGCTATTGGAACATACAGTTTGATGCTACGCCCGATGGTTTGAAAGATACACAATGTTGGTCGTTTGAACTGAGGAACACTTCGAGTTTTGACATCGACTGAGAATGTGTTTCCAAATATAAACAAACTTGAATCTCTAAAAACTGAGATAGGTTATAGTAGGCCCCAACAACATGGTCCATAGCACCTGACGGATTGATGCTACCTCACACGAGCTCTAAGATATGACCCCGTAAACATCATCAATTTCATGCCAAAGGGACCTTGAGGGACACTTCGACCTGGAGTGGTCGGCAGCATTCGAATGACTCTGTGTGGCAAATGAGGTTACCAATAGCATTTACCTAGCCATTCATAGCTATTGGAATAGACGGTTTGATGCTACGCTCGATGGTTTGAAAGATACACAATGTTGGCCATTTGAACTGAGGAACACTTCGAGTTTTGACATCGACTGAGAATGTGTTGCCAAATATAAATGAAATTGAATCTCTGAAAACTAAGATAGTTTATTCTAGGCCTTGGCAACATGGTCCCATAGCACCTAACAGCTTGATGTTACCTTTCACAAACTCTGAGATATGACCCTGTAAAGCTCATCAATTTCATGTTGAAGGGACCTTGAGGGACATTTTAGTTTAGAGTCATTGGTGGCATTCAAGCGACTCTGTGTGGAAAATGAGGTTTCCACTAGCGTTTAACCAGCCATTCAAAGTTGTTGGAATAGATGGTTCGATGCTATGACTGATGGTTTGAAAGATATGCAATGTTTGCAGTTTGAACTGAGGAACACTTCGAGTTTTGACATTGACTGAGAATGTGTTGCCAAATTTAAATGAACTTGAATCTCTAAAAAACAAGATAGGTAATTGTAGGCCCCAACAACACGGTCTGGTAGCATCTAATGGCTTGATGCTACCTTGCACAAGCTCTGAGATATGACCTCGTATAGATCATCAATTTCATGCTGAAGGGACGTTGAGGGACACTTCTGCTTAGAGTGTAGTCTAAGAGCAGTGAATTAATTTTTTTACATAAAACATGATTTGGATTGGTCTATGATGTAAGGAATTTTCCTTGGTTGTTATTTATCTTTCCAGAGGAAATTACTAGTGCTCTTGACAGTGACTGGATTTGGGGTCACAGTCAGTGATTGGGATTGAGGTCTCCTTATGAGGATTGACTCTCCCACCCCTTGTGATCATTGGTGGGAGAGGTTTGAATGTGTATTATATCCTTGTAATATAATGTTTGGTGCAAGAATATGATGGATAATTTTGGAGAGATCACTGAATGAAGGAGTTTATTATGTGAGGAGAGCCATGTTTCGGCACCAGTCATTTTGGTGAGTGTAAATCCTTAAGAGTGGATGTTTTTATGGTGGATTATGGATTTTGGGATACATAGTGATGTGTTTAATCAACTGGTTTGATCTGGAAGAAGTTGTAAGGTTCCATTGTGTAGGCCCTAGTTGTGTGACCCTAGAAATAAGGGTTTGGTGGCTAGAAGAATGGGTAGGTGTTGAGACCTTAAAAACTTGATTTTTTTTTTAAAAAAACCTTATGAAAGACTTTTTCTTGGTTGGGATGTTGGGGAGTGAATATATCTATGAGTTGCTTTGTAATGGTGATGGAATTAGGTGTAGATGGTGACTACTAAGGTATTGGATCTACTAGATGGTCCAAAGGACTCTATCTTGGGGTTTGGGTAGGATTTATAGAACCCAAAAGGGTATCTAAAAAAATCAAGAGTTCCTTTAGTTGTTTGGGAGGATTGGGAGAAAATGGCTTATTTGACATATTGGAGGCTCTAGGTGCATTAGGAGGCTCTAGGTGAACAGTCAATGAAACAACAATTTCATATGCTTGACTGGAACATGTTTTGGATAGGGCAGTAAAGTAAATACATTTTTGTGTTTATTATTTACATTTCCATGCATTTGAATCATTATTTTATTTTCTAAGAAGGTGAAGGAATAGACTGGTGTTGGGGACAGTGACTGGGTATGGGAGTGAATGCACTTAAGGGTGGAGGTTTTTGGTGAAGGAACATGAATGTTCATATCCAATATGGTGTGTTAGAACCATTGGATTGACCTGGAGAGGGTTGTGGAGGTCTTCTTGAATAGACCCTAGGTTTATGACCCTAGGAACTAGGGTTTTTGGGTGAGAGAGTTTGGTGAATGGTGGAACCTTACAAATTTGAAAATAATGTGTTTTGAAACCTTGTGCAAGACTGTTTAATGCCTTGAAGTGCAATGGGAAAGTAGAAATATGAGTTTCTTTTTTATGGGAGGCTAAATAGGCCTAGTTTGTGGGTGCTAGGGTAGTAGATCAGGGTGAGAAGCCTAGTTGAAGTTTTCACATGATGGAGGCATTAGGTGCACTAAGTGGCCTAGAATGGAGTTGGTGCTAGGAGAAGTTGGAAAGGAAATGAGATAGTGCATCCTTGAATTGAGTTTTCTCCTTCAGGCTCTTCCATGGCCTTCCAAGTATTATGTGTATGCAAGTCATTGGAATAACATCATAAAGTTTTTTTTATTAATAATGAGAAATATTTTTACAACTTGGCTCATTAGGAGCACTGGGAGGAAAGAGCTGAGCAGAGAAAACCTCTGGTATTGCCCCAAAAATAGAAGAGAAAGGTTGTCATTAAATCTTACAAACTTCCTGTTATACATACGAGGTAATGCATAAGCAATTTACAGTCCACCCAATTTACAATACTATATAAATTTGACATTACAATAGTTTGTATCTCCATTTAGTCCAATGAACCAATTGGATCTTCCCTACTCTTGATTGTCTCAAGTATTTCCTCTTGGTCTGACTCACGAACCTTCCAAAGAGCTTTATTATGCAGTCTTCCCCCATATCTGATCAAGTGGACATTTGATGCAACGATGAGGTTTGAATAATGAAGAATCTTTCTATGTGTCTCCCAATCCTCAAACAACCACAACCTAGGGCTCTTCATAGCATACCATCTAAGCCATGTACTAGTTACAACCAGTGCTCCTATAGGGTATTCTAATTCTTCACCATTGATAACCGAGTGATCCAATTTCTTTTTTGCCTCAACACAATGGCACAAATAATAATTTGTCCCTTCTTCATTGTCTTCAGGTGCAATAACAGCAAAAACATGGCCTGTAATGATATAAACATAATGAGGACATTAGTTTACTGAATATTTATGATAAAGTACTAAATTTGAGATTATTTATATGTGGAAAATTTACCTAGTTGTACTAGATCAGATAAGCGATCAAAGTCAATGGATGATTCCATTTTTGTCAATTGTAGTGATTCATGGGGATGATAGGAGGCAAGTGGACTCAAAATATGTGTATACTATTCATCAACCCATTCCTTTGACTCACACCCATCCCAATCTTCATCTACACATGATGAACAAAAGCATGCCATATGTCATGTGTGGATACTCCATGAACCTACATTACAACTTCTAAAAGAGTGTAGCTCACTCGATCCTGTCAGTGTACAACAATCCTCATATGGTGCAATGTTAGTTTCATCCATCAACCAAAAAAATATACGAACCCTAGACTCACCTTCATTACCTGGCCCCATTGTAGCTTTACACCACTAGACAATACATCTTGTATCTAACAATGTTGCTTGCTCTTTGTACTTTAATTCTTCACGTGCTAAGACTCTTTTAATACATGCACCTACACCATCATGCTCTCCCTTTCCATGACTGGCCTCTATGAAATTCCACATATATTGAATTCTAGTAATCTTATGCATCCTACACAACCAATAAAACATCCAAGAATTCTTGAATTGTGATGCACAATTATCTGACCATATGATATGTTGATGATATTTTATGCCCCTGTTAGCCAAATGACCATAAAATAGTTGAAAGAAACCATGTACAAACTTTGTAGAATGTGAGAAATCATCACTGATATAAAAATGATACTCCCTCAATATCTTCATGTTCTCCTCTGTACTATCCGGTGAATGCATGAATGCTATATGAACAAATATAGCAACTTGTTGAGAGCTGTAATACTTTGCTTGCACCTCATTCTGTGGTTGTAGTATGTAGTTATCTATAAAGTCCACAACTAAAACAATGGTATCAAGTGGGAATGTTTCCTTTCACAACTTGAATTGCATATCCAACCATTGCACTCTATGTGTATGCCTTGCATACTCATAAATAACTTTTTTTACAAAAAATGTCCATGAACTGATACGTCACTGGAATTTTTTCAATTACTAAATCACATATTTTAGCCTCTTTTCTATCTTTTAGATTGTATGTCACGGTCTTATATTTTTCAAATTTCACTATTTTATTACTGATTGCATGCGTACTCTCCATATGTTGACAAATTGGCAAATGTCGCAAACCTCTGCAATCTATGCATGTACCATTCAAGCATGAGAGCTTGTAAAATTTTTGACCATCCACTCTTTCACATAAAATGGTAGATATTAATTCCCTTGAAGATCTAGGTGGGACATTTATGTTACAATCCTGCAAAAGATTGTTAGAGTGCAAATCTGGACATATATTTCTATAAACTTCAAAATGGTTAGAAAATTCAATATGTACCCTACAACAACAAGTTGTGCATGTGTGATTTATCTTCCCATAAAAAGGTTTACACATTTCAAAATATCTCTGACTAATTTTAATTTGAGGATACATATGCATAAATTTTGCAAAGAATTTTGTCTGAGTTGAATCTAAAAAATGTTTTGGATGTGGAACACAAAATCAACTACCAATCCTCCTTCTTACAACATCTCTTTGATTAGGAGATACCTGTGTGTTATTCTTCTAAAATTCTTCAATCAAGGATTTCAAAGCTTCAACAATTGCTTTATCTTTTCATGGTAGTCTACCAGAAAATGCCCATAACTCATTGATATTTGGATCTTCCACTCTTTGACACCTTCCCAAGGCTCTCATTAGAGACTTTCTACTTATTTTCAATGTTTTTCTTGTCTTTCTAACGAGTCAAGATTTCTTCATTTGAGTGCTTACTATTGTTGATGTAAGTACACGTCATGTGACATTACTATCTTTCATGCATGATGTAGAACCCGCACTCTCATATGCAGACATTAGATTATTTACAATAGATTTTTCACTTGACTCATCCATCGTTCTTAGCCCAAGAATATTCATGATGGGCCTAAATTTCAGATTTCTCATCATTTCAACAAATAGTTGACATCTTCCTATCATGTTTAAATTCTCAAAAAATGATCTCCAAATATGATTAGCATTTCTTTGACAAGTATGCTTGGGAATCTTGTCAGGAATTTCTTGCAAAATGTTAGTATCAATATCAATAAATATTTTGGCTTTCTATAAATAATTCTAGGAGCACCAAAAATATTATGTGTGAATTGCGTACCATCTTGAGTGCCTTCAACATGAGACGATGTTGTGCCTACACCTTGGGATGTAGACAATGGTGTGCCTTCAACATGAGATGATGTTGTGCCTACACCTTGGGATGTAGACAATGGTGTGCCTTCAACATGATACAAGGAGATACGTACACCTTGGGATGTAGACAATGGTGTGACTTCAACATGATACAAGGGTGTGCCCACACCTTTGAAAGTAGACAATGGTGTTCCTTCAACATGATACAATGGTGTGCCTCCAAAATTGGATGAGATGTCTCTTCAACTCGAGAACTCATAGATGATGTGCCCGCATCTTCATAATTCAATTGTCTTGTTGCACGCAAGTTTCTCATTCATTATCTTTTTGTTTCCAATTTTAATTCTCTCTTACTTTGTATTGATGTTTCATGTTCCTCATCCAAAGAAAAATCTTCTTCTATGGTATCCAATTTTTTTTGTTCATGAAGTTATCTCATTCTTTCCCTTTTCTTCTCTTTGTCTATTTCATGCTCTTCCAATGTTAAAGCTTTTGCCCATTTCCTTGGCATGATGATGATTTATACATATGAATTGATTACAATTTTTAAAATATAATATAAATATATTACAATAAGTCAAATTATAATATAAACCTCTTACAATATGACAAATTATAATATAAATTTATTACAATTATATCAAATTATGTATTGAACAAGTTTATATCATACCAATTATAAACCAAAACAATCTTTATTCACATTTGACATGTAAAAAAATTAAAAAATTACCTAAATCGATAAATTTTGGTGAATAATGATTGACTTTCAAAATTCAGTTATGAGAGAGAGAGAGATGAAAGAGGGTGACAAGACTCTCTCTCTCTCTCTCTCTCTCTCTCTCTCTCTCTCTCTCTCTCTCTGCCTCCCTCTTCCCCTATCCTTCTCAGCCCCTGCCACTTTCTAACTATTTATTTCTCACCATTGAAATCTATGATTTCCATAGGGCACTCACGTTATAGTGCACACACCCTATGGAAGTCATAGGTTTGAATAGCGCACTCACTCTATAGCGCGCACACCCTATAGGGTGCATGCACTTTTAAAGACATTAGAATCCACCAATCCTAAGGCTTGGATTTTCCTTAGAGATCCAACCCAAAGGCTTGGAGGATTCAAATAGGCTTGAGACGTGTTTTCCAGTAGACATATAAAAAAATGACTTCTTTTTTTGTGTGCTCCTCATCAGGTTTACTCATGGTTCAATAACGTTAAAATCAGATGACGTGATATTGTAGATCTCTTTGTTAGCTATTTAAGCATATAATTTATTTTGAATTATGATTATGTTAAGTTTTTCATCTCTAATTTCTTTTGTGTGCATGTCTATTTTTTGTCAAAAACCAACGTGTAGTATTTTGGGCATAGATTTTGGCTCGCTCATCGAATTTTGCAACAAGTTACATTTTTAGAAATGAGACTCCATTCTACACACTTTTTAAAAAAAAAAATTCATTTTCAATTATTTTTAAATGATTTCTAGGGGGAGCACATAGAAATTTCATGTTTTCAGGATGTGTGCACTTCGTAAATTCATAAAAAATTATACATTCATCAAAAAATTAGCAAAAAAATCTATGATAAACTATGTGGTGTTAGCTAACTTCTCACCAGATTGATTAAAATTTTTTTTTAAAAAGTTAACATTTTAGGCGGAGCACATCAGATGCTATGTTATGTTTTTTCACAAAAAATAGGACCACTTTTTGTGCTCCCCCTTTTTGAAGGCCTTAATCTACACCATTTTCAAAATAAATTAGTAGTTTAGGAACTAGATTCAAAGTATTAAAACTCTTGTTCTTGTAGCATCTTAAAATTTTGAGTCTAACTATCTTCAATTTCTTGTTGAAGTGTAGAGTTTTCTAATTTTAGGAAAAAAGTGGTATCTTACACCCACTTTTTGGTCCCCCAACTTTGTGCACTTACCCTCTTACTTGTACCCTCTCTGATTTTAACTATGTTCAATGTGTATACTGTTATCCCAATAGCCTCTCTCCAATGCACATGAGATATCTTTCCTTCAATCAACATTGTTCTAGTAGCATCTAATATAGTTCTATTCCTTCACTCTACTATCCCATTTTGTTGTGGAGTCCTAGGAGCAGATGTCTATCTTTGTATTCCAGGCTCTATGCAGTATGAATTGAATAAGTCTGAAGTAAATTCTCCACCTCTATCTGACCTTAAACATTTTATCTTTAAGACCGAGTCATTCTCTACTTTTGCTCTGAATATCTTGAATTTATCAAATGCTTCTAATTTCTCTTTTAAATAAGTAACCCACATCATTCTAGAAAAGTCATCAGCAAAAAGTATAAAATACCTTTCAACATAGTATGATTTTGTCCTTGTAGGTCCACATAGATCTGTATGTACCAGATCCAACTTCCCTTTAGATGCATATGTTTTTCTTTTATAATTGCTTCTAGTTTGTTTTCCCATAACACATTCTTTGCATATAGTGTTAGATGGTTTCACAATCTTTGGCAGATCTCTTACTGCATTAGTCACACTTTCCTTCACAATATTATCAAAATTCGCATAACAAAATCTTCTATGCCATAATCGACTTTCATCTACCTTCGCAACAAAACAAGATGCTCCAGATGTATTTAATTCAAATACATTAACTTTAGATTTAGTACCAGTTGCAATCAAGTTTCCAGTCTTACCACTGATAAAACATTTCCCATCAAGGAACTTTAACTAAAATCCCTTATCCATCAGCTGTCCAACACTCAACAAGTTATGCTAAAGTCCATCAACAAGCAATACATTATCAGTATTAGTCTTTCTATCTAGAGTAATGGATCCTACTCCTATGATAGATTTAGGAAGATTATCTCTGAATCTTACAACTCCACCATCATACTTTACTAATTTAAAAAACTTGTTTTTGTCTCCATTCATATGATGTGAACAACCACTGTCTATAATCCATTCAGATTTCTTGTCAACATGTGATACTAAAGCCTTTTCCTCATGTATTGGTTTATCTTTAATAGCAACAAATCCAATCTCCTCATAATATAAGTCATCATCATCAGAAATACCTTCACTATCATAATAACATTCCTTATCCTTTGAATACTTAGACTTGAAAAACTTAGGCTTGTACTTAGGAACTCTTGTAGGACATCTAAATGCAAAATGACCTACCTTATTGCATGAAAAACATTTCAAAGGTAATTTTCCTTCAAATTTACCCTTACCTCTCTTTTCTCTTTTAGCAATTAGTACAACAAGTTCATCCATCTTTCTCTCCTCTACTTGTATCTATTCCCATTCATTAGCATATTCTCCAAGCTCTTCTTTCAGGTTCTCATTGTTGGTGCTCAGAAGTGCAGACATCATCTTCTTATGTGCAGATGCCTTAAATGCAAATTGAACTTTAGGTATAGAATCTCTCATTTCAATAGCTTCAAAGGTAGTTATCTTTGCAATCAACATCTCTCTGCTAAAGTTCAGAGTCAAAGGTATAGTCTCTTGTATAGATATAGCCTTGATCTTGTAAACAAGTGTCAATGATCTAAGGATCTTCACAATGACCTCTTCTTCATCATAAGTGCTTCCACAATTTCTGATTCCAACCACAACTTTTGTAACCCTTTGAACATAAGCCCTAATGCTTTCATCATCATTCATTTTTAGCTTCTGCATCTTTGTTTTCCAGTTCCATAACTTCGCTTGCTTGGTATACTTGTCTTCTTCATATAGTGCTTCTAATCTTTCCCAAATCTAGTGTGTTGAATCCAAGTCTTTAACTTTGATAAACTCTCCTTTAGAGAGTGCATTGATCAATGCTTCCCTTGTGACCATGTTATGTGAGAATACCTTCTTCTCATCATCAGTAGCTGATGCTGAGTCATTCTCAATCTTTATAATTACCTTATTCTTTGTAATCAACCAATATTTGTTCCCCAAACATAGAAAATGAGTTCACATCTTGTTCTTCCAACTGTCAAAGTTTTGAGGATCAAATTTCAGACCATCCTTCCTATAGAACTCCATCTCCAAGATCACCTCAAGTTGTTAAGCTTTCACTCTAATGACCAGTAGCTCTGATACCAATTGTTAGGAATAATAATCCATAGTACAATTGAGAGGCAAGGTGAATCAGTTGTATGACAAAATATTAAACTTTAAACTTTGAATAGGAGCAGTATCAAATCCAATAAACATAATGAATGCAAACACAATAACACAATATTTTGGTCTCGGGGAAACCCTGTTAAAGGTAAAAACCTTGGTGGGAATTAGCACCCACAAATGATGTACTGAGAGTATAATATCCTTGTTAGAAGATCTAGCCCTGTTAGGAGCTTATTAAAACATTACAGTACACAGTTCTTGTTAGAGGATAGACCCTGTTAGGAGTCAAGAAAGAGGGTGGGCTCACTATCCAAAGAAGGTTAAATCCACCCTTCAGAAATCATTGTTTGTAACACAAGTGTATATGAAGAAATACACAATCTTTTGAACTATCTAACATAAACTATCATTACTTGATCAATTCCAATGAAGTCCACAGGTTATCCTCTTCTCTACATCCAGTAGACAATCTTGTAGCTTCTACAATATCTTTATATCACATTCATTCTCACCATGTCTTTTCCAAAGAAAAGATCTTACATATATACCCTATTACATTCTACATGATCAGGTCGACCGATTAGGCTTTCCTAATATACAAACAATTACATAAACCCTTGGTAAGATACACACAGTATCTAAAACAAGTATACATCATTTACATTACAAAAATTAAGGACTGACATCCTTAATTCAAGTTTTCCATCCATAATATAGGCTACATCTCTGTAGTCGGCTTCCAAATAGGTCATCTCTAGAACACACACCACAGCTCATGTCATCCTGATTCATGTACCTTATGCAGACCAACAAACATTCTTCATTACTCTATCTTTCATCTCTTAAGCTCACATACACTGATTCCATATCTCTTGTAAGATATAGCCAAAATGAAGAGACTAACTCTGTCATCTTCCACTATCACTTTCCAGTAACCAGTCTTCACCAAAACATCTGTAACTCAACCAATACACAATATTACATTATGCAATCTTGGATATAAGATCACAACATATTCTAGTACTCTCATTTGACTTCGCACATTCTAAAACACCCATACAATATCCGTACACTATAGTAACCAGCCTATTCTTTTCATAGAACATATGTTGACATCAGTGACAAAATGCTAATGACAATAGCAGCATCTCCAACATTACTCAATGTAGTGATTAAACATATTAAATGCATCAACAATCTCCCCAATGCATTAGCAATATCCAACATTTATTGCCCTAAAATAGTGGACAAGATTCTTATTCATTACCTCTCTAAATTCATCAAGGTGATGTAAGTTCGTGAGCCCTTTCCTTGAGTATAATTTTTGGTGTTTTGAGTCATTTGGTTTGATTTGTGATTAGTGTGATGTGAGTTTGATATGACTTTGGTGATTTAATGGCTAAGTAGAGTATGAGATTTATTATGTGAATTAAATAATTAACCCTTATTGAGTTATAGAAATATTGAACATGAGTGTGTGTTTAATTAATAAAAATTAATTAAATACCTTTGTCAAATAAAAATATTTAATAAAAGGCTTAAATATAGAAAATGAAATTTAATTGGCTATAAAATTCAAAAGATTAAAATAAAGGTTATAATTATTAAAGTTGATATTTTGTTATCAATTATGTAAGATATTAATTCAAAATTTAAAAGGTAAAGGAGTTTAATTAAATATTAAGCTTGAATTAGTTTAATTGAGCAAATTAACATGCATTAAAAATAAATTTATTATTGCATGCTTATTTATTTATGTTAAAGTTATTAATATTATTAAAATATAATTATGCATGCTATATGCACACCAGTTAAAGAGAATGGATTGGCTAGTTCTAAATTTAAAGGTCAAGTTAAGAGGCTTAACAGTAGGATAAATTATAAAATAATAATTATTCTCAACTTGCATGTGGAGTTAGCTGAGGTAGGGTTTTTGTTAGTAAACCTAATTGGGGTTTTGATAATTAAAAGTCTTTTGGGGGTGTCATTTTGGAGGGAGGAGTTTGTTTTGGACGGGTTTTGAAGGTTGCAAATTTTGGGATTGAATTTTGAAATTAAAATTTTTGTTAAAGCTGGATTGGATGGGTTTTTGGTTAAAATTTTTACTTCAGTCTTCACAGTTGGATCTCAAGTAGGAATTTGGAAATCCTTTTTGTCAATTGGGTTTCAATTTGTGTATTTTGTTGAGAATTGTAAATCTCGTAAAATTGGATAAAAGACCCTCATGTTTGATTTTAGAATATAATTTATTGATTTATTAGAATGTTAATTTACAAATTTAACAATTACAAGGAAAAACTATTAAATTAGTGCCATGCCCAAAATTTAGGGCAAAACACACACAATTTTTTTTTTTAAAGTAGAACAACAACTAGGTTGCACACTAAGGAACACTCACAACTCAAAATGAAACACATCGACCATCGCATATCAACAAACAAGGGGAATCATGGCATGTGTTGGCCTGCCAACAACCCTTGTTTGTCAAATGCATTAGTCAGACAAAACCCTAACTAGGGTTAAACATAAAAAGATAAGAGGGAAAATTCCTAAGTCTATATTTCAAAATAAGTGAATATAATAAGGGCAACAATTAGGTCATCAACCTAGGGGTTCCGTTGAAGATGAACAAAACAACATATTCATTCGTAACCCTAGTGGCCCCTAACGAATACCAGGGAACCATTTAGGGCCAAGTGCAAAATTTGAATTAATGGTTAAATAGGTTATAATGTGAACATGAAAATAACCCTAACGCAATTCTAGAGTTATTAAACTATCATAAATTAAATATAATAATGTTTGAATAATGAGTTAAAATTATAATCCCCTTAGATTTAAATATAATTAAATTCATGTTCAATATTCATAAATATTATTCCAACTTAGAGATTTTAAACATTTAAATAATGTTATAAATATTAATCAAAATAATTATTACTAGGGAGTAATACCTTACCTAGGTCCCACCTAGGGATTATAAGATTATTAATCCCCCTAATAATTTAATTTTTCAAGAGAATAGCAAAAGGGCATTCAATTAATAAAAATCAACTAATTCCTTGAATAAAACATTAATAAATATTCAAATAATATTAAAAATATATTAATATAAAATCTGAGATCTCAAATCTCAATAAAATAATAAAATAGAAGAAAAGATCATAAATTAACAACCAACATTTAAAATTTTGAAAATAAATCAAAATAACATTAATGTCCAAATATATTTCAAAATTTCAATAAAAGGAATCTTGGGATCCAAAAGGAAAAATTAAATAATAAATTTAAAAATCAAATTTCAAAGCAAGAGGGAAAAGTCCATAACATTAAAAGCTGTTGTCAGCATTTAATTTTGACTTTTCAGAATTTTAGTAATGATTTTCAAAATAAAATTTAAAAAGGTTTTTGGCTCCATTGGCCAACCCTAACCCTAATTTGAAATTAGGGTTTGGCCCAAAAATAAAACATGGCCCAAAACCCTAATTTCTTTATTTTGGGTTTGCAGGTTGGGCCAAGAGCTAAGATGGGAAATGTAAAGATGAGTATACACCCAAGTATACATGGGCCTATATACACACTCAAGTGTGTATATACCCCCATATATACTTGAGTATATACAATAACAAGAGGTCTTCATCAATGGGGAAAAGACCAAATTACTCAATGCATCTACTACATTAACATCAAGGTAAATAATATTTTATTTCATTATGGCATCTTTGGTTTTACATTTAGATCTAGGTGTATCTTTAGTTTTTAGATTAATAAATTATTGTACAACAAATATACTCTTTGATTTAGCCCGAATATGTCCAGGCATAAAATCTATATATATATTATTCACTAGCTTTTTTATGCCAGTGAATAAATATATATAATTTATTTCTGCTCTGAATATCGCATTGACTTGTTAAAGTTTCCTTTAGAATAAATTAAAATTTCTTATATATATATATATATATATATATATATATATATATATATATATATATATATATATATATATATAAACCAGGATTCATTGGCATACATTCTATATATATTATATACTTACGTTTTTTTGTTAAAGTTAAACAAACATTAAAAATGTGTGTGCTCATTTCTTTTATTATATACAGAAAATAAAATACAATTTTTTTTTTAGAAAGGGTCATCGGTTGCCTCACAGGTCAGCTCCCAAGCTGGGGTACACAGTCGGGAGGTGGTTGTGCCACCTTAGCCGCTAGTGGTAGTTGCACTGCCACTGATCGTAGCAGCCTTAGCCACTGGCGACAGTGGCACTACCACTAACCGCAGTGGTCTTAGCCACTGGCGATAGTGGCACTACAACTATCCATAGTAGCCTTAGCTACTGGCGGTAGTGGCAATGCCACTAACCACAGAGGCCTTAGCCACTAGCAGCAGTGGCTTTGCCACTGTGCACGGGTTGGGGGACATAGTTTAGGTTTTAATTTTTTGGGGGGGGGTTTAGTGTTTTTTTTTATATAAATCACATGATGAATCAAATAAATTCCAACATTACATTTCCTAAATTCAAACCATATTAAATCAAGAACACAATGATATATTAATTAACCTAACATATTAACCATGATCATTTCTCATAAGCTTTTCTAACATACGCCTAAAATTAAAGCATCATCTTCTAATCAAAGATTCATCATGAACTATAAATCAAGACCTAATAATCAAGAATGGAAGTAAAGTCCTAAATCATCATCCCCATAATTGTATGTCATCACATAGTATCAAAATATAATGTCTCTGTCCAAATAGTCATGTAGACACCTAAAAGTCCTTTAGAAAATAAAATTATTTTTACTTTCCTAAAAGTCCTGATGACATCATCATTAATTAATTAATTAATTAGTTTTTATGTCATTAATCCCTTCTCCTTTTTTAATTAAACACATTTAATTAAGATACCCCATCCCCAAAATATTTAAATCTAATTTCAATATTTAATCCCTATTTATTAATTATCAGTTAATAAATATTGTCACATTCCTTAAATAAATTTAACATTTACTTAAAAGGCTAAATCCTAGAAATCTTCTAAGAAACCCCTAAACCCCTAGACTCTTCTAGAAATTCCTAAATCCTTATCCTAATCTTAGTCCATTCAACCTTTGAAAGTCAATCCTTATCCCTTTGACTCAACCCCTAACCAAACCCCAAACCCTAACTCCTCTTCCTAACCCAAGCCCTTAGGAAATCCTATAAATAGTCTCTCTTCCAAGAGAAAATCATTAGATTATTTTTTATCATTTATGCATTGTTATCATGAGTATTTTTAGCTAGATCATATTAGCTTAAATCCTAATTTGTTAGATTTCCTCATGTTTTTCATGTTTTCTAACACATCTTAGCTTAGAATAATGGATTAAACATAGTTTACTTCATTGTTTTGCATAGTATTAGCATCATATCACATCTCTTTTTGGTTAAAATCAATCTAGCATAAGCATTTGTAGCTTAGAATCATCATCCTAGCTTCATTTGGTTCCTTGAAGCCTTAGGGGCAATTTGGGTGTTCTATACCCAATATTGTGTCATTTATGGGGTTTTCATGGATCTCAATCCTTCCTAAAATGCATTAGGAAATTTCTCCAAGTGTTTAGAGAGCACATCCATGTCCCTCTTATCTGAGAAAATCAAACAATGCTTGGGTGCACCTGTTTAGGCTCAATCTGAGGTGGCTTAGCTTAGATGTTCATGTTTTGAATTGATATGATGCTAGATTAAAACCTAACATTTAATTTTTTAAGCCTTTCAAAATAGATATAGATTGCGTAGTCTACATTCTAGCATGCCCGGTGGGACCCCTATCCTAATCATCTCCTCCAAAATCAAGATTCCTTAGCTTTTTTATAAAAAAAATTCAAAAATCTGGGTTATATCATTTCATCTCGGTCACACTTGCACATTTGTTGTCCACAAATGCGTATTTGCACAAAAATTGTAAAAATATGCATTTTTTCACTAGAATTGTGCATCCATTCAATTATGTTGTGCATCTATACCTTCTTGCCACGCATATGTGAAATAGAGCTGGGCATTTATTTTTTTCAAAAAACTTGTATTTTAAAGCACTTTTTAGTAGAATAGGTATAACTTGCGCATACATACTCTAATGTTGCACATATGTGCAAGATTGAAAAAGTTTACATTTATCACTTATGGTTGCGCATTTGTTCTCTATAACTGCGCATTCATACCAGGAAGGGGTAATTTCATGATTTTTATTAAGTTTTGACCTTTGGTTTTTGCAGGTTCTAAACTCCATATTTTGTAGGTACTTCTTGGAGGGAAAATATATCACCAAAACAATAAATCCTTAAGGCTCATGAACCTTCTTTCATGTTTAGGAACCTCAAACTTTCATTCAGTTGACTTAAAACGAACATCAATACACTCTTGAGTGCCTTAAAGGAACAAATCTACAAATCTTTCCAAATGGTTTCCTAATCAGTCCTAATCAACTCAAATCATTCCTAATTGGTCCTAAAGAACTCAAAATCATTTCTAAAGTCTTTGAAATTGGATAAAAAAATAACCTTCATGCTTTCAAATTTAGGTGTTTTGACCTTCATGCAAAAACTAGGAAACAACTTGTCTTTTGGTGCATAAAAAGAACCTCAAATCTGCATTTCAAATCTAATTGGTTCCTAATAAACCCTAATGCATCCTAAATGTTCCTAAATCATTCCTAAATTCTTTGTGCTTGGTTAAAACAAACTTTATTTTGCAAAATCTTGAATGTTTTCTAAGTTTCATGCATTAAACAATCTAGGAACACTTCTTTTTGGGCATAAAACTGAAATTTAAAGCACACAATCTTGAATGCCTCTAAAGGAATCAAATTTCAAATCAAAGACTCATGTTTCTTTTAATCATAAAGCACAAATCTTGAATGTCCTAAGTTACAAGAAAAAGCACTTCATTCTATTTTCATTTCAAAGCTTAAATCAAGATCCTAAAAGAAACACTCAATCTTGAATGCAATGGCTAAAATACTTGCAAAATTTATTTTCAAATCTTTCTTGGTTTCAAAAGAACAAATAAAATCTTAAACACATGTGTTTTCAAGCATTCATTTCAAAATCACTTAAAATCAATTGGGAAAAGAACTCTTCTTGATGTACATCTAGGAGTTTCAAATTTTGCAAATCCTCTTAATTGAAGTGATGTAAAAGTGAAATTTAACTTAGACTAGTTCATTCATTTTACTTCTAGAGAGGCCTGTCCAAAGAGAAAAGTGCTTCCTGTTTGGAGAATGACCTCAAATTGGTACCTTCCCCGACTGGTATAGAAATAAAGCGCTGAGCAAACTCTCACTTCATCCCCTCAAGCTCAGGCTATGAGTGTTGATGGTAGCCCAAGGTAGGTGAATATCCCTACTATTTTGGCATGGTCAACTAGGCTCTTAAGTGAGTCGCACACATACAAACCGATTGGGAGGACACCATAGACCAAATCAGATACTTGTTAATCAGAGGCTACCTGATCTACTCCTATATGTATCCAAATCTTTGTGCAAGGATCGATCCAAGTGGTTTCCTAGATCACCTTAAGACACTCACCATATGTATCCCTCTTTTGGGGTATCAAGCTATGGGAAAAGATTTCGATACAAACCAATCTTCTAGGTAGTTCTTCTTGATGTGTTTTTTGAAGTTTTAGACTCGGTGCAAAACATCTATTGAAACGTACACAAATGAAGAGTTCCATACATCAAAATCCTTTTCCATATAAAATTAAAATCTAGAAGTCATCCAAGCTTGTAGAATCTTGTCATCCTAGTCTCTCAAATCATGGTCTTCCAGTCATCTTGCATCCAGTCTTGTCCTCCTATCCTAGGTTAGCATAGTCATCTTGGTCATTCCTCATCCCCTATATGTCTTCCTCCAGAATTAGTCTTTCCTTCTATCTTAAGCCAAATCCAATCCCAGTCTGAGCTCCTTAGTCATCCTAGTCCAAAGCCTTAGTCTTCCAATCCACCTTCCTCCTTCATCGAACTCATCCACTAGTCAGCATGTCTCAAATATATTATGATGAGTTTGGTTATCACTTCTTTTCTCCCACTCCATCCTATTCTAATGATGATGAAAGCCTTGTAGATCACAATAAATACATTGAAAATCATAACAAGATTGCCCCAAGCACCTTCCAGCATCCAATCATTCCTCCAAACTATCCTATCATGTCTTCACACTTATCCACTAGCACTCCCTTTCATGTCCTTGGCAAGGGAAATCCATTATCCTATCCATCCATGACTTCTTCCTATCTTAAACCTACATATCCTCCATATGCATCCTTCATGCCTCCACCTCCCTCTATGGTCATATCCTAATCACCATCATCCCATAGAAACACTTCATGCTACTTACCTTATCTAAAACCTCCATCCACTCATCCTCCAAATCACTTTCAAAACCAAAATCCTAGTTTTCCCATCCTTTATCCAAATCCTACATCTACTTATCCTCCAACACAGTTTCAAAACCAAAATCCTAGTCTTCCAATCCATTACGCTAATCTCCCATCCTATCTAGATTCACCATTTGCTATATCCTATTCAAATCTAACATCTTCCATCCTTGTGTACATTGCAGAAAATCCCCTTTCAAAAAAAGAATGCATCCCCTAATCCGCTTCATATCCCATATCTCAACCCATCACTCCTATCTCACCAAAAACTCCATCAAGATCACAAGCTTCCTCAAAACCTACCTATATGAACTATCTAATCCCACCATCCTCCAACTTCTCATCTACACCATCATCCCCTCAAGAAAGTTCAAAATTTTCCACCCCATCTTCACTTGAGGACCATCCTAGCCCTCCATCTCCTCCACATTCTAGTCCATCACCTCCTCCAATCTGAAAGTCTCCAAGGATTTTCACAAGGAAGCTAGCAAAAAATCCATCTTCTAAAGTTGATGAGTCATGCCATCTTACTGCTTCAAAAAAAGCCATCATTGATGAGCCCCATCAACTTCTCCCATCTATTATCTATCTTCCATATAGCCCACTTATTGATCCTCTTCTATCTCCTAGCATCACAGAGTCCCTTCCATCTGTTGACTCCATCCAATCCCCATTAACATCTTATCCTCCTATCATTATCCAAATCACATCTTATGAGCCTCATGATTTCACCCTTCTTCCTACCATCGCATTTGTAGAATCTCCCATCCTTCCAATCACTCCATCTAAAGAGTCCACCCATAGATCCCCCAACACTCTATCAACACAAATCCTATCATGTCAAGATCTTGTCCAAAAGCATGTTGAAACACCCATATATGAAAATCAAGATCCTCTCCCTATGCTTCATTATTGTTTGCTTCCATCACCCCTAATCCAAGATCCTACCATCCTGATTCCTCCAATCCAAGATCCTACCATCCCAGTTCCTTCAATCCCATCTGAAGTTCCATTTCTATCTCTCAATCCTAGTCAAGATCCCATCATCCCATCCTATAAATTTGAGGATCCTCCAATCCAAACTATCCCACAGTCATCACTCTATCCTCTTGGTCCACTTACATTTGTTAATGGCAGTCCACTTGAAGCAGAAGACATTAGTTTCATATCTTCCACTACGACACCTGATACTAGATGTTTATCTTATTTCCCAATTCATAAATATCCTTTCTTGGATAAAATGCTCAAGAAATGGAGTTATCAAGGAAAAGGCCTAGGTGCTCATGAACAAGGAAATCTAGAGCCCATTCAAGACAAGAAACATCCAAAATCATGTGGGATTGGTCACACATCTGAAGAAGGAACTTCCTCTAGAAATGTTGGTATAGCTAAAGCTAAGTTCATGCATCCTTCCAAAAACACCACTACATCTTCCCATCATCCTTCCAAAGCATACAATGATATTCCTCCTCCTCCATCACTACAATCCAAGACAGCCTATCACATTCCTCCTTTATCCTCCAAATCCTTTTTCGGTCCCTATGTCCCAAAATCCTCCAGCACATATCCTCTACATACCAAATCCATTTTGGGGCCTTACATCCCAAAATATCATCCCCATTCCTATCCTACTCAATCCAAAATCCAAAATCCAAACATCCCTAGTCAGGATCAACAAAGGCACATTTCCACATCTCCTATCTGCCAATATCCTTTCATCTCTCCATCCAAATTTCCTCTATCTCACACATGTCCTCATATTCCTTCCAATGCTTCTCGCAATTTGGATGCCATATCAAATATGCATAAAAGGAAATATCCACAAAAATCTAAAAATTGCCATGTCCAGTCTAAATGACATGATCAAGCAAAGAAAAATCCAATCAAGTAATCCAATGCATCCCAATGGCCACAAAGGCCCATCAAAGAAAAAGAAAAATATATTATGTGGCCGCAAAGGCTTGGAAAAGAAAAAGCAAAATTTGATGCATACCAATGGCCACAAAGGCCCACCAAAGCTAAAATAAAGATGATGTGGATCCCAAAGCAAAAAGATGTAATGCATCTAAAAGAAATATCCACAATGGCATCCAAGGTTGCTAATCCACTAGGTACTCATTCCTCTACTCCATCTCCTAAATCCATTTTGGATCCCTATGTCCCAAGATCTCCTAGCACAAATCCTCCATCATTTCCACATTTGTCTTCTGCATCCCATCAACTTCAGCCACCTTCTTCACAACATGTGCCAATGTTGGTCTTGACAATGTCTCCCTATCATGATCAATTTCCATCCTTCCATCCAAACAATTTCTACCACCATATCTCCCATCTTCCCCATGCAATCCATGCCTTAGCATAATCCATCCATCCTAATAAAGCTGTAGCAACATCCAGACAAATCAGAAAGTCAACAACAAATCAGAGAATCAGAAAGGCAACAACAAATCAAAAGATCAATGACAAATCAGAAAGATCACTAGCAAGTTAGCAACAAATCAGAAAGATCAGTGAAAAGTCAGCAATAAATCAAAATCAGAGAAAGTCAACAACAAATCAAAGTCAGCAGAAGATCAGTGAAAAAAGTCAGCAACAAATAAAAAAATCCATAAAAATTGGAAAAATCAAGAGAAAAAAATACCAAAAAAGAAAAGAAAAAGAAAAAAACATTCGTCCAATCATGAAAACTTGGCAATTCAAGTGCCTTGGACAAGTACCATGGTGAAAACCTAGCAAACATGCATCATGCATAATCCCTCCCTCCCCCCAGTTCCTTTCTACAATTGGGGGCCATTCCCTTCCATCACATCCAAGCCAGCATCTCCTCCATCCCATTTATCTCTCACCCCCTTCATCCTCCTTTGGATTTTGATATCAAAACAGAGACCACCAAGCATACATGCTTTTGGGAACCTTTCAGCATCCATTTTCCTATCACATCTTCCAGCCACCTATCCTCTATCCAATCCATCCTTCCTATCTTCCATCAAATCATACCCCATCCTAATGCCTCTAAAAACATGAACTATCCTAAGCAGGGGCATCTTATTCCTTGGTGACATATTCCTTGGAGACTTTCTCCAAATCCTTATCTTCCATTTCCCAATCCAAATTTTCATCCAATCCAATCCTCAAGCAGATCTACCATCCATCTCCCCAAAGCATTCCTCTATCCAAATCCTAAAGAAACATTTCCTCCAATCCACCATCCAATCTCCCCCAAGAATTCCTTTATCCAAATCCCCCAGAAAATCCTCTATCCAAATCTGCCATCGAATCTCCCCCAAGCATTCCTCTATCCAAAT
Organism: Chamaecyparis obtusa; assembly: GCA_027943335.1. Classification (NCBI taxonomy): domain Eukaryota; kingdom Viridiplantae; phylum Streptophyta; class Pinopsida; order Cupressales; family Cupressaceae; genus Chamaecyparis; species Chamaecyparis obtusa. The sequence continues at coordinate 233,646 of BSBK01008220.1, read as the reverse complement.
CCCCCAGCAAATCCTCTATCCAAATCCTAAAGAAATCTTTCCTCCAATCCACCATCCAATCTCCCCCAAGCATTCCTCTATTGAAATCCCCCATCAAATCCTCTATCCAAATCCTAAAGCAATCCTTCCTCCAATCAGCCATCCAAACCCCCAAGTATTCCTCTATCCAATCCTCAAGCAAATCTGCTATCCAAATCCAAAGAATTTTCCTCCATCCAAATCCTTTAGCATTTCCCTCCAGCAAAAATACCTCAAGCATTTCCTCCATCTTTCCATCACTTGGTATCTTCCCTTGTCATTGGTATATAGCTATAGGCTACCCTCATGCAATCCAATTCCATTCATCCATATCCAAACCATTGCTAGCAATCCTCCAACATCCTCCAATCCTATCCACATCCTCTAGCTATCGAAAATCCAACATCCAAGATCAAGCCAACTGACCCAATCACATACTTATTCTTGTTGCAAGCCTTGATCTCAATCCAATCATAATGTAGTCAAGCTTGGTGGATCCGGTTAAGGACTGACCGACATTGTAGCCAAACCAATATGCAATGGAAATACACAATACAAACAATAGATCTGAACTAAAATAGAAGTCTTTATTCATGAAAACACTGATTACATGCAATGTTTCAGGCTGTAAGGCCTTCCTGATTATGGCCAATTATAATGCAAGTAATAGTCTACAAGATCTTGCAGGATTCAAATCTTTTCCCCAACATCAACATCCAGCTAGTCCAGGTTTGCAACAGGCAGCACACTGGTAGGCACCTAGGAAAGATCTAACTTGTACTCAAACTTCCAAGAAATCTTCTTGCTCCTAAGCTCACATGCTACTAACCTTCCTTCCAACAATATGATGCCCTAAACAACTACCCAAGCATCCTATAAATACTGATCCCTAGCTGCAAGTCGGCTGAAGAAACATTTAACCCTTACAAACAAATATTAAATGCTAAAACATTAGTCTGCTCTCACATAGCCTTAGAAAATAAATAAACTCTCAAAGATGGCCCCAACGGTCATCAAATCCACATAGAAGAATGCAACACACTAGATCTAGGTCCCCATATGTCCAATGGTCAATCCATAACTTGAGGAGCACGACCCAAATTAAATGCACCAGTCGGCCAAGCCGGTCTATCCAAACAATCTAGTTGGTAAGCAAGAACACTAAGCACCAATCGATTGACCATGCCAAGCATGACCGAGGAACACAGTTATCATTGAGTGCCAATGAACTGACACCTTCAATCACCAAGCATTCTTCAGAGACTGAGCATCTCAGTAACCATAGAAATTGAGCAACCAGTCTCCCAAACTAAGCAAGAACTCCACCAAACCAAGATCAAAACTAACAATCTACCTTCAAAGAAAAATATATTTTTGGTTGATACAAGATTACCAAGAATCCTATGATGCTCCTACATCAGACACCCTAGGTAAGAAATATTTTCTCATAAGGAAATCAGGAATGCATCAAGGGAATCAGAATAGGTATGTCGAATCTGTTCTTAACTCATATCTCTTCTTTTCCTTCATCCCAAGTAGTCTTCACTTCATTCATTGTCTCATGCAGAAAGTCCTTCTATCTTCCACTTTATTGTTAGGAATAAGGTGTCTCAACCTTGGATAATTCCTATTCTTATTATTTGTTTTGTAAATGTATTTTTTGCAAATAATGAAATTAAGTGTGAGTGTACATGTCTAGTTGGCATGTTGATGTGTCACTCCACTTGATGTGTCAGCATCTTGTGTGTAAGGAGATCATGACTGAAATGGTCATGATGGATTCCTATGATGCATAAGAACTATTTAAGCAATGTGCTATGACAGGTGTAAGAGCATCTTATGACTTAGGCCTATTTGGGTGCCCAAGAAGAAGTGGTTGGTGTGTGTAAGAGAATATGCCAAAAATAGGTTGGTATGACAGATTCTCTTACACTTCTCTTGTGACCATTATTTTTGGTGGATTCTATGACAAGCTATCATAGTCTATTCTAGGGATGGACGCCTATTCTTGGGATTTCATGTAACAGTTTTCTACATGTGGCTTTGTGCATGGGTCTTGGTGGTTGGATGCCAAACTCCTTTTTTGGGTATTTGTTTGGTCCTGAGGAGTCTATATATATGATGCTGCTTCTATGGGAGAGATATAAGTTTTACTAGTCTCTCATCTCTTGAAAGAGCTTGCATTGCAAGTGTGTTGTAATCTTTGTGTTGAAGATAATACATTGTGCAGGTTTTAGAGGGGTGGGGTTGTTTTACCAAAAGGTTTTTCCCCACTGGCATATCTTTTTGTTTATGTGTTTCAATCTTCTCTATCTATTTTCTATATGCATGGTATATGGCTGCAATATCTTTGTTAAAGTAGTTAACGAATCTGAAATTGTAAGGATTTAAATAGAATTTGCACAATACTTTCCTTTAGAGATTAGTGTAGGAAGCTATTTTTGCACCTGATTTTCCTTACATTTGTTTACTCCTTTGGTTGGTAACTGATAGAAACTAACTCTAACCACTACCGATCACCTTAGTGCCTCGGTAAGGTTCCTCCTCTCCAAACTCCTCAACCAACTCAATATCATCTGCATCTCTTTGTGTCACAAATGTCACCATCTACTAAACCATCTCTACCAGAAAAACCATCTGTCTCTTAATCTCAACAAACTCTTTAGAGATATCATTCTCTTTCTCCTTCAAACTAGACTTAACAGGAATAGGTTCATCAACCTTATGCTCCTGAGGTATGTCATAAGGACAACATGTGATAACTCCACATCCCTTAACCCATGTCTCCTATAAAGGTATCAACTTATGTCAAGCTCCTTCATGCCTAACCACATAGGTGTTAGCACAACCATCAAACAAAACATTTCTATCAAACTGCCAGGGTCTATTGAGCAACAGATGACAAGCATCCATAGGCAATATATCACACAATATCTCATCATGGTAAGATCTAATTTGAAACTTAACCAAGCATTGTTCTTCAACTCTAACCTTAGAAACATCTTGTATCCAACCAATCTGATAAGGACTAGGATGTTTCCTTCTTTCCAACTTCAACTTAATAACCATTTCATTTGAAACAAAGTTTTCAGAACTGCCACCATCAACTATGACATTACATACCTTATCCTTGCACTTACATCTAGTTCTGAACAAATTTATTCTTTGCACCGGTTCAGGAACACATGTAGCCAATCTCCTAGTGACAAGACATTCACCTTTCTCTGGAACATTCTCAATGTCTTCTTCAGCAACTAATGCAACTCTTTTCTTAGGACACTGCCAACTTCTATGACCAACTTCACCATAGTTGTAACAAGTGTCAGTGAACTCATTCTTTCACCTTCCTCTCTATCCAGCATTCTTAGTAACTTGACCACTTCTAAATCCCACATTAGGCTTAGGATTTTCTATCACATTACTCTCAGCAACTGTCTCACTAGTTTTACCACCTTAGTTCCTATTGTTTTGTTTTCCTTCATACTTCCTATTTAGCTTCTCTTCAATCCTTAATGTCATCTGATAAGAATCACCAATTTTTGTCATCCGCAAAGTAAGTAACTCTTCTTGAATACTAGGTCTCAAACCATAGACATACCTAGCAACCTTTTCTTTATCAGCTTCAGAATGACCAGTCCTAATCAGGATTCTATAAAACTCCTCAGTATACTCTTGTACCGATTTGTTAGTCTTCTTTAAAGCTTGCATCTTCTTAAACATGTCCAATTCATAATCCACTAGAATTAATTGTTTCTTCAACTTATCAACCAGTCAGTTCCACTTAGTGATCTTCTCTTTTCCTCTTCTACCTCTTTCCAACTGAACTTCTCTCCACCAGATATTTGCATGACCTTTCAACTTAGTCTTTGCAAATCTAACCCTATCAGGATCTTCTATTTCTTCATATTCAAAGTATTCTTCAATCTCATTGATCCAATCAATTAATTCTTCTAGCCTAAGGCTTCCACCAAATGTAGAAACTTCAATCTTAGGTCTTTTCCCAATCTTAGACATAGCTTTCAGAATTCAGTTCTCCTTAAAATCTCTAGCTTCTTTGACAACTTCTTCAAAATGATATTCCTTAGATTCATCATCACTATCCTCTTTCAAGGTAGGCTTCTTCTTTCTCAACTCCTCTTGCAAGTCTTGCACTTGTTTCTGCAAAGCCCTAAAATCATCAAGACAGAATTCACCAGTAGTTTCTTCTTCTTCAGAGATCTCACGATTTCTCCACAGAGGCATCTTCAAATCAAGATCTAGATACACAAGATCCACTCAGCTCCATCAAGAATAGAATTTTCTCAAATAGGAACAAAACTTTCTTTGATACCACTTAATGCAGTCAAGCTCAGTGGATCTAATTAAGGACTAACAGACCTTGCAACCAAACCAATATGTAGCAGAAATACACAATACAAACAATAGATCTGAACTGAAACAAAAGTCTTTATTCATGAAAACACCAATTACATGCAATGTACCAAGCTGCAAGGCCTTCCTAATTATGACCAATTACAATGCAAGTAATAGTCTACAAGATCTCCCAAGATCCAAATCTTTTCCCCAACATCGTCATCTAGCTAGTCTAGGTCTGCAATAGGCAGCACACTGGTAGGCACCTAGGAAAGATCTAAACTTGTACTCAAACTTCTAAGCAATCTTCCTGCTCCTAAGCTCATAGGCTACTAACCTTCCTTCCAACAATCTGATGCCCTAAACAACTACCCAAGCATCCTATAAATATTGATTCCCAGCCACAATTCAGCTGAAGAAACATTTAACCCTTACAAACAAATATTAAATGCTAAAACATTAGTCAGCTCTCACATAGCCTTAGAAAATAAATAAACTCTCAAAGATGGCCCCAATGGTCATCAGATCCACATAGAAGAATGCAACATGCCAGATCTAGGTCTCCACACATCCAAAAGTCAATCCATAACTTGAGGAGCACGACCCAAATTAAATGCACTAGTCAGCCAAGCTAATCTATCCAAACAATCTAGCTGGTAAGCAAGAACATTGAGCAATAGAACAAATAACCAAGCACCAGTTGACTGACCATGCCAAGCATGACTGAGGAACATAGTTATTGCCGAGCGCCAGTGAACTGACACCTTGAGCCATCGAGCATTCTTCAGAGACCGAGCATCCCGATAACCATAGAAATTGAGCAGCAAGTCTCCCAAACCGAGCAAGAACTCCACCAAACCAAGATCAAAACTAACAATCTACCTTCAAAGACAAACATATTTTTGGTTGATATAGGATTGCCAAGAATCCTAGGATGGTCCTGCATGAAATCATCATCGTTGGGATGCGTCCTTCCCAAATCTATGTCATTTTAGGACACATCATCCATCATCAAGCCTATCTTCCATCAGTCCATCTTGGCTTTCTAGCCTAGCTGGGGCATCATCTTGCATATCTTTGGAGCTTTAGCTTCATCCCTAGATCCCTTGTACATCCTATATTGAGTCTAGTACCATAGTGTCAGTTGTGTCTCTGCCTAAGCTCATTTGTACTTTTATGTCTAGGTCTCATCCTTTGAGTTAGTCATCCCTTGAGTCATCATGACCAATCCAACTAAAGAACTTCAACAATCATCCCTTGGTCCTTTTGAGGTTCAAGAACCTTACCTATCTCTTGTTATAGGAATCCTTATCTAGTCATCCACCATCCGCTTCATATCTCCAATCCTTTGAGTTGCTCAATCCTTATCCTAAATCAAAGATCAATCTTAGCGCTACCCTTTGACATAAACTTTGTCTAGGGAATCTTGTACTTGTCTTTGTAGGCCTCATCATCTTGAGCAAGAGATTAGCATGCACTAGAGAGAATTCCATCTTCCGAAGATCATCATTCTATCTTAGGTTGACAAATCCAATCCTACATCAGGAAGCAACAACTCATTCCTAATGCTTTACAATCTCCCACTAATCACACCATGTCCATGATGATGTATCCTTCCTCATGTTCAGACCAAATCCTCCACCATCAATCCTCATCAAATCAATCAATCATCCTCCATCATCCTACCTATGGAAAAAGGTATGTGAGTTACTTGTTATTTCATTCACTCCCTTGGATCTTTGCTTATCTTTTGAGCTCCCTGTAAATATCTCCCCGTTTGATGTACATATTGTCATCTCTTATTGTACATATCCTCATCAGTCTTGCAGCAATATTTGATCATTTGATCTTGTCTCACCCAGCCTTGCACTTCAACAACATCAATTGTCGACTATCCTTGATCACTGTGGTTATCTTTGAACTTCATCATTTTCCAATCAACAACACAACATTCTCCCTATCAACATGGGTCTGCATAGATGTATCCTTCTATATTGTCTGGCCTAAGCCTAATCACGGGTCCTTACAAATGTATCCTTTTATTTTGTTCGACCTAAGAAATCACACCAAGTCCATGACGATGTATCCTTTTCCATGTTCAGACCTAATCTCCCCCCATCAATCAACCATCAAATCTCTCTCCTTGGCAAAGGATGTCTTTTGGAGTTATCATTTTGACCTTGGATTTTGTCCTTTAGGTCTTGTTAATATTTTACGGCTTCTCATTGTTCTCTACTCAAGGTCACCATGATCTTTTATATCATGGTGTGCTGTGAATAAGGGACAATCTGGGGCAAGGTATTTTGATCTTTTGCTTATGCTTGTGATTTAGCCATGTGTTTGTGTTTTTTCCAGCATCATTTCCACCATTCTTCCTCTGGGTTTCATTTTTGATGCTGGGGCAACCCTTTGTGTGCTTGGATTTTTGTGTTAGTCCTATGCAATGTTGGTGACAAGGCCTTGTGTTCTTTCTTAACCTTGGCAAATCTCTAGCATTGCTATATCAAATTAGGTTGTGCTCTCTAAAATATCCAACACTTGGAGCTCCCTAAATCCCTCATCCAACATCATATAGATTAATCTCACATCTTTCATGTAGCTTCATCCTGAATCTCACAATCATATTGCATTCATGCATCTTTGCTCTTGGAAGTTTGGTTGTTTATCCCTCCCTTCCTACATTCTTCACAACCCCTTATTCCTCTAAATTCTAGTATGGTGCATCTTATTTTCTTGTATTTGATGCCACGCCACTTGTGGCATTGCATCAAAGAGGGAAAAATTGTAGACACCTAAAAATCCTTTAGAAAATAAAAGTATTTTTATTTTCATAAAAGTCTTGATGACATCATCATTAATTAATTAATTAGTTAGTTTTTATGTCATTAATCCCTTCTCCTATTTTAATTAAACACATTTAATTAAGATACTCCATCCCCAAAATATTTAAATTTAATTTAAATATTTAATCCCTATTTATTAATTATTGGTTAATACATATTGTCACATTCCTTAAATAAATTTAACATTCATTTAAAAGGCTAAATCCTAGAAATCTTCTATGAAATCCCTAAACCCCTAGACTCTTCTAGAAATTCCTAAATCCTTATCCTAATCTTAGTCCATTCAACCTTTGAAAGTCAATCCTTATCCCTTTGAATCAACCTCTAACCAAACCCCAAACCCTAACTCCTCTTCCTAACCCAAGCCCTTAGGAAATCCTATAAATAGTCTCTCTTCCAAGAGAAAATCATTAGATTAGTTTTTATCATTTATGCATTGTTATCATGAGCATTTTTAGCTAGATCATATTAGCTTAAATCCTAATTTGTTAGATTTCCTCATGTTTTTCATGTTTTCTAACACATCTTAGCTTAGAATAATGGATTAAACATAGTTTACTTCATTGTTTTGCATAGTATTAGCATCATATCACATCTCTTTTTGGTTAGAATCAATCTAGCATAAGCATTTGTAGCTTAGAATCATCATCCTAGCTTCATTTGGTTCCTTGAAGCTTTAGGGGCAATTTGGGTGTTCTATACCCAATATTGTGCCATTTATGAGGTTTTCATGGATCTCAATCCTTCCTAAAACGCATTAGGGAATTTCTCCAACTGTTTAGAGAGCACATCCACATCGCTCTTATCCGAGAAAATCAAACAGTGCTTGGGTGCACCTGTTTAGGCTCAATCTGAGGTAGCTTAGCTTAGATGTTCATGTTTTGAATTGATATGATGCTAGATTAAAACCTAACGTTTGCTTGTTTAAGCCTTTCAAAATAGATACAGATGGCCTAGTCTACAAGTCTAACATGATAAAATAAAGTGTCAACATGAGTCATAAGATAAAAATAAACTGCTATGAAATCATGACATGGAGTGAGGCCTCAAAATTAGTTTCAAGATCATGTTCTAGAACAGATTTTGGTTTTAAGAAAACAAGGGGTTTCAAATTGGTGTAAAAATAAAATGGACTTTCATATTGGTTGTATTTTAAAAAAAGGAACCTGTTGGTCTGTATAATACCTTAATGTTTGTCAAGAAATTTTAAAAAAACAATTAAATTAAAAGAAAATTAAAAAAGAACATATATTTATTTTTATTATGGAAGGGATGGGATTAACCCCAACCCCCCTTTGCTGCGGGGGCTAGCACGTTGCCAAGGAAGCAAACACTGCCAAAGTAGTGAGTCATTGCAAAGGCAATGTGTCTGTTACCAAGGTAGTAGGGAAGTTGCCTTTGACAACGCCTGCTGCCACGACAACACCCCCACATGGGGTTTGGATATTTATTATTTTTATAAAAAAAATATTTTGTTTTATTAAAAAATATTTTTAATAATATTAAATATTTTTATTTGATATTTTTATTAAATAATAATAGTTAATATTTATAAAATTTATATATATTTTTATTTTAAAAAATTATTTAATAAATATATTTACATATATGAGTATATATGTAAATGAATATTCATTTGTGTATATGCTATTTTAATACAGTAAGATTCTTTTTAGAAATAACTATTGGATCTAGAAAATAAATTTATTTAAATGAATTGTTATTATGATTTTTGCATGGGGTATTTTGGGTGGATTTTTAAATAGGAATTATTTGAATGAATTATTTCTTATTCAATTTATGCATTCTCTCTATAGCCATGGCTGGTTGTTTAATTTAATTTCTATGTAATTATATTGGGCTTTAGTAATTATTTTTAATAAACCAATTTATCAAGATTTTATAAATTGATTTATGAGTGATTGAAGAATCATATTAAAGATTTAATTATATTATTTATTTATTAATGATGATTAATAAATTAATTTATATAAAGAGTATAAATTAATTTATTTGGTGATTATGTGAATTATTTATTTATTGAATTGGACTTAGTAAACATATCAATGAGTTTTGCATAGCTAGGACTCATGTTGTGAGTTGTTTTTTATTTATGTCTTGTGTGGGATTAAGTGTCTTTGTCTGATATTGTCATAACCACCATTACTTTACCCCAACCTAGATTATTGAGTTTATAGATACTCATGAATTTAGTTTTTGGAGACGTTGTTACGTACTTTCAAGTCTTGATCCTTTTGGCTATTAACCATTAGAAGGTGACAACCATTATTTTTTGTCAAGATTTTCCACCTAGTCACCTTATTGTTGTGGTATCTTTCTATTATTTAAGAGTTGGTAATGTTGACTTATGCTTTACTTCATGATTGGAGAGATGTTTGGATGTTGTGATTATGAGTGGTTTCATGATATGTGTATATGAGGATGTTTATTTTTATGTGGTGATATCCATTATGGGATGGATTATCTATGTTATGTTTCATACTGAGATGCACAGATTGATCCTTGTATAGGATGAGCTATTGTTATGCTATAGCATTTATTATGATGAATTTTATGATTATGTGATTTTTGGATAGTAAACTTGTTATTTGGGCTCTTTTTTTATTTCATTATGGTTGGGAGCATTAGGGTAGGTTATCTAGATGTTAGAAGGGAAGTGGCTTGCTTTGGTGGTGTCGAAGCCCGTAAGTGGCTGTCTAGGTATCCTTATTAAGCTACTTAATACAATGATAACATAATACATTAAATGGAGAGATTTAAAATGAATTAATAAGATAAGCCTTTCTCATGCCTTGAGTTCTAGTAAAGGCTAAGGATGGGAGTGGTAAAATATGCTTGTCCGTCCAGTCGTACTAGTGATGTTAAGGTCTGGCATGATTGGTTATCTTTGTATGTACTAGATGATTTCTGGTTCCGCATGTGATCAAACTTGGGGGTCAGAATTTAGTGAGATCATCCCAAGGGGTTGACACATGTGATGAAACTTCCTTGATTTCGTCTTAGGTTTCCTACAAGTGTACTTACCTTTTTGAGATAGAGATCTTTATAGGATCCCTTGCTTAGGTCTACTTTGTATTCCTTAATGTTTTGTTATCTGAATGGGGTCTATTTTTATCTCCTCAACATGGTGGGAGTGGACCACTTAGGTTCCACAAGGTCAGGTGGTATTGATCCTTCTTACCATTTGAGATTCTGATGTCCTAGTACCGGTGTTGGATGATCCTTGTAGTTGTTTCATCTTCCTTTTTTCTACTTTTGGAGATTTGATCTCATCTTTTTATGATGTATTCTTGTATTCTTATATCTTGTATCGATTGTAATACCTGGTGGAATGTATATGTACTTTATATTTTGATATTGTTACAAACCCTGCAACATGTGTAGAGGATGTTATTGTATTTGGTAGAATTGGTGGTTTCACTTGTAAAATTGTACTATTTCATGAGATGGAGTATTTGTATGATGTATAGATTTTGTATGAATATTGTAATCATGTAACTAAATGTGAGATGCAATAATTATGGTTATTATTTTTTGGTACTTGATTATTGTACTTAGTAGTTTTAGTTTTGTTTATGTAATTCTACATTAAGAAACCCTTGATATTTTTAATCTATAAATGATATTATGTTTAAGAGTATGTATTGAATTTATGTAATTTCTTCCACTTTGTTATTCATTCTTGTTTGTAAACTCTAAAGAAAAAAAATTATTCAATAAACTTAGTAACATGTTTTAAAGGTTAATTTCTCCTGGGTTCCCTAGCAGGGCATTACAATAGTCTAGTCATAACCTTATGTAAACCTTTAATGATTTTATTGAAAGGATCTTTAAGCATTTTGAATCAAAATACAACTCAATTATGGTATTGGATGAACTTCCAAAAAGAGAATAAAATTTCTCTTTATTGAAGGTTTATTTCAATCCCTCAAGGTCCAACTAAGGATTTTGCACCTCCTTCACTCCAACTTGATGTGAAGGGAGGTTTAACGAAAAAGCCATATTTCTCAAGAATAAACATTTACCTCAATACAAGGAGTCCATCTCTAGATAGCACATGGGAAATTTTATAGAATGGATATTTTTAATTCATATTCCCAAAATTAATATTGTTGCCATCTGTAACAAAAATAATTGATGATTATACCAAAATGAACTCAGGAATATGTTGTATTTATTTTGTAAGAAAAAATTACCACTACATCATAAATTCCTCAGTATGAGTTGTTGATAGGATAGGGTTTTAGAACTATGTTTAGGTTTAAAACTTGAAAGAGTCACCTAATGGACATAAATAAAAAACCTAAAGGATACTAGAGACTAGTAGTATAAAGGAACACACCTTAAGAAATGCTATTGTACCATCCTAAGAAGTTACCACCTATAATTAGATGCTTTATTAGGCCCCATTTTGAAATCCTAAGATTTCATGTCCATTATGTTTGATCCAACAACCTAGCTCCACCTATTCCAACATATTTCTTTCATCCCCAACTCCCCATTTTAGTTTCATCCCATTTTCCTAGGTATAGATTTCCTTGGGCATTCTATACCAAATCATACAATGCTTTGGGCATTGTATACTCTAATATTTGAGCCCAAATTTAAATGGTCATCTCTTGTTGTATTTGGGTGACAAATTAGAGTTTGTATTCAACTCGCTCAAGTTTTGATCACCAAAATGTTGTGAGAGGTATATAAGTGGCCTATCTCTTGTCATTTTGGTGACCATGATCAAGATTTCAAGTTCTCTTCTACAATTTCACATCCAAGCATTTAAGATCAATTATCAAGCACCCAAGGAATTTTGAGGGAAACCTTATAAAATGTAGCAAGCTTCTCTCCCATGATGGCCAAGAAGAGGAGTTATCTTGATCAAGAAAGAAGATCTTTTTTCCATGTGCATGCATTTCATTCATCCATTCCTTAAGGAAAGAATTTATCAAGCATTCAAAATTGAAGATCTTGGAGAGGCATTCATAGATCTATGTATTTGTGAAAGGAACCCTTGATTCCTTCCTACATTCCAAAGTTCAAAAACTACAATTCAAGAAACATACCATCTTTCTTATAAACATCTATGATCTCAATATTCATTCATGAAGGTATATATATTTACAAGGTAGATCTAATATTTACCTTTATATTTACATGTTTTCCTTTACTGTAATTTCATTTACATTTCAATGTTGATTTTTAAATAGGGGTTCGACCAAGGAAAATCCCTTTCAACCCAACAATTTCTTATTTTTTTGTGTGCAAGAACAAGTGGCAAATATGATGTTGCAAATATAGAAAGTACAGGATTTGATAGACTATCTTGGAAAGTTTTAGACAAAAAGTGCAGGGTATACAATGACTCAGTAATTTTGTACCTAAATATACTGTATTTTTTATTTTAGCTCACAGTAGGTTAGTGTCTAATTTATGTTATTTTTCATATGTTGAATCTTGTCAATTTTTCTTACTTCGCCATCTATCGTGTATTAGTTAGCCATATCCCCTTGAATCCAAATCATCCCATTTCATTATTAGTGAAGGATCATTGATTCATTTAGTGCTTAAGTGTTACTTGATTCTATTGGGCCATCTTCCTTCTGATTGTGCAAGTAGGAAAAGGTGGAATATCCCTCTATCATAGTCCCACAACCATATTTTATTTATTGTACATTTTGGTGAGCCCAACTTATAACATTTCCATTATGATTTTGGTGCTAGGTCTCCTTTGTATGCATTATCATTTGATGTATAAATGTTCTCCTCATTAGGTTTCATGTGCAACTATGCTTAAATTAGTTCATATTGCATAAATGTGATGAGTATTTGCATATTTATTTTAAATTTGATACTTGTATTCATTAGCTATATCTTTCTTTCATGTCCTTGTTCATGAGTTTTATAAAATTGAGTCCTACCTATAGCATTATGATTAGGAGAATCCAGAAACTCACAAGTTCCTTTAATCCCAAGTCCTCTTTATTTCCTAGGAATCTTAATGAAACACACATGCCTACAAATGACATTATGGCTATTGTTGATAATCTTGCTTCCCACTCTTCTCATGATGAAGGGGATATCTTAAGAGTGTCTCCTACACAAGCACAAAATATTTCCAAAGACTAAAAAATTTGAGCAATGCTTAGGAAAAGAACATTCTAATATATACGTCATATCTTTAATAAAAATGATGAGGAAGACCATCCACAATGATGAGAATGGTGTTTATTTCTTGCATAATATTTCACACATCATCGATAAAAATGTAAAACTCATTAAAAATTATGCTCGGGAACTTGGTTTAACTCCACCTACCACTATTGTTGAAACTTCTATGCCTAATCCTATTTTATTACCTAGTATTTCTACATACACTCCACCTCTCATGATTACATCTATTCCAAACATCAATCCTAAAAATGTTAGTCTTGGAAGCATTCCTAATCCTATTGTTTCTCCTTATTCAAGTGCTCCATGTTTTTCTCAACCTTCATCCATGCCTACCTACAAAAAGGTTCTATTTTTAAATTCCAATATTCCTTCCATTTTCTATAATGCACCAAACCTTTCACATATGTATCATACCAATATTTCCACCAAATCCTCTATTAATAGTCTTTCTCAAACCTATTCATCCTTGCAACAAAAAATTTCCTCCATCACTCAATCCGAATTCAATATTCCCACTTGTGATATTTCTATCCCTTTTTCTTTAGAAACCATTCATGCCATTATCCATAAATACATGGAAATAATTTACTCAGAGACTTACACTAGTAAAGGTGATGACTTGACTCATGTGAAGACATTTCAAACATTATGTAGCGAATTTTTTCACCATCATAGATTCATGGTTAAACTATTTACTAGAACATTTAGAGATATGGCCATACAATGGTATTTATCTTTACCTTCTTATTCCATTGATTTGTTTCAAAAAAATTTAAATGACTTCATTGAACAGTTTCAAAATAATATTGTTACTAAGTTTTTTTGGATAATTGATGTATCATAAACAAGGTATTAAAGAAAAGGTGATTTATTTCATTAGTAGATTTAAATATTTGCATGCTCAAATTTCTTACCCTTTGCCTAATATTGATGTTCAACATATTTTAATTTCTAATTTTCAAAAATATGTTAGGATAGTTATCCTATACCTAGAACCCACTCTCCATACATCCGCCAGAAGAGAGAGATACAACACATGAAATCTATTGAATTGAGGTGAGTGTAAAAATATAAGATATCTTCTTAAATATACAAGAGCTATTAGGAGAAATGGACAAGGTTGAGACATGTGTCTCAACCTGGAGGAAGTAGAGTTCTAAAATTACTCTACAATATCCTCTAGGATATGGTAGAGTCAAAATTAGACTAAATGATATCTATATACCTCATTAATGAGGTTACCTAAGTAAACTTAAGTATGTAGTAAACAATGACAACTATTTACTCCAACAACCCCCCTTAAATGCAACTTAGGGAGTACAACAATGTAGTAGAGATCTATATGGGTCCTGAAAATAAAACCATGTTAGGTACCCATGTACAACTATAATGAAAACTCTTTTAACTAGATAAAAGGAGAAAACATAGTGGGAGAAAATTAATCTCTAAAAGAGAGAACAAGATAATGCTAAAAAGTAATGAAAAGGGAATAAGGAGGACTCCTCAAGACCCCCCAAGGACTACTTCCTTTACCCCTAAAATTTGTTGCAACTAAAGATGGCGAGGAGATTCTAAAGGTTTGATAAAGATATATACAACCTATTTCTTTGTAGGTAAATAATCCAAAGAGAAAATACCATCTTGAATGAGTTTCTAAATGGAGTGCATGTGGATTTCAATATGTTTTCTTTGTTAATGTTCCACAGGGTTGAAAGAAATATGTATGGCACTTTGATTGTCACACCAAAAATTAGTGCGATGATTTACCAAAAAGCCAAACTCAACCATCAACTATCAAAGCCAAAGAATCTCTTCACTGGCCAAGACAGCTCCTCGATACTCAACTTTAGTTTATGATAATGCAATAGAAGTTTTCTTTTTGCAATACCAAGCAATCAAACGAGAACCAAGGCAGAAAACAAAGATAGAGATAGAATTTTGATCATAAACATCACCAGCCCAATTTGAGTTAGTGAAGCCCATAATATGAGTAGCACCTAATGTGTAGTGAATTCCAAATTGTATAGTGCCTTGAATGTACCACATAATGCACTTAGCTTCCTACAAATGGCTCTCAAGAGGATCTTGAGAGAACTAAGAGACAATACTAACTGCAAAGGAAATATTAGGATGACTATGTGTCATATAGAAAAGGTTGCCAACTAACTACTTATATAAGGTATCATCCACTAATGGAGTAGTGCATTTGGTAGACAACATGGCACCTGTCTAAAAAGGATTAGGGTTTTGTTTGCAATCAACCATTCCAAATTTTTGAAGCAAATCAAGAACATACTTATGTTGGAAGATTGATTTATACCTGTAGCAGATTGATGAATTTGAAGACCAAGGAAATAATGAAACAAACCAAGGTTAGTCATATCAAATCTCTTCATTAAGACTCTTTGATTTTTCTCAATCATGTCATGAGAACTCCCTAAGAGGATGAAGTCATCCACATAAAGAACAAGAATGAGAAGATCACCTCCATGTCATTGAATGTAAATTGTAAGATCAAAATGGCATCTAGTGAATCTAGAAGGAAGAAATGACTATCCATGTTCTCATACCAAGCTCTAGGAGCTTTCTTGAGACCATATAATGAACATTGAAGCCTACAAAAAAGTGAATAATTACATACAAAACTTGGTGGTTCCTCCATATAGATATCCTCTTGAAGATCACCATGCAGGAAAGAACTCTTCACATCCATCTGATACACTAACCAACCCTTCAATGGAATAATAGAAAGTACAATACAAATTGAATCCATCTTGGAAATTGGAGAAAAGTTCTTAAAATAGTCAATACCTTCAACCTAATAAAACCCCTTAGCCACTAGATAGACCTTATACTTATCAACAAAACCATCAACTAAAAATTTGGTATGATGCACACCCATTTGCATCGAACTATTTTTCTTCCCTTATGAAGAGGAACTAAATCCCAACTATGATTATTCATCAAAGAAGAATCCTCCTCATCCATATAATTATCTGTAGAAAATGCATGACTCAAAAGAATGATACTTGAA
The DNA here is from genome assembly GCA_027943335.1 of Chamaecyparis obtusa. Taxonomy (NCBI): domain Eukaryota; kingdom Viridiplantae; phylum Streptophyta; class Pinopsida; order Cupressales; family Cupressaceae; genus Chamaecyparis; species Chamaecyparis obtusa. Next base: position 217,209 of record BSBK01008220.1, on the reverse strand, counting down.
GTTTGAGAATGAGTGCAATGAGTGGCTGTGGGATCACCTACAAGTGGACCAACATCCTTAACAACTATTCAATCCCATAAGGGTCTACTAGGTGTAGGTGGAGTAGGATAATATGGAATAATTTCAACAACTAGATCAATACCATCTTTAGGAATGGTAGCATTAGGAGGATCATCATCATCATCATCATCAGAAGGTAAAACATCTTCATAAGAAGAACATGGAAGAAGAGAGGGAGCAGCTTCTTATGGAGATTAATTTTGGATAAAGGACTCATCAAACTAAAAATCATGATGAAAATGAACCTCTTGAGTGGCAGGATCAAACAATCAATAACCCTTCACATCCTCGCAATAGACAACAAAAATGAAGCAATGAATTTTCTTCTCCATTACTTTGCCCTGATTATTGAGAATGAATCTCCATGCATCACTACAAAATACTTTCAAAAAAAGATACTCTGGGCTTGACATGAGACAAATCCTCCTCAAGAGTCTTATTCATTACTTTCTTATGAGGCATACGATTTTGAATAAGTTGGCACAATTGATAGCCTCTGCCCAAAATACTGGAGCCATGGGCCTAGATTGAAGTATGAAATTGGCCATTTCTCATAAGGTTATATTCTTTTTCTTGACCACACTATTTTGTTGAGGAGTGTATGGAACTATATGTTGATGAAGAATACCTTGAGTATGACAGAATTCCCTGAATGCTTAATTGACATACTCCCTCCATTATCTATGTGGATCTTCTGGAGGGAATATTGTGACTGCTTCTCCACAAATGAAATAAAGGTCATGAAGCATTAAAGGAACTTATTCTTGTACTTTAAAAAGTACACCCATGTGCACATGGAGAATTCATCAATGAAAGTGAGCACATACCTGGCCCCTAAAAATAAAGGAGTTGAAAATGATATGAGGTCACTATGCACCAACTCAAGGGGAGTCAAATCTCATGTGGCCATACCCTTAGGAAAGGGATCTCGATGATGCTCTTCAAGAACATGACCTGAATAAAATCCATCTAAACAAGAGATTTGAGGTAGAACAATCACCAGGTTCTATTTTCTCATCTGCTAAAGATATCTATAATTTAGGTGCCCAAACCTTTCATTCCAAAGATTTCTTGTAGAATATGTATGAGCAATAAGGGATGATCTTGATGAAGAGTCAAATTCATCAAACCTATACAAGAGGGCTTCATGATCAATTATGCCTATAGAAATGACCTTTTTAGGATTTTACATTTCTTAAGTCACATTAGTATGGGAAAAATCAACAATTTTCCATCACCATGATTGAAAATTTTATAGATGGAAGGGATATTATGTGAAGTATTATGAAAAAAAATAACATCAACGATGCTACCATTATTCATTTGAACTAAGCATGTCCCTAGAACTAGAATCTTTAATGAGTTTCCAACAGTAATATGTGAAGTAGGACTATCATGAATAGAATCAAGAAGATCAACATAATGTTTCATGTGATGTGAAGCACTAGAATAAAGAATCCAGCTGGAACTTGTAGATGATGAAGCCTTAGCTAAGAAGGCTTATCCTTTTCCTAAGGAAGAATAATTAGGCTTTATAATGTTGTGCCTCTTCATATCTTCTTCTAATGTTTCTAGTCTCTAAGAGTATGGTGTGTGATTATGTCTTGGTTTCCCCCAAAAAGAATAATTCTCCTATTTCTTCTCATACCTAGAAGATGACCCTATTGAGTTAGGAGGAGGAGAAGGAGAAGGAGAAGGAAGTTTAGGCTTCTAATCATTATTCACTTTAGGCTTATAGGGAGGACTATGTGGAGGCTTAACTCTTAAATATGAGTCTATATGTGGATGCTTCTTATACTTGCCCTTTCTCTTAGCATATTTTTCCATCGATGCATGACTCTTACGAAGAGCATCCATTTGAATTAACTTGGCTTTCTCCCTAGTTAATATATCATAGAATCCCTCAAATGAGGGCATCTTATGATCCTCTCCCATATAGTTCATATTAGAATAGAAGGTGGAGGAAAACACTTTGAAAGGAACTATAAGCTTAGACATGATCAAGAAAATATACTCCTTATCTTATTTGGCATGACGACAACCTTTCAACAAAGAAAAAATTGACTTGAACTATGTAATGAAATTCTGAATAAAGGGAAATGCATTTGGTGAAAGAGAAGTGAGTTTAGCTTCAAGATACAAAATTTTGAATTGGTTGAATTTACCATACAACCCTGTGAGCTTATCCCATACTCATTTTGGTGTTATACACTCAAAAATGTGAAACAATAGATTACCAGACACATGAAGACTGATGAGTCCTTTTGCCTCATCCATTTTTTTTCTATGAACAAACTTCTCATGTGCCTTGGTGAATTCAAGCTAGTTAGCTTCCAATAGATTCTAGAGACCTTGATATTGTAACAATTGTGACATTTTGAGCTTCCATGTGTGATAGTTGTGTGGGGTGAGCAACTCAATCCTAGGGTCTGACATGTTGTACAAGGTTCAATAAGGAAAAATATGGAAGACACCCCCAAGAGTAGATAAAATCTGATTTTACAATTCCCAAATTAACAATTTGACCAAGAGAAAATAGAAACAAATCATACTTTCAAGATAGTAAGAATGGCAATTATTTTAGAAAATACCTTTAATGCACATAGTTTATTGAAGCATCTATTCTTATGTATTTGTGGAAAATATGCTCTATTTATAAAAGTAGCAAGCCTTTTCATGGAAATAGAAGTGCTGGTCAAAGTGAGCTAATGGACTAGAGAATATTGTTTAGAAATGGTGATGTGGCCCAAAACACAACCAATTATCCACACTATGGATCATATAGCTTGCCCACCCACATCAATGGTGGGATACATCACAAAAGGATATAAAGGTGCTGACCAACCACATAAAAAAATTATCTCCACATGGGATTTTAATGAGAAATAAAATGCCCACAAAAACTTGTTGAGGGGTAATGAACTGTGCTACCCAAAAGAAAAAAGTCACTAATTATTTCATACCAACTATGACCATGCCATGAATACACAAGGTAAGTACAATCCACATGGGTCTATATTGAAGGCTTCACTCTCAAAAAACAATGTCAACCAAGGATGCAAGCTAGTCACTTATTGCAAAAGGTGAGCTTCCATAAGTCAACCATGAACCACCAGATTTAATAGAGCCACCAACATGTTCTTAATCAAACCATGGCACATCATGCTATATCTAAAAAAACTATCGATCATTAAGCTTCTTACAACCTCAAGCATGAATTCTAAAAAGGCATTACCCAAATGATGACCAAAAACTGAGTCAAGCGATGAATGCACTGATATAGAACATTAATGTGCTAACTCACCAAAAAGGAAATTCATCAGCCATAACATTTGAAGTCTCACATGCCACCACCGATACAATTACTTGACAAAATTAATTACAGTCCTCTAGCTATTAAGTGTGCCCATGTGATCCATATTGATTTCTCCTACTTGTCGAATGTTGGCCCCAAGCTTGGAAATATATTAATGAGAGACTCACAAAAAATTCAATTTGATAGCCACAATGGTCATGAAGATGGATTCTCCATGTGGGCCTATGAAGTATCATTCTACACTAAGCTAATGATCCAACACAACAAAGGAAAATTCACACCAATCAAAGACTTTGGTGAGTGCATATAAAAGAGAATGAATGACTATTCAATCAATGAAACAATTACTTATGGGCCCCAATTAAACTTTGGAATTGCCTCTCCATTTAGCATGAGTCACCCAAACATCACATCAGTGCCTCAGCATTGATGGAGACCATGAGCCTAAGAGAAACCTGCACAACTACAATGTAGCTAGAGATCTCAAGATAGGCACCACCATTTGCAAGTAAGACAAGCTATCAAGAAATGATGATCCTTGAAACACCATATTGACATGGCCTTTAAAGCCATGATTTTGGAGATTAGATGATCAGTGAACCACTCAATCTTGCTATTGTCATTCTTTACCCACAAATACCATTAGCCGGTATGAGCTGCAAAGATATTTCTATCCATATGCAATAAGTTGGGCCACCAATTCATAGCCACGAGCAAGATCTATCCAAAAGAAGTGAATTTCCCATATGTTTTGATGCTTGATCAAATCTATAAAAGATATGACTGAACATAGGAGAGAAAATCAACATGCATAGGGGCACCACTAATACCATCAAGAACTTCAACTAGAATAGTGAACTCCAACTATTGACTGGGCAATAAAGCTTTCAGAAAATGGAACCGAGATAGAGCAGCCTCAACATTATACAACTCAGTCAAACAAGACAATAAAGTTGGCCGAATCCTAGCAAGGGAAGCCCCAACATAAATTGAAATGACATCACCTTAAGGAAAACACATTGTAATAATTTTGATATCACTCTGATACCATGTAAGAATTTTCCTAAGGCAAAGAATAAAATGCCAAGATCTAGAAGCTCAATTGATAGCACATGAGAGATAGGAAAAATGATCAAATAATTGATTATAGCCAATTGAATTGAATACAAAGTAGGAGTGCTTGAATATATAGGCAATGCAATAATACTACATGGTAAGGAGATTCTAAGCTATCAACCACACTAGGTGGAATCACATGTCCACCAAAGGTGGATCATCCTTCATTGTACATCAAAGTATGTGCAACATGTGCAAAAATGAGAGGATGATAATGTGATAAGAGCACTAAAGGTGGATCTCACACATAAAGAGGTATGAGATGAAAACTATCACCATATAAAGTTGAATTTCTCCTAACCATGTGCTAAAACGAAATGCAAACTCCTAGGTGTCTCAATGACAACTAATATGCAAATGTATTATCCCACTACTACATTTGGGGCCAAATTTCGACAGAAGTTTCCGATGGGTAACTTTTTATTATGAATTTGGTGTTTTTTTTTTGTAATAGGCCCCGATGATGTTAGTATTCTGATGGGTGTTTAATTGACCATTGAAATTCTGACAGATTCGGGGTATAGATTAAAAAAAAAAAGTGAAACAGCCTCATCATTTTTATTTTGATTGGATAGAGGGAGCGGGAGAAAAGGAGTGAACGCTGAGCATGGGAGAAGGTATGTGATTTCTTCATCTTTCAAGCCTCTCACATCATATTCGAATGCATTTCATTTATTTGATCATGAATGCTCTCTAAAATGACCACATTCTACTGGTGTCATGTTGTAGCCAGTGCTTTATCTCTATTATTTGATGTTATTGGTTCTTGTGCTCAAGGATATGGATTCACTATATTCAAATGTTTGGATTCATGTTTGTTGATATTACTGGCATATATGTTTAATGATGCCATTGTAAATTTTTGTCACTGAAATGATCGCATTCTACTGGTGTCATGCCCTAGCCCACGCTTTAACTTCATTATTTGATGTTATTGGTGCTTGTGCTCAAGGATATCCATTTTTTTGAAATGTTGACTGTGGTTATCAAATGGACAGCCTGTGAGCTTCTAGCTAGGTGCCATTTGTATTGATAGCTTAGGGCATCAAATGTATTGTATCATTGATAGTTGATACTTTGTTAAAAGGAAATAGGACAAAGAATGATTTTTATTTAGTTTCTCTATTTTGATCCCTAAGTGGCTTACAACCCTAGAGAAGTATATGCAGATTTATGAATGCAGTTGCAAGATACATAGCAGCTGATAATTCACAATAAATCCATGCATCCAATTTGAATAGCAATTAATACAAAGAACTAGGGTCCTCCAATGGCCCAATCATCTAGACCTTGACTGTCCCCTCAACCAGTGACCCTTCAAAACTGGGTTATCATGCAATCAATGAGTGATCCTTCATTCTCCTAGTGAGCTTCTAGGTAGGCACCATTTGTATATTTGATAGCTTAGGGCATCAAATGTATATTGTATCATTGATAGTTGAGACTTTGTTAAAAGGAAATAGGACAAAGAATGATTTTGATTTAGTCTCTGTATTTTGATCCCTAAGTGGCTTTCAACCCTAGAGAAGTATATGGAGATTTACGGATGCAGTTGCAGGATACATACTAGCTGATAATTTACAAGAAATCCATGCATCCAATTTGAATAGTAATTACTATAAAGAAATAGGGTCCTCCAATGGCACAATCATCCAGACCTTGACTATCCCCTCAACTAGTGACCCTTCAAAACTAGGTTATCATGCAATCAGTGAGTGATCCTTCATTCTCCTGGTCTACCCTACATCCAAACATATTGGAAATACATAATATAATGATAACAAGTCTTTCACAATCCCCCTTCCCTCAAGGAACACTATCAACCATCCCTTCCACATAGCATTTCACTATTGTATGTGTGGATTGTGCAAGAATAGTTAACATTAAACAAGGAGAAAACTCCTCAACACATCTTGGAAACCATTGAATTCAATAATAAATGAAACCTAACACCAACACTATTCCTTCCATAGTTGTAGGATACATAGCAGTCGATAATTCACAAGAAATCCATGCATCAAATTTTTATAAGGATATCATACTAATCAATAGGAATTTTTTTGAGATGACCAATGATTATGCATTTTGATGGCAGTGTGCTAGTTCAAAAGGAAAATATAAATCTGAAACAATTTTTTCTGATTTTCTCAAGCTATAAATGTGGTTAAAGGGAAAATATTATGTGGAAAACCCACAAACCAAGCTAGCAAATGATTGTACATCAAATTATTCCTATATTCATTCAAGTATTGCTATGCTTCAGCTACCTGACCTTTGAGCTTCATCTAGAGGAATGTGTAGCTTTAAGATAGAGTTACCTCATGGGCATTACAATAGGGTGGAATATGATCAAGATTTGTTTAGGCTGTATCTTTGTTAGTCCCATTGTTAGGTTCTTATAGTTCATGGTTTGAATCTATTATGGTTGTGTAAGGGATTTGTAGATGCTTTTTCTAACATAATTATTGGACACCATGATTGGAACAACTGGTTGTTGGCTATTGTACACATGAATCATATCTGTCAATGGTTCTTTGTATTCAAGAATTCGTTGATCAATCTTTGAGATTTATTGTCCCAGCTTTAAAAGAGTGATTAAAGATATAGTGAGTGCTATCTTTTCCAAGTGTTTTGTGGGTACCATTATCTTCTAGGAGTAATTGCTAGAACCAAATTATGTTCTTTTCCTCTAGTAAATATTGCAGACACAACCATCTTCTTGGTGAAGGGTTTCTTCCATCCCCATGAGGCACTATTGCATGGTTTCCATTCCCTTGTTGTATAATTAACCTAATTTAATACAAGTGTGCACTATTTTGGGTTCCATAATTTATGGCCCCTACACTGTGGTTGTTAGCCTAATTAAGGCAGGCCTACCTTTTCATATAATAAGAGGCCAACATGAAACAAACATCTAGAGGTTAGGGGGTTGTTCCTTGTCCATAATTTATTATTTAAGTCCTAAGTGATGATGGGTTGCACTCCATGCCTAGGGAGATATGGATCGATTTTTGAGACCTCACTCTTGAGTGTTCTTGATTGTAATGATTCATAGAAGTGCACTATTTAGAGTACACAGGTATATCATGTAATTCATACCTAGTGTGTCTCTTTCTTTCTCTCCACATTTCACATTAGGAGTATATGTTATAAAATACTAATGAAATCAACTATAGGTCAAATCTAATCAAAATTGCAATATAAAGATTAAAATAGATCTTGAAGAAATATGGGAACCATTTTTGACAGATATTGTACAAATGAAGAGAATACTCCGAAGAGGAAATGCTTTAATGTGGAACAACTGAAGGACAATATTTTACTTTTATATGCACATCTGCAATGTTTTTGATATGTTTCTGAGATAACAAAACCATAGAAAGAATAGCATATAGAAGAAAGTAAAGAATAATGATCATACTTTGAGATATTGTGGAAAATTAAAAGAAAGAATGCTTGGTGGGGTTATCATGCAATCAGTGAGTGATCCTTCATTCTTCTGGTCTTCCCCACATCCAAACATATTTGAAATAAGAAATACAATGATAAAAAGTCTTTCAAAATCCCCCTTCCCTCAAGGAACACTATCAACCATCCCTTCCACGTAGCATTTCACTATTGTATGAGTGGAGGAACAGTTAACATTAAACAAGGAGAAAACTCCTCAACACATCTTGGAAACCATTGAATTCAATAATAAATGAAACCTAACACCAACAATATTCCTTCCATTCACTTCTACCAAGCTAAAGCATTTAATCCATTCAACATTACATATAATCATTAGACAGTTACATTTCCTGACTGTGTAGAGGAATAGTCACGACCAAAATGATCAAAACTACTTTCACCCTTGCACAAGCTATTCCAAACTTCAATTAAAATGAGAAATATGCTATATAAAATCATTCATATTCATAGTAACCATTTGAAGGATCATTTTTTCAATGAACCCTCTGACTGTACCCCTATGGTAGAGAAAGGAAACCTCAAAATAGAGAAAGGAAACTTAGTAAAACTAGTCTATGCCAATGTTTGTGAGGGAAACTTAGTCAAGACATCAAGTATCATCTCATCATGGTCTATTCACCATGTTTCAACACCCCATTCACTCTGATTTATTCAACTTACACCAGTCTTCTTCTCCAAGACTCAAAGGCTTGAAACAGTATATGTGGTAAAAATTCATGAAATACTAAAGAAGACCTACTATTTGTCAGACATATCTTCATTGTCCCCCACAAAAAATTAAGTAATAACTACTCTACCCTTAATTTGTTTAACAATGCACCATATTAGATAAAGTAGGTTCTATCACACATGGCACAAACTCTCTTCAAACTCACAATATGTATCATGAGTTTTTTAGCTAACATTAGATAATTGAATTACATATGTAGGTACCTGGACTCCTTTCACAAGCATCCCACACAATCTCATGGATCAACAGGTATAATTCAATACACCCTATAGAGATTAATGTATTTCACATTTTGCAAAATATCTCGCATTACTTGCTATCTCTCTCATTTGATGTAGTGTAGGTAGTAGCAAATAGGTATTTGTCAGATGTGTCTTCCTCAAGCGAAGAAAGTGAGTCATTTAGTATGTCTGAATTAGGAAGATCAACTAGAGGTCAAAAGATTAGAAGGAAATTCAATAGACGCATGAAATTTTTCCTTGCTCAAGGGGGGTCATGTTCTTATGATGATGAGAGCAAAGGCAGCATCGAGGTGCCCTCTAGGTACCAAAATCTACAAAAATAATGGGTCCCCAAGGAACTTCCTCCAATAAACATTGATTTTAGTGTTACAGGCAAGATATATTGTATTGCACCATCGTCAATACATGGTTTGGGATTATTTTCCATGGATGGCATAAAGGTCTCTTACAACAAAGTTGTTGAATTGATGGAGTATGTTGGACCTTGTTATGATTACAAAAGTTGGATGTGAATTGTTCAATATAAAAAAAGTATGCGTAGGTATGCACTCTTGGAAAATTATATTCAACAAAAAGACAATAAGCAAAGTAAAAGAGTGGCTATATACATTGACAGAAGGCCAAAAGCATTTGGGAATATTGTAGGTTTTATAAATAGCACGTGACCTCTGTCAACTATTAAGCAACCCAATTGCATATTTGAGGTGCATGAGGGAAATCATGTATTTGTATGTGTGATAAAATCAATAAGTGCAGGGGAAGAGTTGCTTATTGATTACAATTCAAATCGCATAGATACAAATGATGTCACTATCATTAGGGTGTAGGTACATACTATGTACCATTAAATAATTGAGTTTTTTGGCCAACCACATTTAGAGAGTCTCCTCACCATCCACCTCATCTCCATCATCATCTTCTAATGAAATTTATTAATGTAGTCCTTTCTAATTATTGGTTAACATTAAATAATAACACAAGACCACAATATGGAGCAACCACGTAGTGGGGACAATGATGATCATGCATGCACTTCGTCCTAGCAAGTAAACCTCTTTGTTATTGAACTACAAATTAGATACAAGAAAAATGTTAAATAAAGTTTTTTATTATATTATTTTCATCACTATTTCAAATTAATTCTAATAGTGTTAGTAATATTGTTGTCATAGATAGGTGGTCAGCAGAGAAAGGGAAAGGAACCCACAGTCCCTGAGGAGGAGTCCTTTGACAAGGACCTAGTTGTTGATTTGGGTGCTTGTGATGAGCCGGCCTCTGCAATAAAAAAATGCCTCCATAAAATTGGAAATAGATTGGCTGAATTGGCATCTATATTCCCTCCGAATCTTGAGTCACAAAAGAGGGCAACTAAATTGATGCACCTATCTCAAAATTACCAAGTAAGTATTAATGTAATTTTTAATTATAACAAAAGTTCAATAATAGTTTTTATGTTATAGTAGTCTTTTATGTCAATAAAAAATAAGTGGATGTGTTGCTTTTACAACTTTTTTTGTGTAATTTTGATCCTTGTGGCCATGATGAGGGTACTATAGCTAGTTCAGGTAGATCACATGTTGGACTATATTTTTTTACTCTCTAACAATATTGTCCATGCTAATCACTAGTTTTATTAGGCTCTAACAATCTTATTCTTCAACACATGTTAATGATCATTTACTATTGTCGCCTCATACGATGGTAGGCTCAGATGTATCGCATCCTGCAATGTCGGAAACACATAGCATGGCCACAGACACCATGGCACCACCTACTCATACAGGTATTTTATTTTCTCTATCATTATATATATGTTTATTTCACTTGAAGTGTTCTTTCTTAGGGCCATTTCGTAATGGATTCAATTTATGCAATAGGGGATGCAACACTTGATGGTGATTTTCTTGAATGTACTAGTATTGCTAGTACGGGAACGGTGAAGGATTGCATATTGCTTGTGTTCGAAGAAGGACTTCCCTTGAAAATAGAAAAACTTCCAGTTTCTTTAAAGATTGGACCTTTCTTTTACTATACAATCATATGTTAATTACACCTTGCATTCAATATGAGAAGCTTACATCTATTATGTTCTTATTTTATACTATTATATCCTTTGACTAAAGATCCCATGATTATTTTGTAGGAAATGATGTTTTCTATAGTAAACTTAATGACGAGTGTTTGTGGATATTCGGGCCCACCATCTGTACACGGTGAAACATCATATCCGAACTAAAACCCCAATCCACAATTTTGATTTCATATCATTGCTAGGATAGTTATCATTACATCCATTTTTTAATCTAACACTATTTTCTTTCTTAAAAGGTGGAAAACCCAAAATCAAAAGTTAAAGGATCATCTTGTAGAGAGTATGACAAACTTTTTTGGACCTCGTGCATTTGAGAAGGGTAAGCTCCTTCAAAGAGCCAGGATATGTTTGAGGTATATTAGGGACCATTACATGTGTATATTAACCAAAAACCCACATTACCAGCACCCCCCTTGCATTCTTGATTTAGAGTGGAAATCTATTATTCTAGATGCGAATGAGAAAATTGAAGTAAAAAAGGGAAATACACCACCAGAGAACAAAAGAAGGTATGTGATACTATTAAGAATGTAATTGTGTACTAAATACTCTTCATATTTATATGAACTAACATATTTCAATCTCTTCATAGATTTCCTAACACATCAAAGGCAACAAAGGCAAGATTGTAAAAGCACGGGCAACACAAGCTAGGCTCTGGTGGTTATTCGAAACTTGCTGCACGAGTTGTAAGTCTTGGAAAAATACAATCTTTACATGGCTTTTAACAATAAAAATAATTCTTTGATCTTTAAATATTTATTTATAATTTGAAATCTTTTTTTGTTTTGATGAAACAATAAAATAAAATTTGACGATACCAAGCAAAAATGCAGGGTGCGGAGTTCAATATAAGTCTCATAGAAGAGGACAAGAGAATTGGCTTCCAACAAGGCTATAAAGTCATGGCAAAAAGAATAAGAAGTGCACAAGATTCTACTGATGGATTCGTTGGGGTAAGTAAGCTAAATAGATGATATTTCAAATTTAATTATATACCAATTAGTTTATTTGATGTTAAGTTCCAACATAAAGTGAGTAAATTTGTTTTAAGTAAGAAAACAATGATAACATGAATGCATATGAAATTGAAATGCAGCCTGCCAATTCTTGTCGTACATAACCTGTGGGTGTTGATGACAATGAGGATGTGCATCACAGTAATACAAGTAAACATCTTAAATTAATTGGTGTAGTAATACAAATTTAATTGCAATTGGTGTTTGGATCAATGTAACAATTTGTATTGCAGTTGTAGAGAGTGTAGAGGTCACTGTTAATGAGCATGTTGAGGTTGAGGCCGAGGTCAGAAAAACTGACCTCGATGTTGATGATGTGACTAGATCAGGTAAAGAGCTATACGATTATGGCCTGTAAAGTACTAAACTACTTTAAAATGTTTAAAATGTTTTTAATTTAACCCTTTTATATGTTATTGCAGATGACCCCCCTTTGCATCAACAAAGAACTAGGTGTGCATTGAGATCTAATGAGAGGGTAGATGATCATGATGGTGATATCGATACTCATCTTAACAATTACATCTTAAAAACTAGAAATCAAAAGAAAAAAAATAAATGATTGTCATCTATGCACCTTAATTGATAATGATTGATTTTTATATGCCAATGAATTTAATTATGTGGTAGTGAATGTTCATAAATTTTATAATGTGTTAATGAATGTTATCATGTGATAATTAATGAATGTCACATTTTATTAATGTGTGAATGAATGTTATCATGTGATAATTAATGAATGTTGCATTTTATTAATGGATGAAATAATGAATGAATGTTAGATGTTAACGGGGAATTTAGAGTGATGTTAGGGGGGGGGGGGGGGGGAAATGAGCTTCCACCTTCACATGGTTGGCCCTTTTTAGTATAGAATATAAAACTATTCTCAAAACAAAGTGAAGCTCAATAAGTTTGTTCCTTATATAGGGTCTCAAGTGTAGCTTTTATCCCACTCTCAACATTGCAAGGCTTCAAGTGGTGTTCTGATATTGGTTTCTCCATCTCCCACTGACATCTTGTCTTTCTCCTAAGAGCTCTCACTAAGCTATGATACATGGATGAGCAGAAGATGTCCCTTACAGGCTACACATATATAATATGGTAGATCTAGGGAACAAATATACTACAACATAGAATGAGTCAACTTGAATCTATAGTTTCTTCATTCACAATGAAAATTCAAATTACAAGCCATATTTTAGATTTAATATCCATATTTATCTTCATCATGATCATAGCCATCACGGTCAGCATTTGGTTCAACTTCATTTGAACCACACTCCATGTCGGGTACCATTATAAGGCATGGAGTGTGGTCATACCCATGTTACCATAATAATGACTTAGCCTATAAAATTATGAATAAAATACCTCGTGCATCATATTTATAATACTGCAGGTGCACCCAGGATTGGCCCAAGCACCCAAGTTCCTACCAAAGGAACCCAAGTCGAACCCAGAGGAGAATAAAAGTAGAATCAGAACCCAGCCTCAAACAAAGAACAAGATAACTTAGCTTTTTTCTAATTCAAGTTTATTTCAGAATTCTTCTCCAATTCCAACCTGATTATTCCATATTTTGTTTTCCAATTTTCCTTCTTCCTCACTCCAAATTCAAGGATCACCACCCATGAATTATTTTGTTATTTCCTTTTACTAATTGTGTTATTTTAAGGATCACCACCCATGACTTGGTTAAGATGATGAATGTTGGCAATGCCTTTATTACCAAGGAATCACCGCCCACCATTAATGAATATTAATGATCATTTTTTCCTAAGGGTAATCATTGTTTGTGTATGCTGATCACCGAAGTCTTTGGATGTGATTTTCATGCTGTGAGGTTTGTCAGAAGTGCGGGTATGACAAGCTGGTTGGATTATAACATATTGAAACTTACACCATGAAGAAGACAAATGATTAAATAGAAAGAGAGGACCAACTGAACCATCTTGTGGTCAGTCTATATCACATTGAGAAACAACGTCAATACTCAAGAATCAAAACAATCAAAAGTTTCTTCAAGACCATGAATGATCAACAACATTCCATTAGAAAACAAAACACTAATCTATATTATCATTAAGCCATAAAATATGTCTTTAAAGTTTAGAAGCATCACAAGAACTTTCAAGAAACATAGTACTATCTAAGGACCAAAATGAATACCCTCCAAATGATTATGATCATGTTGATGTTGATGTCTATAATTTATGTCTAATGATTATGATGATGTTGATGTCTATAATTTATTTCACTTATTGATGCTTTCCTAGATTGAATTTTGAATTGCTAGGCTAGAGAACACTTTCAAAGTTTATGGTCTATTCTACATGATACTCTTAGTTACAGCTCAAGTGCAACTCAACATATTTTTGATGCTAGGCAACCCACTACAAAAACTCGTCCACAGATGAAATTTAATGCTGTGAATCTTGGCATTGTTAATGTTATTACTTTTCCTCATGTTTCATATTTTTGAAAAATTTTCTTGGCACTATCTTATTCTTATTACAATGTTCTTTGTTGTGGGGCAGGAGGTCAATCTTCATTGTCTTCATTATGGGGGATAGTGAGATTTCTCTGACAAATAGTAGGTCTTCTTTAGTATCTTATAATAACATGCTAAACTGATAAAGGTGTTATGGGCATTTAATCTGCAATTACTAATAGACTAAGCATATTATTACTATGCTTAATGTTCTATTTAAATGCATTTAACACTAAAAAAACATTTACAAAACTGAACCAATGGCATGTTTACAACAAAGATGTGTTGAGGAGTTTGCTCCTTGTTTAATGTTAATTGTTCCTACACAATCCACTCATACAACAGTGAAATGCTATGTGGAAGGGATGGTTGATAGTGTTCCTTGAGGGAAGGGGGATTGTGAAAGACTTGTTATCATTGTATTGTGTATTTCCAATATGTTTGGTTGTAGGGAAAACCAGGAGAATGAAGGATCACTCACCGATTGGATGATAACCCAGTTTTGAAGGGTCACTAGTTGAGGGGACAGTCAAGGTCCCGATGATTGGGCCATTGGAGGACCCTATTTATTTGTATTAATTGCTATTCAAATTGGATGCATGGATTTCTTATGAATTATCAACTACTATGTATCCTACAACTACATCCATAAATCTGCATATACTTCTCTATAGTTGTAAGCCACTTAGAGATCAAAATAGAGAAACTAAATAAAAATCGTTCTTTGTCCTATTTCCTTTTAACAAAGTATCAACTATCAATGATATAATACATTTGATGCCCTAAGCTATCAATACAAATGGTGCCTAGCTAGAAGCTCACGGGCTGTCCATTTGATAACCATAGTCAACATTTCAAAAAAATGGATATCCTTGAGTACAAGCACCAATAACATCAAATAATGGAGTTAAAGCACGAGCTAGGGAACGACACCAGTAGAATGTGGTCATTTCAGTGACAGCAATTTAGAATGTGGTCCTTTGGCATGTATTAAACAAAATAGAATTTTCAGCATATTATTATCATTCTATTTCTTTGTTGTAAACATGTCATCGATTTAGTTTTGTAACTTCACTGTTGTATGAGTGGATTGTGTAGGAATAGTTAACATTAAATAAGGAGCAAACTCCTCAACACATCTTGGAAACCATTGAATTCAATAATAAATGAAACCCAACACCAACACTATTCCTTCCATTCACTTCTACCAAGAATAAAGCATTTAATCCATTCAATGTAATGTTGAATGGATTAAATGCTTTATTCTTGGTAGAAGTGAATGGAAGGAATAGCGTTGGTGTTAGGTTTCATTTATTATTGAATTCAATGGTTTCCAAGATGTGTTGAGGAGTTTGTTCCTTGTTTAATGTTAACTAATCCTACACAATCCACTCATACAATAGTGAAATGCTATTTGGAAGGGATGGTTGATAGTGTTCCTTGAGGGAAGGGGGATTTTGAAAGACTTGTTATCATGGTATTGTGTATTTCCAATATGTTTGGTTGCAGGGCAGACCGGGAGAATGAAGAATCACTCACTGATTGCATGATAACCCAATTTTTAAGGGTCACTGGAAGAGGGGAATGAAGGATCACTCACTGAGTGCATGATAACCCCACCAACCATTCTTTCCTTTAATTTTCCATAATATCTCAAAGTACAATCATTATTCTTTACTTTCTTTTATATGCTATTCTTTCTATGGTTTTGTTATATCATAAATATATCAAAAACATTGCAGATGTGCATATAAAGGTAAAATATTGTCTTTCAATTGTTCCACATTGAAGCATTTCCTCTTCGGAGTATTCTCTTTGTTTGTACAATATCTGTCAAAAATGGTTCCCATATTTCTTCAAGATCTATTTTAATCTTTATATTGCAATTTTGATTCGATTTGACCTATAGTTGATTTCATTAGTATTTTATAACATATACTCCTAATGTGAAATGTGGAGAGAAATAAAGAGACACACTAGGTATGAATTACATGATATACCCATCATCACTTAGCACTTAAATAATAAATTATGGACAGGGAACAACCCCCTAACCTCTGGATGTTTGCTTCATGTTGGCCTCTTATTATATGCAAAGGTAGGCCTGTCTTAATTAGGCTAACAACCATAGTGTAGGGGCCATAAATTATGGAACCCAAAATAGTGCACACTTGTATTAAATTAGGTTCAGTATACTACAAGGGAATGGAAACCATGCAATAGTGCCTCATGGGGATGGAAGAAACCCTTCACCAAGAAGATGGTTGTGTCTGCAATATTTACTAGAGGAAAAGAACATAATTTGGTTCCAACAATTTCTCCTAGAAGATAATGGCACCCACAAAACACTTGGAAAAGATAGCACTCACTATATCTTTTATCACTCTTTTAAAGCTGGGACAATAAATCTCAAAGATTGATCAACGAATTCTTGAATACAAAGAACCATTGACAAATATGATTCATGTGTACAATAGCCAACAACTAGTTGTTCCAATCATGGTGTCCAATAATTATGTTAGAAAAAGCATCTACAAATCCCTTACACAACCATAATAGATTCAAACCATGAACTATAAGAACCTAACAATGGGACTAACAAAGATACAGCCTAAACAAATCTTGATCATATTCCACCTGATTGTAAGGCCCAAGAACTAACTCTATCTTAAAGCTACACATTCCTCTAGATGAAGCTCAAAGGTTAGGTAGCTAAAGCATAGCAATACTTGAATGAATATAGGAATAATTTGATGTACAATAATTTTCTAGCTTGGTTTGTGGGTTTTCCACATAATATTTTCCCTTTAACCACATTTATAGTTTGAGAAAATCAAAAAAAATTGTTTCAAATTTATATTTTCCTTTTGAACTAGCACACTGCCATCAAAATGCATAATCATTGGTCATCTCAAGAAAATTCCTATTGATTAGTAGGATATCCTTATAAAAATTTGATGCATGGATTTCTTGTGAATTATCGACTGCTATGTATCCTACAACTATGGTAGGAATAGTGTTGGTGTTAGGTTTCATTTATTATTGAATTTAATGGTTTCCAAGATGTGTTGAGGAGTTTGCTCCTTGTTTAATGTTAACTGTTCCTACACAATCCACTCATATAATAGTGAAATGCTATGTGGAAGGGATAGTTGATAGTGTTCCTTGAGGGAATGGGGATTATGAAAGACTTGTTATCATTGTATTGTGTATTTCCAATATGTTTGGTTGTAGGGTAGAATAGGAGAATGAAGGATCACTCACGGATTGCATGATAACCCAGTTTTGAAGGAACACTGGTTGAGGGGACAGTCAAGATCTCAATGATTGGGCCATTGGAGGACCCTATTTCTTTGTATTAATTTCTATTCAAATTGGATGCATGGATTTCTTGTGAATTATCCACTGCTATGTATCCTACAACTGCATCCATAAATCTGCATATACTTCTCTATGGTTGTAAGCCACTTAGAGATCAAAATAGAGAAACTAAATCAAAATCATTCTTTGTCCTATTTCCTTTTAACAAAGTCTCAACTATCAATGATACAATATACATTTGATGCCCTAAGCTATCAAATATACAAATGGCACCTACCTAGAAGCTCACTAAGAGAATGAAGGATCACTCACTAATTGCATGATAACCCTATTTTGAAGGGTCACTGGTTGAGGGGACAGTCAAGGTCTGGATGATTGGGCCATTGGAGGACCCTAGTTCTTTGTATTAATTGCTATTCAAATTGGATGCATGGATTTATTGTGAATTATCGACTGCTATGTATCCCGCAACTACATTCGTAAATCTGCATATACTTCTCTAGGGTTGTAAGCCACTTAGGGATCAAAATAGAGAAACTAAATAAAAATCATTCTTTGTCCTATTTCCTTTTAACAAAGTATCAACTATCAATGATATAATACATTTGATGCCCTAAGCTATCAATACAAATGGCACCTAGCTAGAAGCTCACGGGCTGTCCATTTGATAACCAGAGTCAACATTTCAAAAAAATGGATATCCTTGAGCACAAGAACCAATAACATCAAATAATGGAGTTAAAGCACGAGCTAGGGCACGACACTAGTAGAATGCGATCATTTCAGTGACAACAATTTAGAATGTGGTCCTTTGGCATGTATTAAACAGAATAGAATTTTCAGCATATTATTATCATTCTATTTCTTTGTTGTAAACATGCCATTGGTTTAGTTTTGTAACTTCACTGTTGTATGAGTGGATTGTGCAAGAATAGTTAACATTAAACAAGGAGCAAACTCCTCAACACATCTTGGAAACCATTGAATTCAATAGTAAATGAAACCTAACACCAACACTATTCCTTCCATTCACTTCTACTAAGAATAAAGCATTTAATCCATTCAACATTACATATAATCATTAGATAGTTACATTTCCTAACTGTGTAGAGGAACACTCACGACCAAAATGATCAAAACTACTTTCACCCTTGCACAAGCTATTCCAAAATTCAAGTAAAATGAGAAATATGCTATATCAAATCATTCATATTTATAGTAACCATTCGAAGGATCATTTTGTCAATGAACCCTCTGACTGTACCCCTGCAGAAGAGAAAGGAAACCTCAAAAGAGAGAAAGGAAACTTAGTAAAACCAGTCTATGTCGATGTTTGTGAGGGTACAGTCATGATAAGTGCCTCTCAAACCTCTCCAAACATGAAAGATTGTCTTTAAATATTTTATTGATCTCTTCTAAACATTAACCAAATCAAACCTACATTTGAATCCACACACAATAACCCCAAAATGAAGGGTTTTGTATCCTTTAATGAATCTCAGTCATTGGTAGTGCATGGATAGTCAAACCAGTAGTCTCCAAAGAATTCAATAAGTGACTAGATTGTATTTAATACACACTATTCCTTCGATTCACTTCTATCAAGAATAAAGCTTTTAATCCATTCAACATTACATATAATCATTAGACAGTTACATTTCCTAACTATGTACTAGAGGAACAGTCAGGAAATGTAACTGTCTAAATGATCTAAACATTTGAAAATAGTGAATCGATATCCTTGAGCACAAGCACCAATAATATCAAATAATGGAGATAAAGCATGGGCTAGGGCATGACACCAGTAGAATGCGATCATTTCAGAGAGCATTCATGATCAAATAAAATGCAATGCATTTGAAATTCGCACTTGAATATGATGCCAGATGCTCGAAAGATGAAGAAATCACATACCTTCTCTCACGCTCATCTTTCACTCCTTTATCCAATCAAAATAAAAATGATGAGGCCGTTTCACTTTTTTTTTTCATAGCCAAATCTTCCTTGTACCACACGAAGAACATGCCATTGGTTCAGTTTTGTAATTTTTTTTTGTGTAATTAGTAATTGGTAGATTAAATGCAGATAACACCTTTATCAATTTATTTAGCATGTTATTATCATATCAGATAAAGTATGTTTAAGAATTGTTGGGACTAGTCCTTTTGTGTGTCTTAAACATAATAGAATTTTCAGCATATTATTATCAATCTATTTCTTTGTTCTAAACATGCCATTGGTTCAGTTTTTTAGATTTGTTTAATCCGTTAAATGCATTTTTCATGAGGAGGGGTCTTCTTCTTAGGAGATTGATGAAGATTGTGCACCTCAAAAACCAATTCATAAGGTACCAATCATGTTTCCTATTCTCTTATATTTTTGGATTGGTAAATCTCCTTATAAGTTTCATGTCCTTTCTTTTGATTACTATGGATGAGATATATATCTTACATTTAACATTCAAATTCTTTACATTTTAGAACATGTAGTGTGTTTTTTGAGGATTTTACCAAATCAACTTTTAACATAAACCAAAAACACCAAACTGATATCTTACCCTTTCAACTTGACAAAATATTTGCATTTGACCAATAACTGCAAGCAACTGAATGATAAATCCACATACCTGTATCTTTGTAAAATACCTAGAACATCAAAAAGATGGCTAAGTGGCTACCACCATGATTTTTATCTACTAAATATGGGAAAAAAAAACCACCAAAAAAAATTGAATAGAAAACATGATTGGTCATTTCAGAGAGCATTCATGATCAAATAAAATGCAATTCCTTCTCTCGCACTCGATCAACTTTCACCCACTCATTTTCTCCCACTCCTTTTCTCTAAAAATGAAATAAAAATGATTTGGACATTTCAAAATAGTGAATCGATATCCTTGAGTACAAGCACCAATAACATCAACTATTTTGATCTGTGGGTACCCTAATGTTGGCAAGAGTTCTTTTATTAATAAGATTACTCTGCAAGCTTGAAGAAGTGATATATTTTGGCAAAAGAAGAGTAGAAAGACGATGATATTCCTGAGATCATGGATGGACACAATGTTGCAGACAGAATGGGAAGACATCTTTCTAGACTAGCCCTAGATCCTTCAACAATTGGGGTAGGATCCAGACCCAAGCTAAAAAGATGTCTTCCTTTCTATTGTGGAATTATCCCTTCTTTGGCCTACACTCATTCCTCTTCTCAAAAACATTTATCTAGAAACTTTGGATACTATTTCTCATCCATGCATGAAATGTGCTAGTGATCGTATAAAATTACTTTAGGCCTGTAGTATTGATGAGATGTACAATTGTAAAATGTTTTTTCAAGACTGGGATCAATTTGTGCAGTGTACATAAATGCAAGGCGGTGATTATTCTTGACGATCGACAGGTAGCTAGGACAGTAGCTAGGACTAAAGATAACACAACTCAAGAGACCATCATAGGTTGTTTCTTTCTTGGGTCTATATTATTGATAGAATGTTTTACCTTTCATTAGCTCATCAAATCTAAGGATTTGAAATAATTTAATAGAATATTTTCATGACAACATATATTATTTAAGTTGACGTTGCATGAATTTATCTACTTCCCGCACTTGTATACTATGAAGATGGTGATAAAGAAGAATCTCCTCCCATGGCCATGCTTCTTTATCGTCATCCTCATAGTCTACAAGTGAGTGAAGTAGATAAATTCATGCAAATCAACTTAAATAATATACATTGTCATGAAAATATTCTATTAAATTCTTTCAAATCCCCAGATTTGATGAGCTAATGAAAGGTAAAACATTCTATCAATAATATAGACCGAAGAAAGAGGGAACCTATGATGGTCTCTTGAGTTGTTTTATCTTTAATGTGCGTAGCCATCAGTTTTTTGACACTTCATAATTAATTTTGATAGAAGTGTTATGTATTCGATAGATAAAATGTTAGAGAAAAATAATTTATGACAATACTTCCAACAATAATGATATATGTTCGATAGGGAAACCTGTCAGAGAAATGCCGAAAGACTGTCGCTCTTCCGACAGTTGAAGTGTCAAAAATAGAAATTTTTCAACAGACACTCTAACATTAATGCTATATCACCAATAGGTTTATATGTCAGAAAGGATATGTTTTTGGCAGTTAATTCTGATAGAGATTGTATATTTCTGATAGGTCATTATGTTGAAATTCTAATGGATGAACAATAGAAAATGCCATAACGAAGTTGTTGCCATGTGCAAGTTTTCAACATGATATGGTGTCGGTAAATCAATGGATACGTCTTCTGTCAGAATTTCCTACGCAAAAATAGCGATGGACTCATCTGTCGAAATGCCGACAAATTAGTGTTGCAAATCTAACAAATGGCCATCAAAATTTGACCTCAAATGTAGTAGTGTCCTAAGTAAACTTAAGTAAAGTGTAATTAGTGAATATTTAATTACACCAACACCCCCCCTTAAGTGCAACTTAGGGGAATGCACTTAAGCTCACAAAGATAGATGACAATGCATGATGGGTCCTAGCTACTAGGCCATGTTAGGTACCCATGTACAAACTACAAGACAAATGCAATGCAATCACTCATAAAGAGGAGAAAGAGGGAAAACCTCATGGGAAAAACCCTCCCCCAAAAAGAGAGATGAAAACAACATGCATGGATGGATGGAGTAATCAAGACCCCCCCCCCCCCCCCCCCCCCATTATGACATACATCATGCATATACAATAAATAATCCCCCCAAAGGAAGGAAATAAGGAAACATGATATCCCCCCATAATGAATAATATCCTCCGAGGATGGTGAATTCTCAAAGGCAAAACATAGTCCAATACCTAGAAACAACATTTCTCCCCTTAGGAAGAAGATACAAAAAGTATAGATGCAAGAATGCTTCCCATTGTGGATAGGGAGAAGGAAGGGGAATCCAAATTAAGTATGATGTCTCTGAAGTATGCCCATGTGTCACCATGTCCTTGGTTGATGAAGATGCCACAAACCAATCAGGAACAAGCCCAATAGAAGGTGACAAACAATGAACCAATGGTAACTAATCCATGTAAGAATTTGGATCAAACTCCAAAGACAAATATGCCTCCTTAAATTAAGTAGGAGAAGCAAGGAAGCCCCCCCTCAATGTAGAATGTACACCCATGATAGATGCCCCTAGATAAATGTAGAAACTACCCCAAGAAAATTGAATGATGTTCCTCCCATTAGGAAGAAATTATTCCACAGGTGTATCAATGAAT
This sequence comes from Chamaecyparis obtusa, assembly GCA_027943335.1. Taxonomy (NCBI): domain Eukaryota; kingdom Viridiplantae; phylum Streptophyta; class Pinopsida; order Cupressales; family Cupressaceae; genus Chamaecyparis; species Chamaecyparis obtusa. The sequence continues at coordinate 194,094 of BSBK01008220.1, read as the reverse complement.
CCTCCCCAATCTCTAGGAAGAATCCTCAAAATGTATAATGTCTCAAGAAACTGAATAGGAATCTCCAACACATGAGAATGATCAACCTAAACCATGCAATGTGACATCTCAAGTGAAGTTTGAGACTCATGAAAACCAATCTCCAAAGACTCAAATGTCTTCTCTAAAGATAAAGAGACCTCCTCCAAATGTTGTATCAAAGGATCTACAATCATGTTAATATCAAAAGAAGGATTAAGTGGAGAGTGAAGATGAGGGTCAAAGTGTACCCTCACAACAACTGAAGAAGGATCATCCTTAACAAAGAGAATATGAATGTCATCTATGAAGTCTCCCAAATCTGAAATGTAGGACTCCACAAACAAACCTACAATGTCTGTCAAGTAGTCATCCCAAGAAACTATTTCTGGAAGATACGGAATATCCTTTTGCACTAAATCACCTGAACCCATGGCTGTATGAATGCAAGAATCACCAGGAGGAAGAATAGATGTGATCTCAATAGGAGAAGTAGGAGCTGCAACTGGAGGTTCTAGACCTTTTGGGAGGGGAGGAACATGAGGATCTCCATACATTTCCCAAATAATAGTCCAAATATCAGGAATAGTCTTTGTTTGATCTTTGTAGTCATCAAGGGAATCCATAACATCCATATCCATATTCTTATAGATAACATTATGAACTTTTATATAAGAATTACAATCAAATGAAGGACTAGTAGGTTTATACTCATACAAATAGGGAAACAGTTTATGCTCATTAAGATAAGAAAGAACCAATTCACTCCATTTCTTATAGTTTCCTCTTGTCAACCTAATTAAGCCATCCATGATGCACTTTTCACATGAAATAAATATGAGATCAAAATATCAATGCACCCCCAAAATGCAATGAACCAAAGAACCCCCCCAAAATAGATGATTTTGGCACTTTATATATAGTGCATGTACAATTGCCACTTGCCAAAATGGACCAAAGTGGACTTCTGATTTTGATGATTACAACAGAAAATATTAAGCTATGGTAGACTCTAAAAAATAAGACACAAGATCTCTCAAGGATACAATAAATTACAAGTGCCAAAAATAGGCCAAAATAGACCAAATGCTGAAAGTACTATGTCTACTCAGAATTTTTCCAAACTGATACCAGATCTAGAAAGTAGACAAAAAATCATGTACTTTCAAAACAAATAGCACTTGAAAATATGTCCATATGAGCCCCAACAAAGCCTCTAAAGTTGTAAAAATCAGGATTTGCAATTTTTTAGAAAACATCAGGAATAGAGATCAAAAACCACCTGCACCATTGTGTAGATCATGAAATTGTTACAAGTAGTTGTTTTCATTGCACCAAAAGATCGGCCTATTAATGTCTGATACAATTACTAGATTTAAAAGATACAGGAGGTGGTTAAGCCATGTCATGAATCCTAAGGAGAACATTGACCATTTTTCCAACAATCTCCCCCTCAGCATTACCCAAGGGGATTCGAACCTATGACCAAGCTCTGATACCATGTGTTACAAGTAGTGGTTGTCATTGCACCAAAGATCAACTTGTTAATGTCTGATACAACCACTAGACTTATAGAAGACACAGGAGGTGGTTAAGACATGTCATGAATCCTAAGGGGAGTGCCAACCATTTTTCCAACATAAATTCTACCCCAAAACAAAAAAAATCTTGAAAAAAAGGAGTTTGGATGACTGAGATATGACTGTTTGAAAATCACCTCTGCAATTTTTTTTTTGAATCATCATCACTGCATCTTAAAAATTCAAATGGGTCTAGATTTGGCTTCACATGTCCAATTTGAATGAAACAAAATTCAATTTAGGGGTTTTTAGACCTCCTCAATGTGATGCCAACTTCTAATTTGGACCAACAAGCTCCAATTTTTACCTGCAATAAAAATCTCTCCAAATAAGCTATACAATGAAACTTCTATGGCTCTGATACCATGTAATAATTTTGATATCGCTCTGATACAATGTAAGAATTTTCCTAAGGCAAAGAATAAAATGCCAAGATCTAGAAGCTCAATTGATAGCACATGGGAGATAGGCAAAATGATCAAATAATTTATTATAGCCAATTGAATTGAATACAAAGTAGGAGTGTTTGAGTATATAGGCAATGAAATAAGACTACATGATAAGGAGATGATAAGCTATCAACCACACTAGGTGGAATCACACGTCCACTAAAAGTTGATCATCCTCCATTGTACATCAAAGTATGTACAACATGTACAAAAATGAGAGGATGATAATGTGATAAGAGAACTAAAGGTGGATCTCACACATAAATATGTATGAGATTACAACTATCACCATCTAAAGTGGAATTTCTCCTAACCATATGCTAAAATGAAATGCAAACTCCTAGGTGTCTCAATGACAACAAATATGCAAATGCATTATCCTAAGTAAACTTAAGTAAAGTGTAATTTTTGAATATTTAATTACACCAATACACATAAATGGATGGTTTGACAATATTAAAGGTGTCTTTCAATTAGGTGATAACCATGCAATAAAATGTCAGCTAGGAAGAATAAACATCCTGCCTTTAATAAGTGCCAATACAAAAAATAAGGATCTGAACTAATAATGACTTTATCAAGAAAATAAAATACAAATTTTCAATGTCTAATCAAAAGATCATAAATACACTGGTAAACTATAAATACAAACTAGGGACCTCAAGACTAAAAAATTACAAAACACTCCAACACTAGGAGTTGTGAGACTTCCATCTCTGATACCATGTTAGGATAATTAACCTATACCCATAACCTAGTCTTCAAACATCCACCAGAGAGAGAGAGAGAGAGAGATAAAACACATGAAATGTATTAAATTGAAGTGAGTATAAACACACAAGAGCTCTTCTTAAATAGGCAAGAGTTGTTAGGAGAAATGGACAAGGTTGAGACAAGTGTCTCAATCTGGAGGAAGGAGAGTTCTGATAGAACTCTACAATATCCTATAGGATATGGTAGAGTCCAAATTGGATTGAATGATATCCATATACCTCATTAATGAGGTTAACTAAGTAAACTTAAGTATGTAGTAAATAGTGATAATTCTATTTACTCCAACAAAATACATTAGAGATAAGATATTGCTTGTTGAATTCTCTTCCTTTAAAAAATTGTGTGTGGTACTTCATAATTATCAACTTCAAGAAAATCAACTTGAGAGTGTCACTCCAATAGCTCCAATTGATAAGAGCTATGTTACATCTCATCCATTCCAAAATTTTCAAAATCCTAGGGGATTCATCAAGATCAACAATTCATTAAACAATATTGATGTGCAAGTGGCATAACATCCAAAGGTGTGGCTCCTTTGTCATCTATTTTTAAACATTCTTATAGTTTAACACCTCTTTCTAAATATTTTCATAATGTGATGTTGAAGTTGATTAATGCTAATGTCTTAATACCTCCTCCCATTAATCTAAATGATCCTTAGTTAGTGCCTTCAACAACTAGAACTCTGCTCCCCTATCCCTCCTATCGTGGGTTTTGACGCCCTATCTTCTATAATGGTTGTGGATAGCTGGTCCCTATAGGGTGTGGTCAATGAGAACTTATAATTGGGGACCACCTATAGATAGTAGGGCCCCATCGATTCTACCTACAGTTGGTTCTGAAAGGTTTTTCCATGACTCAATCAACAACCCCCTTATGATTGGGGCATAGGGTCACACTAGTCCATCTACATAGACCTGATCATATCAATGCCCTACCATTCTATAGGTGGGTGGCCAACAAAAACTTTGGTCTCAAATATTTTTTCCAATACCATCATCAACCTACTCATGATACTAATAATTTTTCATGTTTGAAATATATTTCTCAAGACTTTATTGATTCTAATGTTATATATGTAGAGGGTCAAGGAAACAAATCCTTCATCCCTACAACACAAAAATTTTGAATCTATAACAATCCTTTACCTTCTCATTCCACCAATACCATTAATTCTACCCATTATTTTCCTTCTTCCACTCATTTTGTTGACTATCCTACCATTGTGAAATATGATGATGAGTTTACTAAGGCCAACAATGTTGTTAACCTTATTGTTCAATCCAAACCCAAACCCAAACTAGAACCCAATATTTTCATTAAAGTTGATCCTAGGGCCCAAATAATAGGGAACCTAATGGTCATGTTACATTGTTGTGAAGATTAATGTCCCTCCATCTTGTGGTGTCCTTATAAATCTCACTTACATGGTGAATTTTATAACTAAAGAACATCTTTACACAAGACATCTCCTGTAAGATTTCTATGATAAATCTGATGTTATGATAAATAAAAATTAATGGTTTCACTTATCCCATCCATGGTTCCATTATATTCAATGTAGAAGTTGGTAATAAATCCTTTTATGTTACCTTTGTTGTCATCCCAACTTCTAATTAGTTTCATGTTATACTTGGCTTTCCTTGGCTTACTTCCATGAGCGCTATAGTTTCTCCTATTCATAAGCATTTGAAATTTTCTTGTGATGGAGAAAGCATTATAACTAACCATAGTAGCTATCACCCAAGCTAGCTAGTCATGGTAACTTTGATCTTGACTTATTTTGTCCTAGCATGTCTCAACCAATTCAACCTCGCAAAGATAATTTCTTCCTATCCTATCAAAAATTCAAAGATAAAGATTTGTGAACTTATAAATCCTAAGGTTGGTCCATCTCCTTGCCCTGGACCTGGACTTCTTCCTACACCTTTACCTCCTATTTATGCTTTGTTTCCACATCCTATATCTTACACATGTCTAGCATCTTCTATCTCTCAACCTAGTGAGGTTCCTTCTATTCTTCCTACTAAATAAGAAAAGGACCCTATGTTGATTGATCCTAAACCAAATCAAATTTCTAAAAAAAACAAACATAATCATTGTCCTTGTGATCACCATTTGAGACACCATGCTAAGGCCTATGAGAATTCTTTACAAATCCTTTCATCTCATAAAAAAACATCTAATTCCTTGATTCCATTTGACCAACCTATGTATAGCCCAAGGGAGGAAGTTAATCTAAAGAAGATGAAACTGAATAAACATGATGATTCTCTTTGTATTAGAGATTCTCTTGTGATTAATTTGGATGAAGAAGATACTCTTGATGATGGTGATTATACCATTTGTAATGAAAATCATGTTACTGCACTAATGATTCTTATGATATGTATGAGCTTATCAATGTTAATCATGACTTACCTTCTAAATTTGTAAAACAGTTATCTTTATCTTCTAGTGACAAACAAGGTGACTCATCATTAGAGCATAGTACTTCTTAGGAAATTATGATATCTCTATCTATTATTCTCAATATTGTGCCACTTGCATGTTTCCCACCTTTTGTAAAGAGCACATAGCAAGATGGGGGTAGGCGATATACTTGACTAGCTCCTCTTGTACAATGAATTCTTTTGTATGTTTTCATATTGTGTTGTGCTTCCCACATGATGTGTTTCTTTTTATGTGTTTTCTTTCAATTATTTAGATGACCTTTTTGTTTCATTGGCACAAGGTGATAAAGGAATCAACCTATTGTGACATTATTCTATTTGTATCTCATTTCTTCTATATGTCATATACATGTTATGTCATGCATGTGTTATTGTTCATAAATGTGCCTTTGTATTTTTTGATTATTGATGACAGAAAGAAGTAGCTACCATTATTTTTGGTCTATGCAATGTTGACCCCAAAAGAATCTTCTTTTTATATCTTATGTGATCTTTCAATGTGCTTGTAGTTGTTCTCCCTTTATAGGATGATGCCAATTCATTTTTATATAATTATAGTAAACATGAGTTATCATATGATCATACTGACCCCAGAGTAAGTAGATCCCTTTTTTGCTCTATTTTTCATGTGTTTCATTTTCCTTGATTTGTCCTTTCTTGGAGGAATCTTATAGGAGAAGAATATCTTATGGGTGCATGTATCATATGTTAAATTCATTTCTTCTATTAATAATTTTTCAATATCTTTAACAGGGGGCCATACACTTGGCTCCTTGTTTCACATTTTTCACACACACATAATGATTATTAATGATGCATTATCTTATACAAATAGCTAAGGAGACAATATTTTCCTTAGGTTTATACAATCATTACATTATCATGCCCCATGTATTATTCAGTATATCCTTAGATTAAACCTTCTTTTTAAGATCTCTTTGGAGACTATGCTTTCCTTAGGACTGGTCTCTTTTTGTAGATCCCTTAATAGAGATAAATCTTTCCTTAGTGATTGATCCACTTTTGGTGGATTTCCTAGTGGGTTATGTTTTCCTTGGTTATCCTTTTTCAATGGGTTGACTAGCATATCATAACTTTATATACCTTTAATGTCATCTTTTCTAGCTTTAAATGGCCATTAGTAAGTCAAACCTTACTAGGCTAGTTGGTCATGTATTTATCCCTCTCTCTCTCTTTTGGGTGTTGCCTCTTTTATCTTGGTTTTGGATTTGATAAATATCTAAGTCAATCAAGGCATTGATGTCTCCTTGTCTCCTTTACCTTGATAATTTTTTTCCTGAGCATTGATCTACTTTACCATAAGCATGAGTTTGTCTCATACTCCCACTAAATTTGGGACTAAATGTATTATCCTAAAAATCTAGCGCCTATTAATTAAATTCTCCATTAGGCCCCATTTTGGTGATTTTAAGATTTTATGCCTATTATGCTTGATCCAACAACCTAGTTCCACTTATTCTAACATATTATTTTCATCCCTTTTTCCATTTAAATTTTGACCCATTTTAATAGGTATAGAAATGCCTTGGGCATTCTATACCTAGGTAAACAATGCCTTGGGAATTTTATACCCAGGCATACAATGCCTTGGATATTTTATACCGAAGTATACAATGCCTTGGACATTATATACCTAGGTACACAATGCCTGCATACCTCAAAATTTTGGCCCAAATTTAAATGGGTGTCTCATTGTGGTGGTTTGGTGGGAAATTAGAGTTTTTAGTCATCTCTCTCAAGTTTTGATCCCTAAAACATTGTGAGGGATTGTATAAAAATGGCCTATCTCTCCTCATTTTAGTGACCATGATCAATATTTCAAGTGCCCTCCTACAATTTTGTATCCAAGCATTCAAGATCAATTCCCAAGCATCCAAGGAATTTTTAAGTAAATCTCCTCCATTGTATAAATATTCTCTCCCATGATGGCCAAGTAGAGGAGTTATCAATCAAGAAAGAAGATCCTTTTATCCATCCACATGCATTTTATTCATCCATTCTTCAAGGCCATATTTTATCAAAAATACAAAATTGAAGATCCCGAAGACGCATTCATAGATACATGTACATTTTTTAAAGGAATCCTTGATTCCTTCCTACATTCCAAGGCTCAACAAATACAATTCAAGAAACATACAATCATCCTCATGAATATTTCTGATCTTAATATCCTTTCATGAAGGTATATATATTTACAAGGTAGATCTAATATTTACCTTTACATTTACATTCTTTCCTCTTATGAAATTTCATTTACATTTCAAGGTTGATTTCTAAACAAGATTTTGACCAAGGAAAACCCCTTTCAACCAAACAATTTCTTGTTTTTATTTGTGTAGGAATAGGTGGAAAATCTATTGTCATAAATCTAGAAAGTACAAGATCTGGTAGACTATCCTGGAAAGTTTTAGAAAAAAGTCTAGGGTATATAGTGACTTGGACATTTTGTACCCTAGTATACAGTAGCTCAAGCATTATGTACCCTCTAATTATACTTCAAACTGAACCAAAAATCAAATTTATTCTCTAGTTGTTGTCTCAATTCACTGCAGGTTACTATCTAAATTTTGTTATTTTGTATATGTTGAATCTTGTCAATTTTTCTTAATTATCCTTCTATCTTGTATTACTTATCTATATTACCTCAAATCTAACACATCCCAATTCATTATCAGCAAAGGAGCATTGACTTGTTTAGTGCTTAAGCCTTACTTGATCCTATTGGGTCATCTTCCTTCTGATTATGAAATTAGGAAAATGGTGAATTATCCCTCTATCACAATCAAGAAACCATATTTTCTTTATTGTATAGTTACCAGTAATAAAGTCATCATATGAAAATTTACCACTTTACATCCAACTTATTATACAAATTAGAATTAGGAATTAATAGGAAGATGGGTATGTCACTATACATACATACATACATGCATGCATGCATACATACATACATATACATGCATATGTATGTATGTATGTAATCATGTGTGTATGTGTGTATGTATATGTATGTATGAATGTATGAATGTATGTATGTATGAATGTATGTATGTATGTGTGTATGTCTATGTGTGTATGTATGTGTGTGTGTGTATCTATATATGTATGTATGTATGTATGTATGTATGTGTTTGTATATGTATGTGTGTGTGTATGTATGTATGTATGTATAACAATATTATAAGTTGAAGATGAACATGGATTGATGGTATTGTATATTGAACACATTTAATGAGTATATGGTGATTAGGACTAAATATAATTTGTATGTCATGAATGATTAATTTTCTAAATAATAAACTATGTCCTTTGTACTTTATTTCACTTCACTATAATATGACACAATGACTCTAATATTATTGATATCTCTTTGTATTGAGGTGTAAATTACAGGGGGGTTTCGTTACATGGTGAATCTTCATTAAAATTAAACAACATTTCATATCTGCCAATTCAAATTTTCTATAAAAAAAACCATAATTGGGGGGTAGAAGTGGGGACAAATTGGTTAGATTTTAAAAATAATTCTTAGTCAAGTTCATTTCAATTCATTATTAACTTATCTTATGTGGAATATGTAAGTAATTTCAATTTCATGATAACCTATTCATTTCCTATGGTCTAGTTAATATTTTCACTTTGAATTCTAAATGCATGTATAATTTACTCACATATTAACCAATATCATTGAAAGTTTGACCCACTTTGCCAATAAAATTAAAATTCTACTACATGTGAGGACCCATTTCACAAATAATATTATAACTCAATGGTAATTATTGGTCTAGAATTGTCTTAAAAGTTACTATGTATTTTTTCAAACTTTGATTCACCCACCATTTATATGTATCATTTTATACTCAAGCATCAATCCTGAAATTATATACCATTCAGAAATCCAATAAAATTCACCAAATATGGATAGATATAAACATAACAAAAACTTTAATTAATTTCAACATATTATGTTTGATTTTGTGCCAAAAATTTGAATTGTAGTTAAGTTAGGACCTGTTGCATTAGCAAGTCAACAAAAATATAAGAGTAACTAATCATTTCTTTATAGTGTTCCAATATATATTTTTGTTATTCGTGTTTCATTCTAATAGATAATATTGACTAGAGAGCATCTATGACTGAAGGATATATTTTCTATTATTTCTTCTTAATAAACTAAAAAAATTTCAATCTTTTATTTTGTGAAATATGTCAAGTTACAAGAAAAATATTCCTTAAAGTGTTGAAGGGTGGTCGTCAAAATGTCAAACCATAATTTTATACTTAAGAACTTTTTACAATCCATCAAATGGAGCAACAACATTAGCACTTGTGCAAAATATTGATGAAGAAAACAATACCTTAAGGAAAGACCTCTCTCTACTATGCCTGTGTGAACATATGTATATATATGTACATATACATATATGTGTATATATATCCACACATATATATAATGTATGTATGTATACATACATACATACATACATACATACATATTGAGACTACTAAGATTTATTTTGTTGTCATTAGTTATGATAAAGTCATAATGATTGTCAAAGTCATTCGGTAATGAAGGAAAGACAAGTCAGTAAATAAGGAAAAGCTAATCGGTAAAAGGAAATAAGGGAACAAGTAATTTTGGTAAAGGTAAAGAAAGTTTAGACACCAAGAAAGACATAACTAAGCTCCAAGCTATATTGAGCTAAAATATCAACCGAACCAAGAAGATGAGTCGGTTACCGAGCATAGCAAGCCGACACAAGGAGAATATTTAAGTACATTGAATATGGACACCAAATAGAAAATGGTTTACAAATATCGAGGAGATTATATGTCAGAACATTGAAGATGTAAAACATAATGATTACACATGATTAAAAGGTGAGATCTAACAATGAGAAAAAAGTATTATATATGCATTGGAGGAGTAACCCATGCTAGCACCGCTTGTAGAGATGATTCTAGAACATCTAGAACCGCTTCTAGAATTGTATATAAATGGATCTGAGTGTGAAGATTAGAATGCATGTGAAAAGGGAGATTGCATGCATGAAACAAAGATTACAAAGAAGGTGATGAGAAAAGAAGACATCAATTACAAAGCAGTAAAGAGAAAAAAGTATTTGTTATTCAAAATTGAATCTACCGAGAACTAAATAGATATTGTGAGTAGTACACAGTATGAGATAATGAGTTATTGAGAATAAAGAATTTGATATGCATATGATTGATGAAATTTTAATAGACAAATTTGTGTCACTGATTAAAAGATAATCAAAATTGTAAAGTTTCTTAATCGAGAATATCCTAATAGATCTTATATTGTAAATCATTTAACTAGGTAGAGTTCTTAGATTAGAATTGTAAAATCCTCTTACAAGTTAGAATTAATAGGTCTTAAGACTCTTTACTAGGTTAATACTCTTAATAGGGTAAGCTATCAGAAATAGCTAATAGTGTAGCGAGCTAAATGAGAAAACTTTTTACTACAATAGTGAAGTTTTGTGAGTTTCATCCCCACCGCAGTTTTTATCCTCTAACAAGGATTTATGCAATGCCAAAATGAATGTGCTATGATTTATGTGTTATCTTTTATATGTTTTATATGATGCATGCAAAAGTTATGGAATCAGTAAATGGTTAAGGTAGAAAGTTCAAATAGTTTAAAAGTGTTTTAAAATATTGATTCACCCCTCCCCTCTCAATACTTACCTTTCCATACCTAATCCAACAATTGGTATCAGAGCATAGTCTCTTATTAAGAAGTTTAATCACTTGAGAGGAAAGATCTAGAAAATAGAGAGATATAGGTATGAAAGGGTGATTGATAATATTGAAATGGAACTAAGAATAGCCAATGATAAAATTGATGAATTAAGGAGAAAACTAATGCATTCAATCAACAAGAGGAAGGAGTTAGCACATCAATTGAATGACACTCAAGATTAGGTTGAAGAACTTGAAGAATAATAAGAGGGAATCATGTTTGATTAACTTGATGCTATAATATTAGAACTATCTAAAAAGAACAAAAACCTATCTGATCAGGTGAAAGCATTGAAAAGAGAACAAGAAGCCCAATCGGTAAGGATGTGTGAACTCCTAGAACAAAAAGGAAAAGATGAAGATGAAAAAAGAATGGTGGAAGATGAGAGAAGACAAATGAAAACAAGACTAGATGAGCAAGATAGGGAAATACTGAGGTTGACACAAATTCACTACAACTTGATAGACCAACTAGTTAGTGCAAATCAAGATGTTGCAAGGAAAATTGGAGAGATTGTTGAATTGAGATCTAAGAATGAACATTTAAAAAATGATCTAAAATCTAAGAAAGATGCTAATGAAGTCTTGAAAATGAATGAAGAAGCACTAAAGATATTGGATAAACAACTAAGAGGTCAGAGACAACCAAGAGATACTACTGGACTTGGATACAATGAAAACAACACTACCAAGAAGGTTGAGTCCTCCACTCAAGAAGCCAACCTAGATAATGTTGCTACCCCACTGAAGATAGAGAAGCTTGCATGCTACCATTGTGAGAAACTAGGACACACAACAAATGTTTACAGGAGAAAAGGAAGTAATCCACTGAGTACTCCTAAGTTTAATGGTCATTGTTATAATTGCAACAAGTTTGGTCATAAGGCATTTGAATGTAGATCAAGAGATATTAATAATCCAAGGAAGACAAGCTACAAGGGATACTATAATAATTGCAATAGATATGGTCACAAATATGAAGAATGAAGGTCACAAAGAAGGAATGAGAAATGGGCCCCTAATCGATAGAATGTTACAAGCAACCGATAAGGACCAACTATACCATGGGACTATAATACAAAAATCACTTGTGCTACATGTGGAATATGTTAGGAATGAACACTAAATGTTTGGTAGACATTCTATGTCAGTTTTTGTTGCATTCATGACTATGATTGTCATTGATGTCAACACAGTGATTTACCGAAGACTTGCAGAGAAGAAGACAGAGTTTGGATTGGCGCACATGGGTTATTATAGTTGGAGCTATTAGACATTGAGGATATAATCTTTGATATGTTATATGTCTATGGTTAAGAGAATAGATAGTAATTCCTTTATTCATGGAAGTTATGATCATTTTGGTGGAAGCCGTGTTCAGGCAGTGTTCTTGAGTAGCGGTTTGTGGAAATCGGATGATATCTCCTAATCGGGATGGAATCTGGCTTTGCATAGTTAAAGGTAATTTGGAGACACATTGATAGTGACATTGATGATAGAAAATACTTTGAGGTCACATGAGTAAAGATTGATTGTATTTGGAAGGCAACAGTTTTGTGTAATTTTGGTGTAATGTGTGGAAATTTTTATTTTGTAATTGTATGCCGACTCATTTTTAATCATTTGAGTGTGGTATAAAGGAAGGAATGTATTTCCTTGTTGTAATGTAGTTGGTGAGTAGTAGCATGTATTTTTTATGTAATTTTGATATGGTTGGAGTGATATGTTGTATGCATGAAGTGAAGAAAAGAGCTAAGTATGAAAGCGAATTTGTGAAGGAAGACATGCGAAGTACAGAGATCTAAAATTGAGATATGATGTATTAGTGAGTGCAGTTTGGCATAGTCAGAGAAGAGGTAACATATTATTTTTTTGAGTAATGAAAAGATTATTTGGACAGTGTGTTCAGTGATCTTACCCTGAAGTTGTTTGGGCAGTGGGTCCTTCTGTCTTCCATAACTCTTAACCAGGTTAGAATCTTTTAACAGAGATTCAAAATCTCCTAACAGGGATTCATATGTACTGAATGTATTTCATAAGACTCCTAATAGATTCCATCCTTTCACAAAGAATATTCATATTAGTGCATCTTTTGGGGGCATCATTCCCACCGGGGTTTACTCTTTGATCAAGAGGTTCCCTAGTCAACATATCTTGTGTCATTGTGTTATTGTGTATGAATATCTTTCTATGGTTGGTAATTATATTTCTTATATGGTTTAATGCCATTGAAGATGATAAAATTTATAATTATCTGATAACTAATTCACCCCACCTTCCCCTCTCAGTTATCTTGGTGGACTTTACTTTCTAACAATTGGTATCAGAGCGATAGGTCCTTGAAAAAGAAGTTTAACAACTTAAGAAGATCCATGGTGAATTTCAGGAAAGAAAGCCCTAATTTTGATGGAGTAAATTTTGACAGCTGGAAAGAAAAGATGAAGACACACCTACTATGTTTAGGACCAGGTTATTGGTTGATTACAAAGAATGATAAGACTATCATTGAAGAAGACAATCTTGAAACATGTACTACTGATGAGAGAGATCTATTCATGTGTAACATACTTGCAAGAGAAGCACTTTTGACAACACTTCCGGAGAATAAATACAATCAGGTAAAATGTTTGAAAAAGTCTCATGAAATTTGGAAATCTTTGCACTCTACTTTTGAAGGTGATTAACATGCAAAAAGAGTTAGATTACATAATTGGATATGAGCTTTTGAAGATATAAGAATGTTGGAAGATGAATCTATCAGAAGTTATATTGGTAGAATGTCAGAGATCATTAAAGGTATAAAATCTTGTGGAGGAACAAAGATAGAGAATGAAGTGATATGGAAAATTTTGAGGACATTGACTCCTGTATTTAAGCAGACAACATAGATGATTGAACAAGTGATACCTTGTACAAAAAACTTTACAAGAGAGACTCTTCTTAGAAGATTGGAAGTAGTAGAAATGAACCTAAGATTATCAGGAGACTTACCTAGAATGGAGACAACATTCAATGCTCTTAGTGTTCACCCTACTTTGTCAAGAAGCATCAGTGTGAGTGGAGATTATGCTGGCAACAACAGATCTAGAAATGAAGAAGACAAGAAGATTAAAGAAGGTATTGCCTTGCTTGTGAAAAGAGAACCAGATGGTAAGAAAATATTTAAATGTTGGACTTGTCAAGAATATGGTCATTATGCATCTAAATGTCCTAAGAGAATTAAAAAGTACAGAAGCAATTTCAAACCTAGAAGATCTAAGGAATGTTATTATCCTAATGATGAAGATCTTGAAGCTAGTATAGAAAGAACTTTAAGTGAAAGTGATACTGAGAATAATGATGACATAGGATTTGTAGCAATTAAAGAAGAAAATCTTGAAAATGATGTTAAGGAAGAAAAAGCCTTAGTTTCTCAAGTTGAAAAGAAAGATGATTGGATTATAGATAGTGTTTGTTCACATCATATGACTAGAGAAATGAAAAAGTTCATAAAGTTGAATGAATATGATGGAGGAATTGTTAGAGTTGGAAACAATGCACCTTGTTTGATTAGAAGTATAGGATCTATTACTCTTGATGGAAAGACTAATACTGATGATGTTTATTTTGTGGATGGATTGAAACATAATCTTTTGAGTGTTGGACAGTTAGTTGATAAAGGATATCAAGTTTGGTTTACTAAGAAAACTTGTGTGATAAAGGATAAAGATGGAAATCTGATTGGAACTGGATCTAAAACCAGAGGTAATGTATTTTAGTTGAATCCTATTGAGATGACATGTTTGATTACTAAGATTGATGATAGTTGGTTATGGCATAGAAGGTTTTGTCATCTAAACTTTGATAACATTGTGAAAGTAGGCACTACACTTGCAAGAAGAGATTTACCTAAAATTATGAAGCCTACTAACATGATTTGCAAAAAATGTGTAATGGCTAAATAGAAGAGAAGTTCTTTTCCTAGTAAGAAGTTTACATCTATAGAGAAGTTGGAGATTGTTCATACATATTTGAGCGGTCCAACCAAGACTAGAGGATTCTATGGAGAAAGGTATTTTATGATTCTTGTTGATGATTTTACAAGAATGATGTGGATTGCATTTCTTAAAGAAAAATTTGAAGCATTTGATAAGTTTAAGATTGTTAAGAATAAAGTTGAGGATGAATCTGGAATGAAGATTAAATGTTTGAGATCTGATAGAGGTGGATAATTTACATCTAGAGAGTTTAACACCTTTTGTGAATAAAATGGTATTAAAAGATAGTATTCAGCCCCTAGAACACCTAAACAAAATGGCATTGCAGAAAGAAGGAACATATCAATGATTGAAGCAGAAAAAGCTATGTTGTTTGAGAATGATTTGGCAAAGATATTTTGGATAGAAGTAGTGAACACAATAGTGTATACAATGAATGGAGTACAAATCAGAGTAGACACAGACAAGACACCTTATGAATTATGGTTTGGACATGCACCCTCAGTTAAGTATTTTAGAATTTTTGGAAGCAAATGTTATATAAAGGGAGATGATGATATTGGAAAGTTTGATCCTAGAAGTGATGAAGGTATATTTCTTGGATATTCTTTGAAAAGAAAAGCGTATAGATGTTTCAATAAAAGAACTAAGACTATTGTTGAAAGCGCAAATGTTAAAGTTGATGAAAAGTTCAAAATTTAGGAAAGAATGCTTGATTATGAATCTGATGAAGAAGCTCATCCTAAACCTAACATTGGACCTACTAAATTGTTTTATGAAACTGGCAGTGATTTTTTGAATGAAAGCCACAATGAATTTATTGAAGAACCTACATCTGAAGAGAGATCTGAGATAGTGACACCTAGCAAGAGTTTGTTAAGGAATCATCCTTTTGAACAAATTATTGGGAGCATCAAAAGAGGAGTTTTTAATCGAAATAAGACACAAGAACAGTTATGTTTGGTTTCTCAAATTGAACCTAAGACTACTAGTGAAGCTTGTGAAGATGAAAGTTGGACTAATGCTATGAAAGAACTAGATCAGATTGAAAAGAACAAGACATGGGAATTGGTTCCTAGACCTAAAGACAAGAATGTTATTGGAACTAAATGGGTATTCAGAAACAAGAAGAAGTAGTAAGAAACAAAGCAAGATTGGTATGTAAGGGTTACTCAGAGCAAGAAGGAATTGATTATGAAGAAACCTTTTCACCTATTGCAAGAATTGAAGCAATAAGAATGTTTTTGGATTATGCAGCTTACAAGAAATTCAAAGTGTATCGGATGGATGTGAAGTCAGCATTTCTGAATGGAGAGTTGGAAGAAGAAGTCTACATTGAGCATCCTGAAGGTTTTCCTTTGACTCAAGGAGACATGGTATGTAAACTAAAGAAAACTTTATATGGACTTAAACAAGCACCTAGAACTTGGTATGCAAGACTGGATAAGTATTTGTTGAAATTGGGATTTACAAAAGGAACAGCTGATAGCAATCTATACACAAAAGAAATTGAAAATGGTTTGTTAGTTATAGTTATTTTTGTTGATGACATTATCTTTGGAGTAGAAGATGAAGCTAGTGACAAATTTGTTGATGAAATGAAGACTGAATTTGAAATGAGAATGGTTGGTGAAATGACATACTTTTTGGGATTACAAATAACACAAAACAATGATGGTATATTTGTGAGTCAAACAAAGTACCTGGATGACTTGTTGAAAAGATTTGGAATGAAGTATTGTAAACTAGTTGGAAAACCTATGGTGACCGGACATAAGTTATCTAGCACAAATGAAACACCTGCAGTAGAACAGAAGAAATACAGATCTATGATTGGAGGATTGCAGTATTTGACTCATACAAGACCTGGTATAGCACATTCAGTTGGAATTGTAGCAAGATTTCAAGCTAAACCTAGAGAATCACATTATGTAGTAGTAAAGAGGATACTGAGATATTTAAGAGGCACAATGGAATATGGACTATGGTATGAAAAATCTGATGATTTTACCCTATGTGCATATATAGATGCTGATTGGGGAGGTAGTGTTGATGATAAGAAAAGCACCAATGGTGGAGCATTTTTCCTTGGAGGAAGATTAGTTTCTTGGCTAAGAAAGAAGCAGAATTGTATCTCACAAAGCACAACAGAAGCAAAATATGTAGTAGCAGCAAACAATTGTAACTAGATAATTTGGATGAAGCAAATGTTGAAGGATATTGCAATAAAATTTGTTGAGCCTATTTTTATACATTGTGATAACACCAGTACAGTTAGTATGTCTAAGAATCATGTATTACATTCTAAGACAAAGTATATAGAGATTAAGTATCATGTTGTAAGAGAGAAAGTTGCTGAAAAAGAAGTCAAACTTGAGTACATAAGTACAAAGGAGCAGATAGAAAATATATTCACAAAGCCTTTGTCTAAGGATACATTTGAGTATCTAAGAGGTATGCTTGGGGTTATGCCCCAGCCTACTTTTGAGAAGTAATGCAGTTGGTTGCATCCATCCAGTGGTATATGAGCCCTATCTTTCTTCTGGACTGGATGTTGGTACTTCCTCTATTGGGGAGTATGTGTATCTAAGCTGAGTCATGAGGACTCTAGTAAATGTATTTTCTGAAAAGTGTCTTTTGACATTGAGTTGTTGTTGACATAGTGATGGAATTTTTGTCATTGATGTCAATGGGGGAGAAGTATACATGAAAAACAATATAGAACATCTGTTGGAGAGAACTGAATAGGATAACGAAGCAAGATTTGCTTGATGAAGAGGATATGAAGAAGCAGTGTTGCAGTATTGGATTTTTGGAACATTGGATGTTTTTCATCTATCTTGCCATCAATGTCAATGGGGGAGATTGTTAGGAATGAATGCTAAATTTTTGGTAGACATTTGGTATCAGTTGTTGTTGCATTCATGACTATGATTATCATTGATGTCAACATAGTGATTTACCGAAGACTTGCAGAGAAGTAGACAGAGTTTGGATTAGCGCATGTGGGTTATTATAGTTGGAGCTATACAATGTTGAGGATATAATCTTTGATATGTTATATGTCTATGGTTAAGAGTGCAGAAATTAATTCATTTGTTCATGGAAGTTATGATCATTTTGGTGGAAGTAGTATTCAGGCAGTGTTCCTGAGTAGCGGTTTGTGGAAATCGGATGATATCTCCTAGTCGTGATGGAATCTAGCTTTGCATAGTTAAAGGGAAGTTGGAGATAGATTGATAGTGATATGGATGATAGTGTAGACTTTGAGGTCACATGAGAAAAGATTTATTGTATTTGGAAGCTGACAGTTTTGTGTAATTTTGGTGTAATGTGTGGAAACTTTTATTTTGTAATTGTATGTCGACTCATTTGTAATAATTTGAGTGTGGTATAAAGGAAGGAATGTATTTCCTTTTTTTAATTTAGTTGGTGGGTAGTAGCATGTATTTGTGATGTAATTATGATATGGTTGGAGTGATATGTTGTATGCATGAAGTGAAGAAAAGAGCTAAGTATGAAAGCGAATTTGTGAAGGAAGACATGCGAAGTACAAAGATCTGAAATTGAGATCTGATGTATCAGTGAGTGTAGTTTGGCAGAATCAGAGAAGAGGTAACATATTATTCTATTGATTAATGCAAATATTATTTGAACAGTGTGTTCACTGATCTTACCTTGAAGTTGTTTGGGTAGTGGGTCCTTCTGTCTTCCATAACTCTTAACCGGGTTAGAATCTTTTAACAGGGATTCAAAATCTCCTAATAGGGATTCATATGTACTGAATGTATTTCATAAGACTCCTAACAAAGTCCATCCTTTCACAAGGAATATTCATATTAGTGCATCTTTTGTGGACATCATTCCCACCGGGGTTTACTCTTTGATCAAGAGGTTCCCTAGTCAACATATCTTGCGTCATTGTGTTATTGTGTATGAATATCTTTCTATGGTTGGTAATTATATTGCTTATATGGTTTAATTTTGTTGAAGATGATAAAAGTTATAATTATCTAATAACCGATTCAGGCCCCTCCTCTCAGTTATCTTGGTGGACTTTACTTTCTAACAAAATATTTGGTCAAATTGTTACAAATTTCTTTAGGTTGCATGGTATTAACAATAGAAGATAATGGAGAAACTATGGAATAGCTTGTTTCCATTATCACAAGGTTGATCACCTAGCCAAAGATTGTAGGTATTGAGGTAAAGTCCCAACTGAGGAATAACCGAGTGAAAAGACTCAAGTTAATATTGATGAAATAAGAGATCAGATGAATAGGAATTGGAGAAGGAAGTCTCAAGATGATGGAAAAAAACTTGGAACAAATGATGACACCACATCCACTAGATCGAGTGCACCTATATTCACTTAATCAGTCAAAGGTATGTGTAGGAGTTGATAACCTAAATTCTATCTTAAATCAATTCCTAGAATTAGTGCAAAGATCCATATTAGCATACTAAGATGAATTTGGATATAAGTTATGAAGTTAATATTTCATATGTTGATCAGTAAAGTGTATGAGTTATTTTGTTCCATTCAGTGAAGGAAAATGTATTCCAATTATCGGTGAAATGAAGTAGGTAAGATGCATTCAATGTAAATTTTATAGCTATTGGAATCCCTAACCGAGGAAAAACTATAAATAAAGGTTGTGCTATTTCATTTCTACATTATATTTTTGAGAGAATTTGAAGCATTTGAGAGAGAAGTGACTATCGAGTGATTGCAAGTGATCATTCGAGAATTCCAAATAACATTAAGAGCATTCAAGGTATTTCTAGTGTTTACCGAGCTGAGTTCACATATTCAAAGTTACTATTTAAGTGAAACCCTAGTGTTTAAATATTATTTCTAAGATTAATATGTTGGAAATATAATATGGGAAAGTGAGATACTAAGAGGGGGGGTGAATCAGATATCTACTAATAATTCCACTTTGACATAAATTCAACTTACTTATCATAAACATCAAATTCAATACTGAAATAGATCTAACAATCTAATCTTCATCCATGAAATTGAAACATAACACAAAGATTTTGGTTACCTGGAAACCCTTGAAAGGTAAGATTGGGGTGGGGATGACACCCACAAATCTTCACTATTGTAGTATTAAAGTTTTTCTATTAGGGCTACAAAATTTGATCATAAACTAATGATCTACCCTTTGATGGGTCTGTCCTATTAAAAGCTTACAGACTTATTCAATCTACCTTGGTTAAAGGATTTAAAACTTACAACAAAGTAAGAACTCAGTTAAGAGATTTACACAGGCCTGTGAGGACCACTCTATTAAAAGATTTACCATGATTCACCCGCTAAAATGACTCAATACCTAATCCTTCAGTTTGCACTGTCATGCTGATAATAGATCTTCTCCTTCCAATACTTGTTTGATCTCCTCAATCAAATATAGCTCTATTTTGTCCATCACTACTTTTATCGATCACTCTAACTAATCTCTACCTATATAAAATAACTTCTCTATTCTGCATATGAGATCCCCTTCATACCATTCATAGGGATTAATAGAGAGATGAGGATCTCTCTGTACTAACTCCTTTGCCATTGCCAATTCATTTTGCATAACCTCTAGATGAAGTGTTAACATTGTTTGTATATATATTATCTTATCTCTTATTCGCCCATCATTAGTCATCAACTTAGCTAATATCCCCTATGAATGAAGTAACCTAGTGAAGTGAATAGAGTTGGAGCTTGCACCCATGCTTAGTGAAATACCGGTAGACTTTAGGTCTAGTTGCAATTTGTCAATCAACTCTTGATTGTCCTTAGTGAAGTCTTGTACATTACATAATTTCTTGTACAAAGAATAAACATTCTACAAAACTTCTTCTAAATTAGTCACTAAGGCCAAAAGTTCTACCTGTTTTACTTCTATTTTGGTGGAGACCTTTTCAAGTACCTTGGTCTCAAACTTTCTCTTAGACCACTAAATAAGCTTTTCATTTGCCTCACTTTCAACACTATTTGCTTTCTTAACAATTTGAACTAGTTTTTCCAAGATGGGTGCAGTGTCATTCACATCATCCATTTCAAAAGCTTCAATGAATATACATTTAATTTCATGCAAAACTTTTTTTTGCTGATGCTCTCTTCTTAAATCTTCTTGCTTGCTTTTCTTCTTCAAAAGATCTTGCAAAATTTACATTTGCTCATAAGTTAAGTTATCAGTGTCCCACTTAGGAATCACTATAACTTCATCAAGTGTAATGTGTGTTCCTGGATATTTCTCCTTTTTCTTCTATGATTTCTTCCTAGATGTATTCCCACTCGGCATCGGTATTAGATCTTTAATAGCCTCCTTTTCCTTAGGCTCTGGATTTTTCTTGGTTTCTCCCTCCTCTGTTTTATTATTTTCCTCCATATAAGGACTTTTTATTACTAATGCAGATTTTTCTACTTGATCTTTTAGGATTTCTTCTCCTTGTTCTTTCTTACCTTCCTTGGTAGATGCACTATCTTTTATTATTGTCAGCTTGTCCTATTTCTCGGCATTGATACTCTATGAGACTTTTGATCCAAATGTAACCGTATGAGGGCTTATAGGTGTAGTTTCCATAGTTGATGTATTCTCAATCCTTGGATAGTCATGTACCTAAATTAAAATAGGATTGGTGCTTGGTAGAAACTGATCTAAGGCTACCTCAGCAAGTATTTGACTCTTAATTTCTTCCATAGTTAATACATTAGTTTTGATTGGGGTATCCTTAGTGATATCCATAATTGTGATCACATCCTATGATACACTCACTTTTTCCTTATGTCCTTCTTCTTCCTCTAGATTCTTAGGTTCAACAATGTCTTCCTTATTCTCTAGCTCCACTTGACTAGATGTACCTTCACTCAATTGTGAACTCTTCTCAATTATTAGTCCAAAAATAATCTTCCACAACCTAATGCTTTGTTGAAAAACATCTTCAACTTTATGCTGCAAAATATAATAGGCCCAGAGCTTGGGTACAAACCTATTTCTGTGCTGCTCCATATATGTCTTTATGTATTATGGGGATAGATATGGTATGACTTGACCTAGTGTACTCTCCCTTATCTATTTTTCTATCATCATGGCATACTACCATTTCTGATTAATTCTTTTATATAGCTCTTCAGGGATGAGATTTCCCATCTGTAAAGGTGTTGTCTTGAATGTGCACAGCATCTCTAGAGTTCCCACTTTCTCTTTGTCCTCATTGTTTAGCTTTTCAAATTTAAATTGCTTGAAGCTTGCTAATCCAGCAGTGCTTTTGATATTGTGGCATATTTCATCCACAGTCAATTGACATCTTTGTGATGATACTTTCACCTTTGTATTCTCATCTGTATCTATCTCTTCATCATCATCATCTTTCTCCAAGACTAACTTCCCTCTTGGTTTCTTCCTAAGATTACTCGGCACAACCTTAGTTTGAACTGGTTTTATTTTTCCTGATGTTGGTGTCTTTTTCTGGGGCTCAACAGCTGTGACACTAGATGCTTCCCTTGTTCTTGGTCTAAGTACTCCGAGAGGAGTGGGCTTTTATTTTTGTAATTGTCTTTTTCTAGGCTCGACAACTGATTCCTTCTTGCCCTTCTTTCGAATTTCAGTATCCTCCTCATCACTTCCTTCAGACTCACTAGAATTATCTTCTCCTAGCCCTTGTGTTAGTTCAAGAGGTGCATTTTACTCTTCTCCTTCTCCTAGCATCCTCTCTAGGCTCTTAACTAGTTTCTTTCTCTTTCTCTCCATGGTTTCTGACTTTAACCCCATGGTTATCTTATACTTAGCTTCCTCATAAGTCTCAAAAGATTTAGCCTTCCTATCAATTTCCTCAGCTAGTAAAGAGGTTATGGTTGATGTTGTCTCATCTACATTAACCTCATAAGGTAATGGCCTAAGCCATGATACTCTCAGTATAACCGCCTAAGCACAAGCATAATCGATGTCCACTAGGAAGTATATATCATTATTGTGCTTCTCTACTAGGGATACATGGATCCTACTCTTTCTCATTTTCTTTTTGAATTATAAAAAGTAACTATCTATAACACTCTCAAAATTCTCTCCGAACTGGTCAACAAACTCATTTATCTGATGGGTGACTGGTCGATCCTTATTCCATAAAACATCTCCAATTGTAGGGAAACTATTCTAAACATAGAAGAATAAACAAGTGAGAAGAGAACCAAACTTACACATTGAATTCTTGTCTTTTCTAATTGAAGTAAGGTTCTTGACAAGCTAGGTCAATTGCAACTTGAAAAGATCATAAGTGTGATCTTTCTTCACCAACTTCCATGCTTGGTCTATTGCAATACAGGGAACACTATCTAACCTGCTACACTGATAGAATTTGTGAGCAATCACTCTCACTGCAAAATCTATTACCAGATCTATGATAGTGGATATAGTCATCCCTCTCTTATTCCACACTACCTAAGTGTTTGTTTTTATTATTTCTTTACTCTGGCATCTCATTGTTTTCTTCCCTACTAGACTAGGGTAACCAGTGACTCAGTGTATCATATCCTTATTAATCTTGACCGGTCCATCCTCCAGCCCTATCTTCATGCCATGCATCCTTCTTAACATAATCTTGATCCATTCAACCTTAAAGTTTTGCGGGAAATCAAGGGCACACACTAACCCTTTCTCAACAGTTTTCTAATGTTCAACCTTCAATTCTGTGTTGTTGCATAGCTTTCTATATGCCTCCCTTAGCTCATAATCTCCTATTTCTCCAATTTTACACATGTAGCATGAGCATACATCATTAATCATTAAGACCTTAAGTGGGATCGATGACAAGGCACCCATGAGATCTCCCTTCATCACACTCTCTGGAACTGCTTGAAATTTTTGTGGTTTGCATGCATCATTCCTCACAAGTTGAACATTCAAAACTTCATTTACTTTCTTCTTAGCTACAGAAGATGAGGTAGATGCCATATCTCTGAAATCTAGGGTTCCAATTATGAATTCAAGTTACTTGGTATATACCTTGATCCAACAGTCCTTTTGAAGTTTGTTGATGGCACGCTATAAAGATATTCACAATTTTTTTATGAAGAGTGCTCCCCTTAATACCACAAACACATAACAAAAACATAGAAACAACAACAATTTGCAAGAACAGAAAATGGGCTTCTTATTATCTCCACAAACGTGGAATTAAAACTTTTAGAATTACAATATGCAAAGCCACATGGGCATTTCCCCTTACAACATTCTATGGGCCAAAGCCTCGAATCATTACCCAGATCTACTACCCACAACTGCCCTAGACAACACTATAGGCCTTTCTTATATAGGCAATTTCCACCACCTGAGAAGGTTCCAAAAATTTAGCCCTTAAGGTCGACCAGCCTAAGAATTATTTTATTTTTCAATTTATTACATCAAAGTAGGCTCAAAACAACTTTTGAAACCCAAACATAAATTTTGAAGGAAATTTATTTTCTACAATTTCAGGTGGCCCAACTTTTGGAGACCATAAGTCATCACCCGTTGACTTGATTGACTATTATGACCCCATTTCAGAAAGGGTGTGAAGTGCTCTACAACATCTAAATTAAGTAAGCTTCAT
The DNA here is from genome assembly GCA_027943335.1 of Chamaecyparis obtusa. NCBI lineage: Eukaryota > Viridiplantae > Streptophyta > Pinopsida > Cupressales > Cupressaceae > Chamaecyparis > Chamaecyparis obtusa. The sequence continues at coordinate 169,462 of BSBK01008220.1, read as the reverse complement.
TCAACGGAAGTTTCGACATCATCAGAGACCTCTAAAGCCTTCAAAATTGGGTTCAAAGTTTTTGTACCCTGCTACCAATACCAAAAATTTTCAATATCTTCAAAACTAGACTTGATCTGGCAATGAAACTTTACTGGTAGGCTGATACGACCAATAATGAACCCCCACCTGTGAAATCAGAACATTTTGAGATTGAATGGAAAACTTACTAAAAATAGTAAATTTCCAAAAATAGCAACTCTGCACAAGATAGCCCTTATTGAGAAGAAACAAGAAATATTTTTGGGTGATGCAAGATTGCTCTTATACCCAGGATGCTCCTGCATCAATTTTACTTAGCACAAATAGCTCTTTGTTAATCTCCTTGAAATCACTCTGCAAGTTCTCAAATCGCTGGGTGAAATGAGAGTAAACAGTAATATTCTTCTTTATAAACACCAAATGGTTGGATTAGGGCTTCATTGAATGATTTGTACATTGGTTAGGTATATACAGTTGTCTCAGCCTTCTCATGTCAACTCGGTTAACATGTGCTCGATCAATACTACCATTTAGTTTCTTCTTGATAGATATCACATCTCAGCTATTATAGGAGCTCGGCATACAATGAGTGACTCGGTCATTATGTACTTAAATACTAATGCTCGACATCAAATGTCCAGTATAACTTCTTTATGATATCTATCCTAATGCATCTCAATTTATGCAGATATGGACTTTAACATATCAAATGTCATGAATTGATGTAAAATAAATCATTAGAAAATTCAGCTCCTCACATACCTTATTTTCTTAGTTTGATGTAGTGTGATCACCTGATCCATTGTATTGGGTGACTTCAAGTTCACTGATTCCACTACTGCTTGCTTCTTCTTTATTTTTCCATGTCTTATTCATCTGGTTCCTTATTTGTTCAATAGTTTCTTCATTCCTAAATTGTTCATTGCTCGGTGCATGTGCTCAGTAGTCTCTTTTTATGTGACCAATCTTGTGGCATTTTTAATAGACCAGACTTCCACTCATCTAACTCTTGGTTTTACCTCTAAAATGTGTCTTCATACAGTTTTCTCCAATGTGACCATATTCTCCACAATAATGACAACTATACCATGTGTTGTAGTCCTAATTGAATGTGTTACATTTCCTAGGTGATTTATTCTTCTTATTGGATGTCCACTTAGCTTTGGATCTACATTGTTGTGCTCTATGACCATATTTTTGGTAGTTAAAACAATGTCCTTGAAATCTAGGTGTAGTAGGTGGATTACTGACCTTTGTCATGCATTCATGTGCCTAATGTCCATGTTTCTTACAATTTTAAAAATTTCCATTGAACTTTTGTATAGGATTGGACTTACCATTCTTGCTTCTGCAAATGTTCATTGTGTGTCCTAGCTTTCCACAATGATGGAATGTGGGTTTTATGTTCATGGACTTCACATTCCTTTGTTCTCCACTTTTTGATGATTCTACTTCTTCAGTGGATGTCAAGTTCTCATCATATCCAAGTCCAGAAGTATCACCAAATCTTCTTGGTGACCTTAACATTTCTTCAAAGTATTTCACAACTTCATTTGGCTTGTTCATCCTTTCATTGAGTTCCTTTTTAGATCTTAATTCATTCTTTAGTTGATCATTCTTTGATCTTAGAATTATGATTTCCACATCTTTCCTGCTCAACTCTTGATTAGAAAGTAACAGTTGAGGAAAGATGTGGAAATCATATCATATAGAATCTTTTAGTCATCTCAGGTAGATAGTGTACCCTATGGAGTAGTTGACATAGCATACAAAATTGTTAAGAACGATATGAAGATAGACCTTTGTGAAATATTTCTCAAGAAGTTGGATGATAATATGAATACCATCAGGAAATAAAAATCAAATACTTTGAAGTTCAGACCATTTTTTATATGTATTTTCTTCTATTTTCATAATTTCTTTCCTACAGTTGGTGAAGTAGTTTGGAAAGTAGACAAACCAATTGTTCATCAGATTAATGATTATATTCAAAGCATAGGAAATCATTATGATTTGGTCATGAATGTCTATTTTTTAAAATTTCAAGAAATAAGGCATAAAATATTCAGGATTCTACCTCATCTAGTGGAAGAATATAAGGATGAGTTGTGTTTTGAAGTTGACACCAATTCATACATAATAAGAGCTATGGATCCAAGAACCGTGTGGCTTCCAGCTATGGGATATGAGATGAACATTGATGTTTCCTCTACTCAAATTAAAGGACTGCTAGAGAAACCAGTTGACAGAAGTGAAACTTGGCATGGTACATTTGAAGAAGTATAAGAGAAAATAAGGATAGGTATCTTGATACCTAAGGAAATTAGAAAGACAAGAAGAATGATAAGCACCTTATCTGAGAATCTAGGAATTGTTGTTGAAGAAAAAGTTGTTGAACCTTCAGAGGTTAAGTGGAAGAAGACAAGAGTGAAGAAAGAGACCCCTAGCCCAATAGGTGTTATCCCATCAACAATGTCTTCCTCTACATTAAGAGAAAATAAGAAAGCAGAGGTAGAACTGGTAAAGGCAAAAACTTACATTAGAGAGAATAAGGCTACTGGAAGGCCTAGAAGGAAATTAAAGTTGCAATAAGAGAGTGACACTGAGTTTGAAGACATATCACAATTTAAGGTTGTACAAATTAAATTAACTAAAGTGAAAAGTCTTTATTAATTACTCAAGACACTTGAAAAATATGGAGGTTATTCGGTAGTGAAACAATTAAAGTATGAAAAGAGGAATGATGAAGAGAAAAATAAAATTGAAGAGGCTGTCATATTTACTTTTCACAAGTTCAAAACAACACTTGTTGAGGTGGCATTGAATATTGAAGATGAAATTTATCAGAAAATTGATGCTAGATGGAAGCATGCTCTAGCAGTCGAGAAGGAAATGAGAGAGAGAGGTCCCTAGCTATTACTATCCCAGACCTAACAAAGAAAGCAATCAAAGACACACTGCTAGAATATTCAAAAAGATTTTGAGTAAAAAGAAGAGCACTAAGAATCATGGTCAGTAAGCTAGAAGAAGTGCAAAATAACATTGATAATCTTTAGAGAAAGATCTTCTCTATTGATCAACTGACTATTGAAGAGGTCAAATATCAAGCAAGCAATTCAGATACAATTGAGTTGAAAACAAATGAAGAAGAAGTTATAATTGAGGATATAACTGACTAAGACCCTGATGAAATGTAATAAAAGATGATGAAGACATCATGGCAACTGAGGCCATAGAAACTGAGGTAATGGACATTGATGATTTTGCTAAGGAAAGGTTGATGGTGGAAGATCCTATTTTTGAGCAGGTATTGATTTTTATTGATATTGGAGAAGTAATCTCAGAGGTGAAAAAAGATGTACCAATTAATGTTGATGCCCCCATCGAGCAAGCATAAGAGACTGAAACAAAGGAGACCAAGGAAGCTAAAGAGACCAAGTCAACACAGGGTTAGAATCAAGATTCAGTAACTCCCACTGAAACTATAGAATGATAGAAGGAACTAGTAAAATAACAAGTAAAGGAAATAGATGAAAAAAAGAAAGAAGAGCAACTGGAGAAGAAGGAAGAGAAGAAACAAGAAGAGAAAAAGAAAGAAAAAGAAGAGAAATCTGAGGACACAACTAGTGCACAATCTGATGCAAAGAAGGCATCTTTAGTGAAGGAAAAAACCAAAAATAGAAAGCATAATAAAGAAGTTGATGTCATCCAACCTATTGTTATTCCCAAGGTTGATATCTCAACCCTGAGTCCAAAGGAACTCTCAGAGTTTGGAGATCTACTGAAGAGAAAAGCTGCATAGGAAAAAATGATAGAAAAGAAGCTGAAAATAGATGTTTTGGACCAAGTAAAAGATATATTAAGCAAAATTGTACCAGAGGCAAATATAAATTAAAAATGAGACATTAAATCCAATTAAGGGAACTGGTGAATCAAATAAACCAGCCTGGTACTAATACTACCAAGTACATGATGAAAATACACAAGATGAAAATAGAAACTAATTTGATTGAAGAAATCCTTCAATCAGTTGCATGAGATAAGGTAACTCTTTTTGAGTAAATTAATGAATTGGAAAATGAGCTGCAAATAATTCTTTCATTATTTCATAAAATTTATTTAATTTATAATTTCACCAAGGATATTAAACAGAAGGATGATAATGTAGAAAAGGAGCTCATTGAGCAGTTATCAAAAGTTTCCATCGAGCCTAATTCTATAAAGGAATATTATGAAAGGTTGAAGCATTTTATGGGAGTGTAATATGAGCTAAGAAAAGAGGAGAATTAGATCAGAATGCATCTATTGGAACTCCAAAAAATTTTGATTCCACATATTGAATCATTGCAGAAATAGGTACATAAGGACAAAGACTTAGTCAGCACATCAGATGTTAGTGCTATGGACAACATGGTAAGTTTGACTGCTAATTTAAGTAATAAAATTATAGTATTGTAGACACTCAAGGATACGTGGAAGGCATCACTAGCGGATGCTCATTCCAAGTATAAATCTATTTTTGATAAGATCCCTCCATCGGAAAAAGAGTAAGTTACTATTTTGGCATTTTTGTTAAAAAAGGGGGGAAATTATGTAAAAGGGGGAATATAGTATCTGTATACAAAAGAAGGATATATATATGTATGGATAGATATGATTCAGGAAGTAATACTTCAAGGGGCATAATAAATAATAAGTTTACTGAGGAATATGGATATATTGACAAGGACAAAATTTTGAATTTTTTGATGACTTTGAAGTTTTTAACAAAGATACCAAACTAATGCCAAAGGGAGAGATTGATACTGCTAAGAGTTATTTTGTTTTTATTAGTTATGAGGAAGTCATAATGATTGTCAAAGTCAGTTGGTAAAGAGAGAAAGGCAAGTCAGTAAAGAAGGAAAAGCTAATCGGTAAAAGGAAATTAGGGAATAGGTAATTTCGGTAAAGGAAAAGTAAGTTTAGGCACCAAGAAAGGAACAACTAAACACCAATCTATACTGAGATAAAACATCAACTAAACTGAGAAGATGAGACAATTACTAAGCATAGTAGGACAACACAAGGAGAATCTGTAAGTACATTGAATCTGGACACCAAACAAAAAATAGTTTACAAATCTTGAGGAGATTGTATGTCAGAACATTGGAGATGTAAAACATAATGATTACACATGATTACAAGGTGATATCTTCCAATGAGAATAAAGTATGATATATGCATTGGAGGAGTAACCAATGCTAGCACCACTTGTAGAGATGATTATAGAACATCTAGCACCACTTCTAGAATTGTATATAAATAGATCAGAGTGTGAAGATCAGGATGCATGTGCAAAGGGAGATTGCATGTGTGAAACAAAGATTATAGTGAAGGTGATGAGAAGAGAAGACACCAAGTACAGAGCAATAAAGAGCAAAAAGCAATTGTGATTCAAAATTGAATCTACTAAGCATTGAATTGATATTGTGAGTAGTACACAGTATGAGATAATGAGTTACTGAGCATAAAGAATCTGATATGCATATGATTGATGCAAGTTTAATAGACAAGTTTTTGTTATTGATTAAAAGGTAATCAAAATTATAAAGTCTCTTAACGAAGCAGAGCCTAACAGATCTTATATTTTAAATCCTTTAACTAGTTACAATTCTTAGATTAGAATTGTAAAATCCTCTTACAAGGTAGACTTAATAGGTCTTAAGACTCTTAACTAGATTAATACTCTTAGCAGGGTAAGCTATCATAAATAGATAACAGTGTATATCTAACTGAGCAAAATTTTAACTATAGCAGTGAAGTTTTGTGAGTGTCATCCGCACCACAATTTTTATCCTCTAACAAGGATTTATGTGATACCAAAATGAATGTGTTATGAGTTATGTGTTATCTTTTATATGTTTTATATGATGCATGCAAAAGTTATGGAATCAGTAAATGGTTAAGGTAGAAAGTTCAAATAGTTTAAAAGTGTTTTACAGTACTGATTCACCCCTCCCCTCTCAGTACTTAACTTTCCATACCTAATCCAACATATATATGTGTGTATACACAAACACACATAAATACATACATACACACACACACATATCTATATGTGTGTGTGTGTGTTTATTATATATACAGACATATATGTATATATATACACACATAAATACACACACACACACACACACACACACACAGATATATATATATATATGTGTGTGTGTGTGTGTGTGTGTGTGTGTGTGTGTGTGTGTGTTCATATATACATTTACATATGCATCTCTCTCTCTCTCTCTCTCTCGCATGTGTGTATGATAAGATTATAAGATTGAGATGAACATGGATTGATGATATTTTATATTGAATACATTTAATGAATATATGGTGAATGAGACTAAACATTATGTGTATATCATGAATGATTGAGTTTATATATATATATATAGACACACACACACACACACACTCATAAATGTGTGATCTCAATATCCATTCATGAAGGTATATATATTTACAAGGTAGATCCAATATTTACCTTTACATTTACGTTCTTTCCTTTCATGCAATTTCATTTACATTTCAAGTTTGATTCCTAAACAAGATTTTGCCCAAGGAAAACCCCTTTCAACCAAACAATTTCTTGTTTTTCTATGTGCAAGAACAGGTAGAAAATCTATTGTCACCAATCTAGAAAGTACAGGATCCGATAGACTATCTTGGAAAGTTTCAGATTAAATTCCATGGTATATAGTGACTTGGAAATTTTGTACCCTAGTATACAATAGCTCAAGCATTATGTACCCTCTAATTCTACTTCAAAGTGAAACCACAAGTCAAATTTCTTATCTAGTTGTTGTCTCAAGTCACTGTTGGTTACTATCTAATTTTTTTAATTTTGTATATGTTGAATATTTCCAATTTAACTTACTTATCCATCTATCTTGTATTAGTTATCCATATTACCTCAAAGCTAACACATCCCAATTCATTATCAGTGAAGGATCATTGAATTTTTTAGTGCTTAAGTCTTACTTGAGCCTATTGGGTCATCTTCCTTCTGATTGTGCAATTAGCAAAAAGGTGAATTATCCCTCTATTACAATCCAAAAACTATATTTTATTTATTGTATAGTTACTAGTAATAAAGTCATCATATGATAATTTACTAATTTACATCCAACTTATTATACAAATTAGAATTAGGAAATAAAAGGAAGATGAGCATGTCACTATGCATACATACATGTACATACATATGTATGTATGTATGTATGTGTGTGTGTATATATATGTATGTATGTGTGTGTGTGTATGTATGCATGTGTATGTATGTATGTATGTATGTATGTATAACAATATTATAAGTTGAAGATGAACATGGATTGATGGTATTGTACATTGAACACATTTAATGAATATATGGTGATTAGGGATAAATATATAATTTGTATGTCATGAATGATTAATTTTTTAAATAATAAATTATGTCCTCTGTATTTTATTTCACTTCACTATAATATGACACAATGACTCTAATATTCTTGATATCTCTTTGTATTGAGGTGTAAATTACAAGGGGGGTTCGCTACATGGTGAATCTTAATTAAAATTAAACAACATTTCATATTTGCCACTTCATATTTTCTATAAAAAAATCATAATTTGGGGGTAGAAGTGGGGGCAAAATGGTTAAATTTTAGAAATAATACTTAGTCAAATTCATTTCAATTCACTATTAACTTATCTTATGTGGCATATGTACAACTAATTTCATTTTCATGATAACCTATTCATTTCTTATGGTCTAGTTAATATTTTCACTTTGAATTATAGATGCATGTATAATTTACTCACATATTCACCAATAGCATTAAAAAGTCTAACCCGCTTTGACAATAAAATTAAAATTCTACTACATGTGAGGACCCATTTCACAAATAATATTAGAACTCAATGCTAATTGTTGGTCCACAATTGCTTTGAAAGTTACTATGTATTTTTTAAAAAACTTTGATTCACCCACCATTTATATGTACCATTTTATACTCAAGAATCAATCTTGAAATTATATACCATTCATAAATTCAATAAAATTCACCAAATATGGATAGATATAAATATAACAAAAACTTGAATTAATTTCAACATATTATGTTCGATTTTGTGCCAAAAATTTGAATCGTAGTTAGGTTAGCACCTGTTGCATTAGCAAGTCAACAAAAATATAAGGGTACATGATCATTTCTTTGAAGTGTTCCAATATATATTTGTGTTATTCTCATTTCATTCTAATAGATGATAATGACTAGAGAGAATCTATGCCTGAAGGATCTATGTTCTATTATTTCTTCATAAAGAAGTAATTTTTTTCAAGATTTTATTTTGTGAGATATGTCAAGAAAAAATATTCCTTAAAGTGCTGAAGGGTGGTCGTCAAAATGTGGAACCATAATTTCATTCTTAAGATTTTTTTACAATCCATCACATGGAGCTACAACATTAACACTTGTGCAAAATATTGATGAAGAAAGCAATACCTTAAGGAAAGACCTATCTCTCTCTTTAGTGTTTTTGTGTGCACATATGTATATGAACACACATATATGTATATATGTACACACACTGATATATATATATATATATATATATATATATATATATATATATATATATCTGTGTGTGTGTGTGTGTAGCTTTACATATATATTTATATATACCTACATATATATGTATTCATATAAATGCATACATATACAATTACATGTAGGTTTACATATATATGCATACACATATGTGCGTGTGTGTGTGTGTGTGCATGTATGCATATATACATTTACATTTACATATGCATCTCTCTCTCTCTCTCTCTCTCTCTCTCTCTCTCTCTCTGTGTGTGTATGTATGTATGTATGTATGTATGTGTGTGTGTGTGTGTGTGTCTATGTGTGTATGTGTATGTGCGTGTGTGTGTGTATATATATAGTATGATAAGATTATAAGCTTGAGATGAACATGGATCAATGCTATTGTATATTGAAGACATTTAATGAATACATGGTGATTGAGACTAAATATAATGTGTATATCATGAATGATGGAGTTTTTATATAATAAACTCTTCTTGACATTTTATTTCACTTCACTATAATATGACACACTAAGTATAATCTTCTTTACACCTTTTTTTATTAGGGTGTAAACTACAAGGGATTTTGTAGTGGTGAATCTTCAAATTAATTAAAGAATAGTTCATATATATTGATTCAAATTTGCTGAATACATTACAATTGCGGGATGGAAGTTGGGAAAAATTGCTTAGAGTTTACACATAATTAGTCAAGTGCATTTCAATTCACAATTAATTTATCTTATGAATAATATATAAGTAATATATTTTTCATGATAACCTATTCATTTCCAATGGTCTATTTAATATTTTTACTTTGAATTCTAGATGCACATGTATTAATTTACTCACATATTCACCTATACCATTAAAAATCCAATTATGTATGCGGACCCACTTTACAAGATGAATTAGAATTCCACTACATGTGAGGACCCATTTCACTAATACTATTATAACACAATGCTAATTATTGGTCCACAATTGCCTTCAAAGTTTTAATGTATGTATTTTTTCAAACTTTGATTCATGCAACATTTATATGTACCATTTTATTTTCAAACACCAATCATGAATTTATTAAGTATACCATTTGAAAATCCAATAGAATTTACCAAATATGGATTGATATAAATATAACTAGAAATTTAATTAAGTTTTGCATATTGTGTTTGATTTTGTGCCATAAATTTGAATCATAGGACGGTTAGGAACTATTGCATTAGCAAGTCAATGAAAATGTAAGGGTGAGTGATTATTTCTTTATAATTTTCCAATATATCTTTTTTTCATTTTTGTTTCATTCTAATAGATGATATTGCCTAGAGAGCATCTACAACTAAAGGATCTATGTTCTATGATTTCTTCTTAAAAAAGAAACCTTTTTCAACCTTTTATTTTGTGAGATATGTCAAGAAAGAACAAGATTCCTTAAAGTGATGAAGGGTTTCAATCAAATTGTGGAGCCATAATTTCACACAAGAAATTTGTATGATCCATCAAATGGAGCTACAACATTAGAACTTGTGCAAAATATTGATGAAGAAGGCAACACTTTAGAGGAAGATCAAAATGTGTTAATAAACTCAAATAAAATTTCTTAAATGATGTTCCAAGGGATATTTGGTATAGCTAGAATTATTTAATTGAATTGCATGATAATGCTATAGATGATGTTGTTTCACATGAAATGGGTAAAGAAAATCTAAATAAGAAATGCGGTATGAGAGTATTGAAAATGATTTTTTTAGCTTGATTGGGTCTCAAAGTACACATTCATTAAATTGGTGATGAAATTAAAAAAAGATGAACCTCTAATAGAATGCAAGTGTATGATTTTTAGTTAGAAATATTAAAGGGAAAAGAAGATGTAGAATTTTTTTGACATTATAGGAAAGTATACCAATAAATTTGATGAAACAATAAATCATATAGATGAAAAGGAAAATTTATACTTAATGATATTTAAGACAAAGAAAGAATGTATAAACATGTTAAGCATGATCTAAATTATGATGTGCATCCACAAATACGATTGAAGCTTACTAAATTTGGAGGGTAAATTCAAGCTCCAATTGGAAGGACTATGTCTAAAACATAAATAGAAAAAAACTATTTAGTTGATTTTTTTTCCATATTTTTTACCATAGGGCATATCATGCTAGACTACCTAGAATATGATAGTTTGTTATAGTTTTCAAACATTCTCAATAAACTAATACACATTAGAAGTGTTTTACTTGCAGATTTTCAAATTTTATCTCAATTAGAGAAAAACTTTGTAGCACTCACACCTAGAATCTTAAAAAGGTCAAGTAATATGAAATGTAGCATTTTTAGATAGGTTTTCATTTATGTAATTTGTTCTAATATAAAAATGATACAAATCAATTTTGATTAGACATGTATAAAAAAATACTTTTTAAGGACCATATTGTGATTCTACATCAATAAAGACTCTCGATTCGTAATTAATAGCTCCCTATAATCATGTTGTTACACATCATAAAAATTTATCAAATAAATAAAGTGATTTATTTTCCACTTAACTGATTTTGAATTAAAACAATTGATTTATGGGATAGAGGTATTGTATATCTACTATATGTAAACTACTTGATAACTTCTTATAATAAACCAAAAAATGTTAGTACATGACAAATATTATCATCTTAAAATTTAATGTTGTATTATGATAGAGCATAATTAGTTTAAATTAAATAAAAATTTGATAATTTTATCAAATATATCCAATATAATAATGAATAAATGATTCCAAGAACTTGAAAATCTTGAGCCACTTTAATTCTCGTAGTGCATATGGACTACTATTAGGAGAGAAATTTGTAATGAGATTTGGCTAAATGGTCCTATAACTATGTATTTAAAATGTACACATTTAAAATAGAATTTTTAACTAATTATGCCATACAACTATTTACATACGCATATTTATATAGGTCTATGAAAACCTATAATAAGGTAAATTAGAATTTTTCTATGTTTACTTTAAAATAGTTATATTTATTTTAATAGTAAAAAATGAATAACTCAAAAGTATTGTCTAATTAAAATCTATTTAATGATTTCATTATGTAGAGGAATTTAAATGTGTCATTATCTTTAACATTACCCTAAGGGATGAATAAGAGAGTTCCATCACTTGAACTTAGAGCTAGGTGCTCTATATGAATCTAAGAGGTGAAGGAGAATAACACTAACTAATGATGATCTTGTAAGGTTTTCTAGTAGATGTTACAAAATTGTCTCAAAGCCTCTCCTAATGAACTGAGGTAGTTTTATGGTCAATGGTTTTAATTCAAAGAATAGTGTTCATGATTGTGATAGTGATTGTAGAGCTAGGTGATCCTAGGGGGTTGTATTTATCTCTAAACAAACAAATTTTGATTTGTGTCAAGGTAAGCCTAGGAATGCATGTTGAAGTTACATGTAGACTAGGACATTTACTTGATATTTCCTAAGTGTGGATAATTATTTAAGAGATCAAGGATATTTTTCCATGAAGAAGGGAAAAGGTGGTTTTCAAATAGGGTCATAATGTGATTCTCTTAGGAAGAGCTCATATGTGCCCAAGGAGTACAAGTCATGTGGTATTTTTGTGATGGATAATAAATGATAAGAGGTGGTAAGGCCATTAAATATTAGGTCTAAAGGTATATGGCTTAGCAAGCGCTACTAGGTATGAATCAAATTATAGAATATTATTGTTATTTGGATGGACCATATAGAAAGAGTACTTTCAAGAAATTAGTTACACAAGATTAATGTGAAAGTAATTCCATGCAAGTGATGGGGATGGTGCTCATTGGACTTTCACTTTGATTCCTATGCTAGAAATGGAATTGAAGGAATTTTAAATATGTTGGCTAACCCATACATGTGGAAGCATGTAAAGTTCATTAAGCGGGGCCTCTAGATTTGGTTTTTTACTTAGCATAAGGAGTCAAAGTGAGCCAATTTAGATAATATGGACATAGAGTAGACTCAAGGTTTCTATCTATATTAAGGAAAGGAAAAGAGCCTTGAGTGGTTCAAGTAATTGAAAGGTTTAAATGAAGGTTAGTATTGAAATAAGTTTATAATAGTGTTTTGTCAACTCAAGGAGTTGAGTAAGTTAACATTAGGGATGAAGAAATGGATTTGGGATTAGAAAGTCACATTCTCATGAAGAAAAGTGCAACACATGAAATATTTGTTAGACTAAACAAGAAAAAAAAGTAGGATACAAGAGAATTCATCCATCTTAGAGTCAAATACTTGTTAGGGAAGTAAAGGAATATCTTAGGGAATTAGTGGGAATACTTGAGAGTTAGTTACGGTTATGGAGTGGAGACTTGGAGATATAAAGTGAGCTTGTAAAGGAGACTAAGTGGTTAGACTGTTGGAGATTTTCCAACAAGCTAGTGCTGACTGTATGTTTGTCATTGATGACAACATATGGTAAGTAGCATGCATGGAAGACTTATGCAGTAAGCTTTTAGTATATGTAGCATGGATATGTTATTAGCATGATATCATGGGCATAGAGGTTAACTATTAGTACAGATAGTTATATAGCAGCTTGTATCAGCAGTGTTCTTGACAGAGTAACAGACAGTGTTCTATGAATGGTTGTCCATACAGTTATCATAGAGCCTTACACATTTGGATATGTGATGAAGACATATTAGTGATATTTCATTCATGGTTGCAAAGTTTGATGATCAATAGAAGTTAAGTTATGTAGTCACTATTCACCAGTAGCAGTTTCCTATTTTTGTTTAGAGGAGCCGACAAATATTATATTGGTTCTAGAGATGAAGCTATCATTTAGGTATGCACACTTGGATTAGAGCTTGGAGAAGAGTTAGTGATGTTTAGTTAAGAGCACATGAGTTAATTCATCTTAAGGAGAAAGATCTAGTTATTTTTGTAGAGCCGACACTGTGTAGCATGCGTCTACAATTATCTTATTGGACATGTCCCAGAATGTGTTGCGTGCTTAGTAGAGCCAACTGAATTATTATTGGAGTTTTCTATGGTTTCTCTAATATGATTTCAAGGTGGTTCTAACATACTGATATGATTATATCATTTAGAGGAAAGATATTTATAGGCAGTCACTTTTTATTGCTAAAGTGTGGTTCATAGTTGATTGTGAAGAGTAGAGCAGAGTGTGCAAAGTGTTGAGCCATCAGAAGAACATCTATGTGACCAAGTAAAATATTTTTTCTATATATTGGAACTGATCCAGATAGCAGGTCAAAGTGGAGTTCAACAAGATCCAGATATAGTGTGTATCTATTAAATAGAAGGTTTTAGCCTTCACCCCTTTGAGCAGTGTGCTCTCAGACAGTGCATCCTCACCCCTAACAGGGTTAATTGTAAAAGACTCCTAATAGGGTCTGACCCTTGACCAAGTCTATTGTACTAAATATATTGTAAAGCAACTCCTAACAGGGTTAAGGATCTTCTAACAAGGATCATTATACACTACTGCAGAATATTAGTGGGTGTCAATTCCCACCGGGGTTTTTACCTATTTGGGTTTCCCCGTAACCAAAATATTGGTGTTGTGTTCAAGTTTTCTTTCATTGTGTTTATGCTTTATGTTTAAGTATACTTAATTGGACAAAGAATTGAAACTTGTAGATAACTAATTCACCCCCCTCCCCCTCTCAGTTATCTCTTGGGACTATTCCTAACAATTGGTATTAGAGCCAAGTGCCTCGGAGAGAAATTTTAATAGCTTGAGGTTGATCAGATGGCATTCTTCAGAAAAGAAAGTCCTAAGTTTGATGGAGAGAATTATCTTGATTGGAAGAACAAGATGGTGACTCATTTGCAATGCATTGTTTTTGAATTTTTTGATGTAACTATCAAAGTAGTCAAGATCCCCACTTTAGAAGACATTGCAAAGGACGATGCTACTAAAAAGAAAAATGAATTGTTTCATCAGAATGCAATAGCCAAGGAAGCCCTTATCAGCACCCTATTTGATAGTGAGTTTTCAAAAATAAAGAAAGTAGATACAACCCACAAAATATGGAAGTATCTAGAAGAAATATTTGAAGGAGACAAACAAGCAAAGGATGCACGTAGAAAAACATGGAAGAAAAGATACAATGCATTAGAGATGCTACTTGAAGAAAATGTCAGAGCTTACAATCAAAGGATCAATGAAGTAGTTGCTAGAATCAGGAACAATGGTGGAGAGATCTCAGAGGAGGACATTATGGACAAATTGATGACTACTCTCACTCTAGAATATGAAAACAAGATTAACATCCTTGATGAGACCATGCAGCTTACATCAAATTTCAAGAGAGAGACCTTGATCAACAAAATATCAGCTTTTGAGATTTCAAGATTGAAGATAGAACCTAAAAGTGAGACAGCCTTCAAAGCAATAGTCCATGGTAAGAAATCTGCAAACACTTCTAGTAACTTTGATGATGTTGATGAAGAGAAAACACTAGATGATTTCATTTCTATGATTTCCAAAAGAGAAAAGAAAGGAAAAGGAAAATATGAAGGTCAATTGCCATTTAAATTCTTTTCATGTAATAAGATTGGTCACTTTGCATCCAAGTGTCCTACAAGAGCTAGAAAATTCAAAAATGACTATAAACCCAAATACTCTAAAGAATGTTACTATGTTGGAGATGGAGTTTCAAATGATGAATCAACTGAAGAAGAAATTTGATTCATTGCCATTATAGAGAAAATGAATAATAAGATGGACCATGAAGATGAGAAAGAGAAACAAGAGCTAGCATTGATTTCACAAGCTAATATAAGGATAGACTAGATTATAGATAGTGGGTGTTCACATCACATGACAGGTGATAAAGATAGATTTGTTCATCTGGACAAATATAATGGTGGCATGGTTAGATTTGGAGATAACACTCCTAAACCCATCATTGGTAGAGGAGCCATCAGCTTGGATGGAAAGAATAGTACTAATGATGTTCTTTATGTTGATGGTTTGAAACATAACCTTTTAAGTGTTGGGTAGTTACTTGACAAAGGTTATAGATTGGAATTCAATGGAAACAAGTGCATCATTAACAACAAAGAAGGAGAAATAATTGCATCAAGATCAAAGACTAAAGGTAATGTTTTCCAGCTTAATCTAGAAGCAAGTTGTTTTGTTGCTAAATTAGATGACAGTTGGTTATGGCATAAAAAGACTATGTCATATCAATTTTGATAACATAGTAAAGATAAGAAATGTAAAGGTAGTAAGAGATCTACCTAGCATAGAAAAGCTAGTTGTTACTATATGCAGGGAATTTTTGATGGGAAAGCATGTGAGAAACTCATTCAGGAGCAAGCACAATTCAGCAGAGAACAAGTTGGATCTGATTCATACAAACCTATGTGGTCCAACTCAAACAAGATCATACTATGGTGAAATGTATTTTATTTTGTTTGTTGATGACTATACTAGAATGATGTGGGTTGCATTCTTGAAAGACAAGTCAGAAGCATTTGAGAAGTTCAAAATATTCAAAGCTAAGGTTGAGAATGAATTTGGACTAAAGATAAAATGTTTGAGATCGGATAGAGGAGGAGAATTCACCTCTAATAGATTCTATGAGTACTACGAAGAACATGGTATCAAGAGGTAGTTGAGTGCACCTAGAATCCCTCAGTAGAATGGAATTGTAGAGAGAAGGAATAGGATCATCCTTGATACAGTGCACACTATCATGATTGAAGGGAAAGTTGCACACACCTATTGGAGAGATGCAGTCAATACATCAGTCTATACCATCAATAGAATTCAATTAAGGCCTGGCACAGACAAAACACCATATGAGCTATGGTTTGGTAATGTTCCCACAATAAAATACTTTAGAATCTTTGGAAGCAAATGCTACATCAAGAGAGATGAAGCAGTAAGAAAGTTTGATGCAAGAAGTGATGAAGGTATTTTCCTTGGTTACTCTACTAAAAGCAAAGCTTATAGATGTTTCAATTTAAGATTGAAAAAGATTATTGAAAGTGCTTATGTTAAGATTGATGAAAAGTTTATGGTTCAAGAAAGATATCATGACTACTCACCCATGATTGAAGAAGAACCCAGACCCTCCACTAGTGAGACAATTATTGAAGAAATGTTTGATAGTATTGATGTATTATTCAATGACCCTAAGATAAGTGAAGAAGAAACTCATAAGGAAGATGAGATAGTATCACCTAAAGTTCCAAAGTTTACATCTAGAAACCATTCCAAGAAAGACATCATTGGAGATCAAAGCGGCAAAGTCTTAACAAGATCACAAGCAAAGAACTCAGCTAGCAATGAGGCGGTATGTATACTATCTCAGATTGAACCTTTAAGTGTTGAAGATGCATGTAATGATTTAGATTGGCATGATGCTATGAAAGAAGAACTTGATCAGATTATTAAGAATGACACTTGGGAACTAGTTCCAAGACCTAGTGATAAGAATGTGATTGGAACAAAGTGGATATTCAGAAACAAAATGAATGAAGATGGTACAATAGTAATAAATAAAGAAAGGTTAGTATGTAAGGGATATGCACAAAGAGAAGGAATTAATTATTCAAACACATTTTCACCTGTGAGCAGATTAGAAGCTATTAAGTTGTTTCTAGCTTATGCAACAGTCAAAAACTTCAAAGTTTATTAGATGGATGTCAAGTCAGCATTCTTGAATGGAGATTTGAAAGAGGAAGTATACATTGAGCAGCCAGAAGGATTCACCTTATCAGACAGACCTGATATGGTATACATATTAAAGAAAGCACTCTATGGACTTAAGCAAGCCCCTAGAGCCTAGTATGAGAGACTGCATGGATATCTAACAAAGATTGGATTCAAGAAAGGAGAAAAAGATTGTGACCTATTCATAAGAGAGACATCCAAAGGACTACTACTTGTAGCTATATTTGTTGATGACATTATCTTTGGAGGTAATGACAAACTTAGTGCTAAATTTGCTAAGGAGATGCAGAGGTAATTTGAGATGAACATGATTGGACCTATCAAGTACTTTTTGGGATTGAATGTGTAGTAGATAGAGAAAGGTATTTTCATTAATCAGTCCAAGTATGTGAAAGAGATATTGAAGAAATTTAATATGGATGATTGCAAGCCAGTAGGGACACCTATGATAACTAGATGCAAGCTTACAAAAGAAGATGACTCACTAGCAATAGATATAACATTGTACAAGTCTATGATTGGCAAACTCATTTATCTTAGTCAAACTAGACCTGATATTTCCAATGCAGTTGGAATAGTTGGAAGATTTGCATCAGAGCCTAAAAAAATTCACCTCGTGGTAGTAAAAAGGATATTCAGATACTTGCAAGGCACTATAGACTATGGTCTATGGTATCCTAATTCAGAAAATGTTGAGCTTCATGTGTATACTAATGCAGATTGGGCAAGATGTGTTGATGACAGAAAGAGTACATCAAGTGGAGCAATGTTTCTTGGTGATAGACTTGTCACTTGGACAAGCAAGAAACAAAATTGCATTTCTCAGTCAACAACAGAAGCTGAATATGTTGCAGTAGCCTTGAATTGTTCTACAATTGTTTGGATCAAGCAGATGATAAAGGATTTTTGAATTCAAATTGACTATCCTATTGTTATTCACTATGATAACACTAGCACTATCAACATGTCAAAGAACCCTGTGATGCATGCAAAGACAAAGCACATTGAGATCAAGTATCACTTCCTAAGAGAGAAAGAGGTAGAGAAAGAAGTCAAGTTGGACTATGTGAGTACTAACTTGATCAGTTGGCAGACATATTCACAAAGCCCTTGCCAAAGGATACTTTTGAGTATCTCAGGGAGAAGTTGGGAGTAATTCCCTTCCCTGATTCTACTTAGAAGAAAGAAGAAAGAGCATCAATCCTCATGGACTAATGGATGGATGACTACTCTACCTCAGGAGTAGTACCAATGCTAAAATTGTTTAGTGCCCTTTTCCATTGATGTCAAAGGGGGAGTAATATATAGTCATGAAAAATAGAAGTAAAAGAAGGAATAATATACTAAGGGGGGGTTGTATTCAGTTATGGAATCGGTTCAGTTGAGGAAATGGAGAATATTGAAGAATATTGCAGCAGATGGAGGATTCATCTTTGGGGGAGTTTTGAAGAGGAAATGGAGAATGTTATAAAAGAAATGTTCATTTGGATTGGTGGAGTTTTTCATTCCATATGTTGCCATCAATGTCAAAGGGGGAGATTGTTGGAGATTTGGCAGCAAGCCAATGCTAACTATATGTTCATCATTGATGACAACATATGGTAAGTAGCATGTGTGGAAGACTTATGTAGTAAGCTTTCAGTATATGTGCATGGTCACAATGTGATTCTCTTAGGAAGAGCTCATATGTGCCCAAGGAGTACAAGTCATGTGGTATTTTTGTGATGGATAATAAATAATAAGAGGTGGTAAGGCCATTAAATATTAGGTCTAAAGGTATATGGCTTAGCAAGCGCTACCAGGTATGAATCAAATTATAGAATATTATTGTTATTTGGATGGACCATATGGAAAGAGTACTTTCAAGGAATTAGTTACACAAGATGAATGTGAAAGTAATTCCATGCAAGTGATGGGGATGGTGCTCATTGGACTTGCACTTTGATTCCTATGCTAGAAATGGAATTGAAGGAATTTTAAATATGTTGGCTAACCCATACATGTGGAAGGATGTAGAGTTCATTAAGCGGGGCTTCTAGATTTGGTTTTTTACTTAGCATAAGGAGTCAAAGTGAGCCAATTTAGATAATATGGACATAGAGTAGATTCAAGGTTTCTATCCATATTAAGGAAAGGAAAAGAGCCTTGAGTGGTTCAAGTAATTGAAAGGTTTAAATGAAGGTTAGTACTGAAATAAGTTTGTAATAGTATTTTTTCGACTCAAGGAGTTGAGTAAGTTAACATTAGGGATGAAGAAATGGATTTAGAATTAGAAAGTCACATTCTCATGAAGAAAAGCGCAACACATGAAATATTTGTTAGACTAAACAAGAAAAAAAAGTAGGATATAAGAGAATTCATCCATCTTAGAGTCAAATACTTGTTAGGGAAGTAAAGGAATATCTTAGGGAATTAGTGGGAATACTTGAGAGTTAGTTAAGGTTATGGAGTGGAGACTTGGAGATATAAAGTGAGCTTGTAAAGAAGACTAAGTGGTTAGACTGTTGGAGATTTGCCAGCAAGCCAGTGCTGACTGTATGTTTGTCATTGATGACAACATATGGTAAGTAGCATGCATGGAAGACTTATGTAGTAAGCTTTCAGTATATGTAGCACGGACATGTTATTAGCATGATATCATGGGCATAGAGGTTAACTATTAGTATAGATAGTTATATAGCAGCTTGTATTAGCAGTGTTCCTGATAGAGTAACAGATAGTGTTCTATGAATGGTTGTTCGTACAGTTATCATAGAGCCTTGCATGTTTGGATATGTGATGAAGACATGTTAGTGATGTTACATGGTTGTAGAGTCTGATGATCAGTAGAAGTTAAGTAATGCAGTCACTATTCACTAGTAGCAGTTTCTTGTGTTTGTTCAAAAGAGCTGATAGAGATTATATTGGTTCTGGAGTTGCACCTATCATTTAGGTATGCACCCTTGGATTAGAGCTTGGAGAAGAGTTAGTGGTGTTTGGTTAAGAGCGCATGAGTTAATTCAACTTGAGGAGAAAGATCTAGTTATTTTGGTAGAGCTGATAGTGTGTAGCATGCTTAGTAGAGCTAACTGAATTATCTTATTGGATAGGTCCCAGAATGTGTTGCATGCTTAGTAGAGCTGACTGAATTATTATTGGAGTTTGTTATGGTTTCTCTAATATGATTTCAAGGTGGTT
Source organism: Chamaecyparis obtusa (assembly GCA_027943335.1). Taxonomy (NCBI): domain Eukaryota; kingdom Viridiplantae; phylum Streptophyta; class Pinopsida; order Cupressales; family Cupressaceae; genus Chamaecyparis; species Chamaecyparis obtusa. Next base: position 148,949 of record BSBK01008220.1, on the reverse strand, counting down.
CTAACAGGCTAACTTATTATATCATTTAGAGGAAAGATATTTATAGGCAGTCATTTGTGATTGCTAAAGTGTGGTTCATAGTTGATTGTGAAGAGCAGAGCAGAGTGTGTGAAGTGTTGAGCCATCAGAAGAAGGTCTATGTGACCAAGTAAACTATTTGTGCTATACATTGGAACTAATCCAGACAGCAAATCAAAGCAGAGTTCACCAAGATCCAGATATAGTGTTTATCTATTAAACAAAAAGTTGTAGCCTTCACCCCTTTGAGGAGTGTGCTCTCAGATAGTGCGTCCTCACCCCTAACAGGGTTAATTGTAAAAGACTCCTAATAGGGTCCGACCCTTGACTAGGTCTACTGTACTAAATATATTGTAAAGAAACTCCTAACAGGGCTAAGGATCTTCTAACAAGGATCATTATACACTAGTGTAGAATATTAGTGGGTGTCAATTCCCACCAGGGTTTTTACCTATTTGGGTTTCCCCATAACCAAAATATTGGTGTTGTGTTCAAGTGTTCTTTCATTGTGTTTATGCTTTATGTTTAAGTATACTTAATTGGACAAAGAATTGAAACTTGTAGATAACTGATTCAAACCCCCCCCCCCCCCCCCCCTCTCAGTTATCTCTTGGGACTATTCTTAACATAGACATGATTGGACCATGAAAGCTAAGTGTAGGGTGTCATAGGAGTAAGTTGAAGGAGTGCATAAGACTCGACAAGACATTGAATTTTGATTTAACAAGTTATGGGCTTGGTACTTTCATGAGACTTTAAGTTTAGGGCTTAGGTCTTAATGATTGTGTCATTGCTACCAGAAACAAGAGGACATCATAGGACTATGGACAAAAATCATTGGAAAATATATAAATAATTCAAAAAGATAAAGTTGTATTACACAAGGTCCATATATTGTGAAAAATGTGGCTAGGCCACATGAAGAAGTCAAGTTGGGAAAATAAGAGTACCTAACCTATAAGAGGTGGTGTAGATGCAAAAGGTGTTATAGACACACACCTAAGGTGGTTGGATGATTGGCAATTTTTTGAGTCTTATCGCTTTGGCAAATGAGTAGGTTATGGCGTTAGAATAAAAATGGATGAGCCAATGAATCAGAGTCAGAAAAATACATTTATAGAAGGGTATGTTGACTGGGTGGTCAACACCTCCTTGGAGATTCGTGACATGGCTTAATCGCCTCATGTGTGTCAGGTTAAATCTGACATTTGTATCGGGGATTGACAGATCAAGCTTTTGGTGCAATGGCAAATGATTCCAACAATTGGTATCAGAGCCTTGGATCACGGGTTCGAGTATCCCTTCAATGGGTGTTGAAGGGTCATACAATGTTGAGGGAGAGATTGTTGACTTGGTGGTCAACACATCCTTGGAGATTCGTGACATAGCGCAACTGCCTCCTATGGGTTGGCTTAAATCTGGCATTTGTATCAGACATTGACAATTTGAGCTTTTGGTTCAATTCCAACAGCGTATTGATAGATTTGAGAAGTTTGAACAATGAGTCATGGTGGTGAGTTCACAATTTTCTAAGTAGAGCATTAAACATAAGATGTGATTTAACGATGAGACATTGTTGCTAGAATTGAGATGTTGCACATTGGATGAAGTCCAGAGACATAGAGATAACTTATTTGACAAGATGGTTTGTGATTAGAATTACACAACAAAACATAATATTAACTAACATTGCACATTAGATGAAGCCCAGAGACCGAGATATTGCTTATTTGACAAGGTGGTTTGTAATTAGAATTTCACAACATAAGATTATCAATGAGTCAAAGGTGAAGAATATTAACTCGGAAAGTTTGTAGTTAATAGTGATTTAGAGGTATAAGACTACTCAGTAATTTAGTTTTAGGTTGTGCATTAAGGCGATCTTCTAGTATATGGTCTTGTGCTGTTCTACAAGGGCAAGTCCTCAAGCTATGGGGAAGATTGGAAGTTTGGACTTTCAGTACCAAGGCACTGGCTAAAAGGTCTAGGACAATGAGTATGATGCCAGGAGCAAGGAGAAAAGCGTAGGTTGGGGTCTCCCATGGGGGATCTTACTAGAGATAGCCAATGACGGAAGGTTCACATATACGATGGTTTGTCATTGCTACGTACATTAGTGTTATCGATCATTATACTTTACTTATCTAGTATAAGTCAATGTGTTTTGTTTTCGGTAAATCAGATTGATTTGGATAGAAAATACTTTTCATGAGAAATAAGTACACGATAATGTTGAATTGCTTTTTTGAAAGTGACGGCTCACATATAAATTTGTCATTGTCATGGATCACTTGTTTACGCCTTATCGCTATCTCCATTTTAAAATGAAGTGGGACTTATTGATCTGAGAATCTGCTTATTATTTACACTTCCAACGATGTACGATTTGCTGGAAACCAATAATGTAACCTTAGAATTCTCAGGTTTTTGATGTAGAGTATTCCTTTTAGCTCAGAGAAAAAGAATGGGTATTTCCCTCAAAATCAAGCATGCTAAGGCATTTCCCATAATATATCTTAAATACAACAAACATATCCTGCATCCTTTTTTGCAGAGATACGGTTATCATGGCAAGAATGTATTGGAGAAGCTCCTCCATCTCTCGCCGGCCTCTACAAGCTAATTTTCCTGTCCAAAACTATTTCTAACTTTGTTGACAGTTTGTCAGATACCATTTCTCTTGGCCTTTAATGGACAAACTATTCTCGCATGACAAAACAATCTTCTTTTGCAGAGCTTCCATGACTAATGTATTCCTAGCTGTCATCTGATCAAATAAACCACAAAAAGAATTTAGCACAATCTGCATTGCCTGCGTTGTATTTGTCTTAGCATTAACTATATTAGAGAAGTAGGAGATATTTTCTACAGCAAGTCAAATTGTGATATTTCTATGAGGATTCAACTGTGTGTTTTTGAGTCAAACTCATTGACTCACGTTTCATGAGTAGTGGTTCACAAGAACCCATCTCTCATGAGAATGAATCGAACACTTAGCGCTCATTGCATCTAGGTGATGCTCACAAAGGTAAAGCATGAGGACGTCCTGGGAGGTCACCCATCCCAGTACTACTCCAGTGCAAGGAAGCTTAACAACAGAGTTTTCTCCATGGTTAAGCCCACTTTGCTTGCAAAACAAAATTTTCTCCATTGTTAAACCCACTTTGCAAATAAACGAGGTTGCAAGCAAAGTGGGTTTAACCATGGAGGAAACTCTCTAGTTAAGCATGATTGAGCTGGAGTAGTACTAGGATGGGTGACCTCCCAGGAAGTCCGGGTGCTTCACCTCTATGAGCATCACCTAGATGCAATGAGTGCTAAGTGTTTCATTCATTCTTATGAGAAATGAGTTTTTGTGAACCACTACTCATGAAACGTGGGTTAATGAATTTGAATCAAAAAACACACAATTGAAACCTGATAGCAATATCACAAATTAATTACATTCATTAACGAGAAAAGAAAATCCAAAAGCTAAAGAAAGTTGAAACTCACTTGGAGGTGAAGAATAATAGATATTGTGTCATGAGAGACAAATTTAGAAGCATTGAGTAGCTCAAGACCCTCTTCTTCCACCACCACCAACAGCCTTGACAACTTAAGTGCAAATTTGCAAGCATAGACTGTTATCAACACCTCCGAATGTTTCAATGCTGCACAATCTAGTGTAACAGCAGGAGGAGAGCATATTGATCCACCATCTAAATGTGAATGTGAATGCTCTTTGCGTGCTTTTGATTTTTGGGTACTCACAGAACTCTCAGAAGTTCTTTTGCAGGATATTAAATTATCACGTTGTCGACGTAGTGTTTGGAGTTCATTACGCAGCTCAGGTATGTACTTTAGAATTTCACAAACAGTATTTGGAATGCTTAGCCTCCTCTGCAAACACCAATTAGAGAGCATTAGATGTAGAGTATGATACAAAGATATGAGTATTGTTTTTTTATGGGATGGCTAGGTAGATATGAAAAGTAGGTGTGTTTTAGTTAATATTTTAATATGGTTAGGAGAGAACTTATTAGTTGAGCATTTCAATTTCATATTTTATAAAATTTTATGTGGAAATTGCAAATCATTTTCAATAGTAATTTATTTGACAAGTCTCCTATTTATAATTAAGGTTTCAAGGCAGCATCATCAAGTATGATGCCACATCAGCATGCTTTTTATCAAGGTGTCTAAAAATGTCAAAAAAAAAAGTAAAACTAGTATTTATGCACTAAGTTGAATTCTAAGCTCATTTTCCAAATGAAATAGAAACATATTATTTCAATTTAAATAATATATTTTAAATTTTGACTTTTTTTTAAAGTTAACTTATCTGAATAGAACCCACCAATTAGAAGTGATTTAAGATGAGCAAATCAAAACTTAACTTATATCCAATGAATATTGTGTAATGATAAAAACTAATACCTTGGGATTTGGGTTAGGCAGTAGTGTTCGGAGCTGAGCGTAAAGTGCATTTAACTTCTTCCTTCTTAGTCGTTCGTTAGCATTGTGAGAGAGCTTCTTGTGACAAAGCATACTATAAGTATTATACCCTAATTCTTCTTTTCCAGCTACCTGCTCTGAACCCATTGGTAGAGACACGGTCTGTTCCTCAAAATGTTGTTGGTCATGGTGATGTTCTACCATTCCAAATTCAGCGCTGAAATCCATATCCAAGAAATTGTCAAACCCACCATCCTGATCAAGCCGCTCGTTCATGGGACTTAAAATGGGATTGTTTTGCAGTTGAGACATTAACAAAGGATCCAAACTATAGATATCTGCAGAATTCTTAGAGGTTGGATAGAAAACTGATTGTAATTCACTCATGATTAGAATGATTATAGACAAGGAAGAACAAGAAAAGTATGAAGAGTGATATTGAAAGTAAGTTATTGAAAGATGGTGATGATAACAGACTTAAATAGACAGATGGTCGTAAGATTGACTGTCAAACTTATTTTTAAATTGAGAATCGAGACATTTTATTCTTCTGGATGTCCCCGTTCACACTGTCTTAGGATGCCAAACAGAAGTCATATTATAGCTTATGTATGCGTGTAAAGCCATGTCATTTATTCTTCAGCAGTACACAAAGATTTCTAAAGTTTGTGTATGGCAGAAGGAGGAGGACACGTTCTCTTGGCATTGTGGTCACAAATTGCTCGTGGGCATCTGCACATGAACACAAGTCTATTTTAAATTTGCAAGAATCATAATATAGACCACCTGCCCTACCTCTCTGGGGTCGTCATCGTTGAGTTTTACCAGAAATCGGAATATAAAACTCAAAAGAGACAAAATTTGGCATTTCGTTTTAATAGATTTTTAAAATAGTTTTAAGCTGCTGTTCATGTCATCAGACATGCTTATCATCTTGAGATTCCTCTGCTTAATGCTAATCAGTATTATAATAGGCTACCCAGCATGCTCATTATGTAATCTGATGGCTGGATGGATAGAGCTTTACTATTATCTTTGTATCACCGTCTGAATATTTAAATATTATAACTATAGGAGATTATAATATTTGAATATTATAATGTACTGGTTGTCTACATGTTAATGTACTGGTTTTTTATTATAAATAAATGGTGTATTGATTATAAGTGGTTATTTAAAATCAATAATTAAATCTGAAATTATATTGTTCAAAAGCATATAGGGCATTTTTTGTGTGGTGTAGTTAACAAATATATAGAAGACTTTCATTTTTACTTTAAATAATTAGGAGATATAGATGTAATAAAAATTGAAGAAGTAGAGAGAGAGTTATCAAGGTGAATGAATTAATGAGGACAGTGCAAGTGGTAGATTTGAATATGAATGGAACATGTTGTATGATAAGAAGGACGTTTATCTAATAAATACTTAGTTGGATTCTTATCAAAATGTTAGTTATGCTTCTATAAGCCTCAACATAGTTTGACAAAGTAAGTATTTGGCCTTCTCTTCTCCTACACCAAAGTATGGTGTGTGTGTTTTGGTGGGTCCTGGTGCATGAAAGTATTTGGGATATTCTTGTGTTTTTGGCTATGGTTGTGTATAGGTTTCTTATTGTCTATCTCTATCTTGATAGAGCCAGTAGAAAATATGCTAATATTGCAATTCATACTCATGGTGACTAGGATTAGATAGGGGTCGACATCCTTAAAAGACCTTGTGATATGTTTGTGGAAAGAAATTTTTGTTCTTCCAATGCTCATGAAGATAGTGGTTAGGTAACTAACTGCGATGTTGACATTAAGGAGGTGGTTATCAATAGTCATAAAATGTTTAAGATTTATATTTTTCACTCTTCAATCCCCCACATATAGTAAGTAATATTGGGGGTTAAATTGTTGCTTCTCTATTGTCTATATATCACTCTTTGTGCTTGAGTGGAATATGTTTTCCTTCTCTCAAGGCTATGATGTCTTCTTTATTGGATATGGATGATTTACAAGGTCACACACACTGGACTGAAACACACTATACATGCCCCCAAAATGGATACAAAGCAAAATTAAAATTCCCAAACACTAGTTTTTCCAAGAGAGTAGTAATTACAAATTGCAACTTCAAGCTATAAAAAATGACAAAAAATGGAACAAAAAATTAGAAAATATCTTCACAGAGTGTAGTTCATCAAAAAACATTTTTTGATGATATCTTATTTGCTAAAAATGAGAAAAAATGCCTATTTTAGGCACTTTCATAATCTAGAACAGCCCCCAATCGCTCTATATGACCATGAAAATCAACTAAGTAGAAAACAATTTGGGGCCTATTGGCCACCCAAACATCAATTATGAAGTGTCAAGTCCAAACCAACTACTCACCAATATCTAGGGCACATGCAAGTGTGTGAGAATGCAACCATAGACGACATGAGCTCATATTCACAATAGTGAATATGAAATGAACTATATAAAGAAGTAAAAAGAAATTGGCCTCTGTAATATGGGACTAAAATGCCTTGATACCTTTCCTTGTGCCTTCAACAAGTAGCCCCCACATGTAAGACTTTATTTTCAAGCCTAGCATAAAATTTGAAGCAAACACTTTAATATTTTATCTCCAAATAAAATAATCTACCAATAGAAAATTTGCAACATAAATGGAAAAAAAAGCTTGTGCACAAGAAGGAAATGTACAGGGAAACATGGGTCAATCCCAATATTGCAACCTCTAATAACCATTGAGTGCAACACCAAAAATATGAAGCGCCTGATGGAATCAACATTGGCCTGACAAATTAACAAAAATGTCATGGGGAGTGGAATGGGGCCAATTAAAGAAATGAAACATTGGTGCTTCTACTGTAATACCCAATGCCAATTCACACATAATAGAAAATATCCCAATCAATCATTCTTTGCAATCAAAACAATAAACCAAGAAGTAAAATTAATTTTGCCAAAAGAAAATGACAAAAATTTGCTAAACAAATGCCTTCACAAGAAAAATAATTAGTCTTAGACCTTGTGAAAACTCACTGAGTGCTGAAGGGCTATAGTTGTAGTTTCTCTGATGCCATGTCGATGCACCTAGGATCTTGTTCTATAAGCCAAGAATAAAACCTGCACCAAAAATTGAGAAGCAACCACAAGCTATTTCACTAGTCAATGTGTACAAGGCATTGATGAGAATGAGATATCTTACACTATACAACCTCATTTCTTATAAAGTAGAAATTCAGACTATAAAATTCAAGTGATGAGGAAAGATTTCCTAATTAGGAAGAAGAGTAGGTATAACTACTTCGGCACAAAAAAATGATATACCTAACCTAATTTTCCAATTTAGAGTTGTATGAATCTAGAAGAATATTATTTCCTAAGTAAATTTAAGAAATTGTGCATAGCATAAATGTGTACAACAATTTTCCAAAATTGGGATCCTATAAATAAACAATGCCTATATATTTAAAAGGAATCACACACACGCACATATGACATGTAATAAGCAAGAACATACAAACACATATAGCAATGTGAACAAATCTACATCCATGGAGCATAAATATGGACTTACATGGAGCATAAATGAACCCTATATGAAAAATGAAGGAATACAATATATTGGATCTTGAACTAACTGTTGTTCCTCTCTTGGTTATCCTTGGTGTCAAAAGCACTAATAGGATGTTCATGCTCATAGTATTGGGTTTAATTTGACAATGATATTATGTGCATCTTCATTCAGTTTGGGCTCAATTACTTTAGCATTCAGTTTACTAGTATGGTTATGACTCAATTTCATATTACACCATGTTCAATCTATACCATTGCATAATTCATCATTCAATGAATCACATGTTGTATTAAGGTTATCATGGATGCATTAATTATGTTTAATAGTTTGAGTATAAGTGATTTCAATTTGATAGAGTTGTTTATCATATTCATTGCATTCATCATACACACAATTTTAGTAAAATGAGAATGTTATTGCATTCAGTTGTCCATCACAATCATTTTTTTTATGAACATACTTAGAGGGATATACTTTAGTTTGCATGTAGAGAAGTATCATTTTGATATCATTGCAACTTGAGTAAGTAGTAACATTAAAGATGATATGCAAGTATAAATCAAAATTGTGTTTAATTAAAAGTCACTAAAGTGACTGAGGCATTTAGGATGTTTATGATTTTAAAAGGATTAAAAATAAAGCATGCCTTTGGATCAGCTATACTTGAGAGTGTTGTGATTAAAACAACACTTAACACATTGTGCTTAGGTTGTGTTACAAATCCATTTGTATTCTTGGTACATGCAAGCTATCATATTGAGCATCAAATCTAGTTTTTGAGTTCTTAAGTCACAAAGTGACTAAAGGTCAACATTATGACCATGGCACCTAATGTTGATATGCTAGGTAGGCCTTTTTTTGTTGGTCTCCTAGCTACCCTTTCTTTATTGATTATATGAGTTTGTTGGCCTTGTTAAAGTTTGTGTAAAATGCCAATAAATATTCATTTGGTAAAGATTGGAAAGTTAGTTTCATTTTTAAAATCCTAGCTCTATCGAGCTAGGGCTCTATCTATGCTAGGCCATGGCACTTGGAGATGGTAATTTTATTTGTATGGGCGTCAAGGTAGTTGCAGTAAAGATGGAAGTTGATTAGTCATTTTTGAGAAAGGATTTTTGAAAAGGTATGAGGAGTTTTAATCATAGATAATGAAGGACTTTGAGGAGATTTGCAACTTGAGATTTTTACTAGGTGTTCTTCTTTCATGGTCATGTTTGTTTATCTTTTTTCTTAGTTTTATTTTTGTGAATAATTTTTGTTAAATGTTGGTTAAAATATTTCCATTTATCTTTTCTAAAGGGTTCAACATGTTGATATGTATGAAGGATATATTTTTCATGGTTATCTTTATTGTTTGATTTTATAATAGTAACCCTAGTTTAGGTTATGTTAAGGGCTCTTCAATATCATTCTTCTATCAGTTTGCGTTTACATTTTTTTATCATAGTTATGTCTTAGTTATTTCTTCAAATCTGAGTTAATGAATTACCTTATTCAATGTCTCTTATATCGATAAGTATTTTTGTTTATATCTAAACCTTGTTGGAAAGTGTATCCTGGTTCTTTTGTATTAAAACCCTTTTCAAGGGTTTGTGATTTTTGTTTATCTAAACATGAATATTTTCATGTATCATTCTTGAGTCTTACCAACTCACATCTTTGTCAAACTATTGTCACCTCGAGTCTATATGCAGTTTGTCTAGCTTAACCCAAGTAAAAAGTCTTTGCAAAAGCATGGGTATTTTGTGATCCTTGAACCCAAGTTTGTGAATGGTGTTATTTGAATCTTTGATGTATACTACATTGCAGTAACAACTGGATAAAAGGTTAAGAGATAATTATCTTTATATTGCAAATTTTAGAAGATATTGTTTATTTTGAACAAGGATAATGATGGAATATATATAATATTGTTTAGTAATTTTTAGGATAGAACTTAAGAATTATAGTTTTTAAAGATATTTGTACATAGTGAGACACATTGAGGCATTATTATTAAGTAATAATTAGAAACATATGCATTCATATTGAGAGACATGGAATGAAATATACCTATATTTGATGAATGATTCTTTATCAACATACTAAAGGATTGTCAGATAGTTGAATTTGGTTCTTGAATTTAGTTTTGGTTTAGTTGATTAGTTTCATGATGTCTTATATATACTTAGCAATGAAGGATATTGGGAGATATACAGAGAGAGTATTTTGGATCTTGATGAAATACATTTTTGTTACTTGTGCACAATCAGTTATACTGATTAGAAATACCAGATCAAGGTTATAAGAACTCATAACTTTGTATCATACATTGCTCAAAACAAAGTATCATTTGTGTTTAATTTTTTGTATGGTATTAGGTTGTAGTGACTATGCAAGATCATATTTTATAATTCAGTATGTATGAAATTTTATAATGAAGTGTAAAGCTAGTGAGGCATAAAAAGACTATCAATGAGATGGAATTTTTAGTGAGATATTTGTATAGCTAGTGAGGCATTGTAAATAGGATATTTCTAGATAAGATAGTGAGGCATTTCGAGTGGTTTAATTCCCCAAGAGGGTTTCCACTTAGGACATATCTTGTGTTAAAATTTTATGTGTACATGTCATATCTTTGTATTTTTATCTCCATTCATTTCATTTAAGTTGTTGTATAAGTTTTTCTTTTAAAAGTGATACATTATTTCATATCACTGATTCACCCCCTGCCCCTCTCAATGATATTGTACTCCAATAATTGGTATCAGAGCCATACCCTTCCTCTTAGGGTTTCCTGTTAGGGAGTACTTTTCAATGGATGGTCAAGAAGGTCTGTTAGGTTTTAGGACACCACTATTTGATGGAACAAGTTATGCATTCTGGAAATATAGAATTAGGCATCATTTAAAGTCCTTAGATTATAATGTGTGGGAAACAACCCAAACTATCTATACCAAAACAACCCCTCCATCTACTACAGATGAGTAAAAGTCCTTTGAGCATGATGCAAAGGAATCTAATGCCATTTTTGTAGTTTTTCTAATTATGTTCTTGTTAAATTCATCAATTGTGAAGCTTCTCATAGTATTTTGGAAAAACTGTCAAATATTTGTAAAGGAGACAAGATAGTTAAGGAGGCTCAGTTGCAAGCTTATAGGGCTAGGTTTGAAAGTCTCAAGATGCCTGAAGATGAGAAGATAGCTGATTATTTTCTACATGTCTCTGATGTTGTAAATTCTATTTGGGGACTTGGTGAAACTCTGGAAGAAAGCATCATGGTCAAGAAAGTGTTGAGATCATTGGCATCCAAGAATGATTTTAAAATATCAATTATTGAGGAAAGAGATATAAACAAGGTAACTCTTAGTAATTTGCATGGAATATTTACTACTTATGAAATGAGGATCACTTATGATCCACCTAACAAAGAATTTGCAATCAAATGTACCAAAGTAGAAATAAACTCTTAATCATATCAAGCTAATAATGTTGAATCTTCTTTTTTTAGTAAACTTAGAAGAGGTTCAAGTAGATACAAAGGCAAATTGCCTTCTAAATGTTTCTCTTTTGGTAAGATAGGTCATTATGTTGCACAATGTTCTAACAAAGATATTGAAAGTGATGAAGAAGATAACAGTAAATCTTTCAAGAAAAAGATGAAACTAAACTTTAAAAAGAAAAATAGCTTTAAAAAGAACAAAGCTTTGCTTGTTGAAATTATAGACAGTAGTTCGGATGAGCCACTAGAAGGAAATGAAGAAACATTATTTATGGAAATTGTTTCTACAAATGATTCTCAAGGTAGTAACTTACCAAAAATTTCAAAATCTGAAATTAACTTTAAGGGTGAGCTAAAGGCTACACTTAAAGAAGTTGAGAAACTTAAAAAGAGAAGCTACCAATCAGAAAACTAAAAATCAAAAAGATATAGAGCTTGTTTCTTCTTTAAATATACAAGTTGAAGAACAAAAATGTGTTCTTGAGGTTACTCAAGAAAATTTAAAAATAAAAGAACATGTGATTGTATCACACTAGAAGCAGAGATAGCTGACTTAAGAAAATAGTTGTCAAGTGTATCTAATAATCAGCATGGTAAAAATTACAAGGAAGGTGGAAAAGGTAAAATGAATACCCAGTATTGTATTAAATATAAAGCTTCTGGAAACATGTCTAATGAATGCAAAGTTCCAACTAGAATAAATAAAATTTTAGTTAATGGAAACCTATATCAGTTTTTAACTAAACTTACATGTTGTCAATGTGGTAAATTATGGCACATTGCAAGGTTTTGTAAAGAATCCATGTTCAAGAAATCTAATTCAGTTCCAAAACCAAAATTAGTTTGGAAACCTAAAAAGGTTGCTAAGATTGCACAATCAATTCACTTTTCTAAGATAGAAGATGTATAGATGTTAGACAATGGATTTTCTCATCATTTGACTAGTGATAAAAATAAGTTTATAGAACTCATTATTTGATGTTGGATCAGTTAGGTTTGGTGAAAAAATATATTTTTATATCAAAGGGTTAGGTACCATTCTAATTGATAATTATACACCAATAAATAATATTTATTATGTTGAGGGAATGGTACATAATTTGTTAAGTGTGAGTCAAATTTATGAGAAAAATCTTACAATTATCTTCACAGCTCTTAGTTGTCAAATTATGGAAACAAATGGTAATTTTTTTGCTACATGAATCAAGACTAAAGGAAATATATATAACTTACAAACTGTATTAATAGAAGCCAATGATGGAATATGTTTGGTTAGCAAAATAGGTGAATGTTCTGAAAAAAATTATCATAGTTAATTATGAAGGAAAATTAATTGATGCGAAAAGGGAAATCAAGAGTCTTAAATAGAAAATTAGAAAATTAGAACTTAATTTAGCAGAATGTCAAAATATTTCAAATTAATTGGATAGCAAAAATACATGATATCTTTTCAATAAAATAGAATAAGCCACAAGGGTATGAGTAAATATGAGACAATAACTTGCCAAAAAGTGTAAAAATTTTGATGGTGATGTTTCTTGGTTAGTACAAAAATTAGCAAAATATGTTGGAAATACAAAGTTTTTGAAGGAACATACATAGAATATGAGAAACATTTTAATGATAAATGATCTACATCAAAAGGCTCATATGTTTTATTTAGGAAAAAAGGTCAAATGGTCTTCCATCATGTAAACAAGATATAATTATGCCAAGGGAACTAAGTCCTTCATCCCTTGTGCACCTATATGCAATTTTGGAAGGATACTTTTTATAAAACAAGTTGATGTTTTTCTCTCTTTTTTTATCATACATTGTATTGTTACATCTCGACTTCTTCAAATTTATTGATTATTAATGTCCCAGTAGTAGTCTTTAAAGCTATCACATGTTTATATGTTATTTTTAAACTTACTATCAGTATGTTGTTATGATCATTGAAATTTGTAAGTCAACATCTAATTAGAAGCAACATTACATAAGTCTATCACAAATAAGGTTCTATAAAATAAGATCACTTATCTTGGATGCCACAGTGATAGTCTCTAAAAATTTAGTGAACACATGTCTCTACACTTTTATCATTCATTCTACTTTAGTTCAATTAAAAGGATGATACATGTGTATTGTTTATTTGGTCACACTTTAATGGTTCAACATATCTTTAGAGTTTTTTTTCTAGGATATTTTTAGTTTCAAATCAATTGGTCATTATCCAGTCTTCCTTTTAGTTCAACATTTTATTAATCTGATGTTCATCTTGTTAGTCAATTTTGTATTCTCTCTTATTGCTATTTTTTTTTAGCAGGACTACCTCATATTGGAATGGTTATCAAGATTTTCTTACAACACTATATCACTCAGACTTCGATAGTTAGTTTTGGTACTATGTTCATATTGATTATACTATGATTGTCCTAGTATTGAGGCTTACTAATGTTCTTAGCTAAATGATACTACAAGGCTTCCTCTATGCTTATTCAGATTCTTTGGTGGGATATGGGTATATTGATTTTTGTCATTATGGTCAATCATGTTACACTATTTTATTCCCTCTCATTTGTCCTTGTTGTCAAATAGGAGGAGAGGATTAGTCTTTTACCACCAAGGACAAAGGGGGAGTTTGTTTCTCCTCTTTGTTAAGGTATAGCTTCATTTGTATTATTATTATTATTATTATTATTATTATTATTATTATTATTATATATTATAGTATAAAATGATTATAAAGAAAAGTTGTGATTATATTATTATTATGTTATTATCATTATTATATTGATGAAATATAATAATGATAATAACATAGCAATATATATTAAAATCACATTGGAATAAATCGAACTATGTTCGATGTTTATATTAATATGCAAAGTATCGACTAATAAGTTGATGTCATTAATAAACTTAATGATTCACTTTTGATTGACTGCAGTCATTACATAAACTAGTCGCTTATGCATTAACATAAGCGAATGTTGTTAACAGTCACTTATGCTAATGCATCAGCGACTTAAGAGTCGTGTTCATTCAAATATGGAAAGGCACGTCTATTAACATGACTGTTGGAAAGAATACTTATATGCTATGATCACAGATTGGAAGAACAATCAATTACCATGGCATAGCTTCTTCAATCTGCGATCACAACATAACAAGTATCTCAGTATAATATATATACAGTCATTATATATATAACCAGACATTATATATTACAGCAAAAAATATATTCCCAAATCTTATCTTCCTTAACATGGTATCAGAGCCAAGTTAAAGAGACTTAAATTCTGAATTATTATTTGATTGGAATACAAAATAAAATTATTACTTAAAAGAAAAGAGTCATCACAAATTATTAAAAATGACCACCGGAATCAGGATGGAAGATAGATTGGAAGAAGCATCAAATTTTCTATCATGGAAAATCAAAATCACCACACTATTGCAAGAACTAGAATTAGAATCATTCATAGAAGTGGAAAAAGAAATTCTTATAGACAAAGTAGAGAAAACAACTTGGAAAAGGAGGAACAATAAAGCCAAGAAATTAATTGTTGATTCAGTTAAAGATTCTATTCTCCCAAGTATAGCAAGATTAACAACAGCATATGAGGTCTTCAAGAAAATTCAAGAATCATATGAAATAAAAAATACAAGTCAGATATTAACCTTGAAAGAACAACTATTGTCAATAAAGATGAATAAAGGGGAAACAGTTACATCTTATTTCCTAAGAATTGCTGAAATTTGAGATCAACTATTCTCTATTGGTAACAATGTAGAAGACATAGAATTATCTCTAATAGCACTAAGGGGATTACCAACATCTTGGGAGAATTTCATTCAATGTATAAGCACTCGTCCACCCTTACCAAAATTTGATCAACTTAAAAATGATTGCACTCAAGAAGAATCAAGACTCATTACTAGAGGACTAAGTTTAAAGAAAGAGGGAGAAACACAAGCTCTCAACACAAAGTCTCACAACAAAAAGAGAAAATCCTTCAAAAGAAAGAGGGGATTCAAAATAGATTTTTCTAAAATCCAATGTTACAAATGTCATAAATATGGGCACACTCATCGACATTGTCCTAAAAGACAAAAGACTCAAGCCACCGTAGTTGAAGCAAAAGAAATTCCACTTTTCTTTATAGCTCTCTCAAGTGAACTAAATTCAAATAATAGAACTTGGATAATTGATAGTGGTGCATCAAGACATATAACTGGATTCAAAAATTAGTTTGAAACACTTGAAAATTATTCAACCGAAGAAGTAACTATTGGGGATAACTCCACCTATCCAGTAAAAGGAATAGGGACCTGTATTATCAAGATAAAGAATAGAATATCCTTACAACTTAAAGATGTTCTATTTGTACCTAGAATCAAAAGAAACTTAGTTTCTATATCAGGACTAGCAGATCAAGGGTTTCGTGTCACCTTTAATGAAGACAAAGTTCTACTATGGCCTAAAAATTCAAATATGAAAAATGCCACAATTATAGGGACAAGAGATGGTAGTTTATACAAACTATGTAATGAACAAAAAGCTACACTAACTCATGAAATTACAAACCACAGTGAATTATGGCATAAGAGGTTGGGACATCTAAGATATAATGCTCTACCTATGATAAACAAAATTACTATAGGTCTTCCACACTTTAAAAATAAACATCCTAGCATTTGCAAAGGTTGTGCACTAGGGAAGAATATAGAAGGATCATTCCCTACAAGTGAGCACAAATCTAAAGTAATCTTAGAATTGATCCATACTGACTTATGTGGACCCATGTCAACACCTTCATTAATAGGGTCACTATACCATATTATTTTTGTTGATGACTATTCTCAAAAAACTTGGATATACTTTCTTAAGGTTAAAGAATCAAGTGAGGTACTATCTAAATTCAGAGAATTTAAAGCGTTAGTAGAAAATCAAATAGACAAAAGAATAAAAGTATTAAGATCTGATAATGGAGGTGAATACAAATCCGACATATTTAAAGAGTTATGTAATTCTATTGGGATTAAGAGGGAGTATACTGTGCCATATAATCCTCAATAAAATGGAGTAGCAAAAAGGAAGAATAGATCCATAATCAAAGCAGCAAAAGCCATGATGCTCGATCAAAACCTTCATACTTCTTTTTGGGCAGAAGCTTCAAATACAACAGTATATATTCAAAATCAGTGTCCACACTCCATACTAGAAAATATAACACCAGAAGAAGCATTCACAGGGATCAAACCAGATCTAAGTCATCTCAGGATATTTGGATGTCCTGTATATATTCATGTACCTAAAGAAAAGAGGACTAAACTAGAACCATCAGGTAAGAGAGGCATTCTTGTTGGTTATAGTGAAAACACTAAAGGGTATCGAATCTACATTCTAGGACAAAAGTCTGTTGAGATGAGTAGAGATGTAAAATTTGATGAAAATAGTACATTTAAAAACTTTGAAGAGGATAACATCCTGGAGATAGAAGAAGATCTCATTGCCAAAATTGAGAGGGAGGATATGGAAGAACCTGAACTACCAGTCATTGAAAATGAAAACCCTAAAGTAATCAATGAAAAGAAAAGGCCATTACAGGCAAGGAAAATGATTAAAGAAAATAATGTAGAACCTAATGAAATATCTCATGAAAATAAAAGGACAAGAACTCAGAAATGTTATACAGCTCTTATAACTGAAATCAATAATTCAAAACCTTCAAATCCTAAGGAGGCATTATCTAATCAAGCTTGGAGAGAGGCAATGATTGAAGAATATCAATCCATAATAAAAAATGATGTCTGGGACATAGTACCTAGACCTAAAAACAAAACCGTTGTCTCTTCTAGATGGTTATTCAAAACTAAATATGCTCGAGATCGAAATATTGAAAAATATAAAGCTCAGTTTGTTGCTAGAGGGTTTTCACAGAAAGTAGGTATTGACTATGAAGAAACATTTGCTCATGTAGCTCGGTATACATCAGTCAGAACCATTATTGCTATAGCAGCCTCTAAAGGGTGGAAGATACACCAGATGGATGTGAAAATAGTATTTCTAAATGGCACTATTGAAGAAGAAGTATACTTAGAGCAGCTAGAAGGGTTCATTATACATGAAGCATCAAAATATGTCTGCAAACTTAAGAAAGCACTATATGGATTGAAACAATCTCCTAGACCTTGGTATGATAGAACAAACAGCTATCTCTCAAAGTTAGGATATTCTAAAAATGATTTAGATCCTAACATTTACTTCAAGATATCAAATGGCAACATGGTTATTTTGGTTCTTTATGTAGATGATCTCTTAATAACAGGAGAAGATCATCTTATTGCAAAATGTAAGCAAGAACTAACTGCTGAATTTGACATGAAAGATTTAGGACTCTTACATTATTTCTTAGGGTTAGAAGTGTTTCAAAAGAAAGACTATATTTTGCTAAATCAACAAAAGTACACTATTGATATTCTAACCAGGTTTGGAATGATGGAATGTAAGCCCTTATCCACACCTATGGAAACAAATTTGCACAAACTCAAAGTTGAAGCAGAAGAGTCTAAACCCACTAATCCTACGTTGTATAGAGAAATTATTGGATCCCTTATGCACTTGGTCAACACTAGACCTGACATCAACTATGCAACTAATGTAGTGAGTCACTTTATGTGTGAGCCTAAGAAAATACACTTAATGGAAGCTAAGCACATTCTAAGATATCTATGAGGCTCTATTGGATTCGGGCTAAAGTATGAAAAGGTAGAAATCAATCTTCAAGGGTATTCTGATTCTGATTGGGCTGGAAGTACTACTGATCAAAAAAGCACTACAGGGTGTTGTTTTAGTCTTGGTTCAGCTATGATCTCTTGGTTCAGTCAAAAATAGCCAGCAGTAGCATTAAGCTCCACTGAAGCTAAATACATGGCAGCATCCATGGGAGCACGTGAAGCTATATGGTTAAGGAAGCTATTATTTGGATTGTTTGGAAAACCTCTAGATCCAACTGTGATTCATTGTGACAATCAAAGTTGGATCAAACTATCTGTTAATCCAGTTTTCCA
This sequence comes from Chamaecyparis obtusa, assembly GCA_027943335.1. Lineage (NCBI taxonomy): Eukaryota > Viridiplantae > Streptophyta > Pinopsida > Cupressales > Cupressaceae > Chamaecyparis > Chamaecyparis obtusa. The sequence goes on along the minus strand of BSBK01008220.1, from coordinate 130,381 downwards.
TAACAGGTCCAAACATATTGAGATTCTATATCATTACATAAGAGATATAGTAGAGAGAAATATCATAAAGCTAGAGTACATTAGTACTGAAGAACAGAGTGCTGATATATTTACTAAGCCACTTGCAAAGATGAAGATAGAGTACTTCAGAAACAAACTTGGCATGATCAAGTTGTGATGTATGGTTTAAATTCCTCTTAATTGTAAGTTTTTTATTCATGAATAAATATAAAAATGTGTATATTGCAATATTGTGTAAAATGATCATTTGTGTGTGGGTTAACATTTAAAGGTGACGATCTTGTAAATGAATAACCAAAGTGTCAAGATAGACTACTTAACTATGTGTCCCAACTATGCGAAGATCTTGACTCTTGTTATTACTAGATGTGTAATAACGAAACCATATCATGATAGACTACTTAATTGTGTGTCCCGACTGTGCAGAGATCATGATATTCAAGTCTATTTTCATGATGAGACTACATTAACTTGTGTGTCTCGAAGTGGCAGATGTCATGATAGACTTTTGGTATTTAATACTCACTCGCTAAGAGGGAGTGTTAAGGTATAGCTTCATTCGTATTATTATTATTATTATTATTATTATTATATATATATATTATAGTATACAATGATTATAAAGAAGAGTTGTGATTATATTATTATTATCTTTTTATCATTATCATATTGATGAAATATAATAATGATAATAACATAGCAATATATATTAAAATCACATTGGAATAAATCAAACTATGTTCGATGTTTATATTAATATGAAAAGTATTGACTAATAAGTCGATGTCATTAGTAAACTTAATGATTCACTTTTGATTGACTGCGGTCATTGCATAAACTAGTCGCTTATGCATTAACATAAGCGACTGTTGTTAACAGTCACTTATGCTAATGCATCAGTGACTTAAGAGTCGTGTTCATTCAAATATGGAAAGGCACGTCTGTTAACGTGAATGTTGGAAAGAATACTTATATGCTATGATCACAGATTGGAAGAACAATCAATTACCATGGCATAGCTTCTCCAATCTGTGATCACAGCATAACAAGTATCTCAGTATAATATATATACAATCATTATATATATAACCAGACATTATATATTACAACAGAAAATATATTCCCAGATCTTATTTTCCTTAACACTCTCCTGGTTGTCCTTGATGTCAAAATCACTAATAGGATGTTCATTGTTAGAATAACTGAGAGGGGGGTGAATTAGTTAATCACTGTCCCAATACAAAATGTATAATCCAAAAACAAATACTTCAATTTATGCTGCTTGGTAACTTAAAATACTTTTACTGTCTATGCATTTACCGATTACCAGTCTAAAACTTATAACAATCGCTGATCAAATCAAATATGCAACATGTAAATATGACATCAAAACAAACATCACAATCAACACATAACACAAGAGATTTAACGTGGAAACCCTGTGAAGGGAAAAACCACTTGGGACCGGCAACCCAAAATATTCACTCTTTTAAAGTGAGGTCGGTGAAGACCCAACCCTGTTAAAGGTTACAAACATGGGTGACCCCATAATAGTACACTTTTTTAGACATGTTGATTTTTGCTGAAATAACAAATTTTTAATAAAATATGTTTTTTAAGCCTTGAGAGTTTCCATTTGAAGTAATTAATTACAAATGGTTAGCTCAAAGAGTCTTAGATAAAAAAAATATTGATATAACATCTATACTCCTCATTCATACCTACAATGGACTCTCCTTCGCACCTATTAAAATGCTAACAAAAAATCACTTTGACTTTATCTTTTGGCAGATCAAATGAATCCATTTGAAAAACCTATCTATGTAGTAAGGTACTATTGAGAAAAATCTTTCTAATGATTATAATGTTAATATATATTAAGTTTATTATGACTTTGTATTTTTAGTTTTACTAAACATAGATATTTCACCGTATGTCTACCTCTATGTTTGATGCTTATGGAAAAATAGTAAATGAGAGAAAAAAATTCTAAAAAATATCTATGCCATAGGTATTAAAGTTCTCTTTCTATAAAAAAAAATAAAAAATGAAATTGGATAAATACACAACAAGTTATAAGCTATGTAGTCAAGGTATGTCAAAATTACGGTTTAGTCAACTTCAAACATTAACAAAATTTGAAATAATCATGATAATGACATAAAACCAATTGCATGCCCTCCATATGGATGTTAAAAAACTAAATTCAAAAGAATCATATTGATATCTATTTTAGAAAAAAGGTTTTGTTCTATGAAAACAATGTATTTCTTTGAAAATGACATTTTCCGCAACATACCAGTTTTCATGGGAGAAAGAAAAAACCAATCAAATAAATTCAAAAATAAAAATAAAAAATATATTTAGAATAGAGATAGAAAATCCTAAAAGACTCTATTTTACTTCATCTTCCGATTCCAAATGGTTTAACGAGAATATGCATTTGAATCTAAAAGTTTTTTTCAAAATGTAGAGTTCAGTGTCCGTTCAAGAAAAAAATTGTAACCCACTATTGTGGGTTCACCCACACACTATTAGGTGTGACCTTGTTAGAGGATTTAAGACCAACTGTTATCGTCCAACCAGTAGTCACTCTGGGGTTGACATGATAACAATGCTCATTCTATGAATGATACATAATAAGACTTTCTTAGTCCACTCGGTTAAGAGATTTGACTATGTACAATGGTTAAATATGTAACAGTAGGTGATCTGACTTAATACAACTTCAATTTCAAATTACAGATCAATGTTTAGCTCATACAAATCTTTCTGATCAATAAATCAATTCTGTTTCAAACACTGTTCAACTTACTGTCTGTCGGTAATCACTCTTTGTCACTGGATAATGCTCTGCAGTAGGGTTCTCCTTAACCAGTATGATCAGAATGCATGAAAACTTTTTCACGTGATGATTCTACAATTTCCTTCTCTTTTGGCATCACACTCAATGTGAAATCTTCAGTCTCTTATATTGACATGTAAACCATTTTCTTTTGCTCCATCAAATTTTGCCACTTAATCATATTCATTGATTTTGCCTCTTAAACATACCTCAGCACTTTGTGTCAATAACACATTTGATTCTCATCCTTTAGATCTTTCTTGAATTTTGTCAATCGTCGATCTATGTAACAAACTTTATCTGTTACCTTGAATTCATACACTTGCTAGCTCATCAATCTTATCAGCTAAACTAATCATTTAGTTCATTCTATTCTTCTCAATTAACAAAGAAATGTGTCGGTGAACACAAGCTCGGTTAACACTATGCTCGATATACACTATACTCTGTCGATGTATACTAAATTGCTTCATCAATTGACAACACTTCTTTGTGTCTTTCAGCTCTTTTCCTCCTCATAGATGAATGAAACATAATCAAGTCAATGACATGAAGTCATAGAATTATCAACAAGTTACTCAATGTATTCCTTAGCCTCATCTGTGATATCCATCTTCCTCATGTAGATATTTATGTTCTTCATCTCTTTCACTCCTTCACTACAGATGTATCGGTATAGTAACTTACAAGATAAGTACTGTCAAACTAGTGACATCAATGAAAACATAATACTGATAAAATCATATTACATATCTAATCAATCTGCTCGGTGATCTTAAATCACAGTTTCTTCAATCAGGTTCTAAATCAGTTGTAGTTCATCAATCTCTCCCTTTGGCATTGATGGCAACTCGAGAAATATGAAATATACCATACACATACCAAATATGTATTCTACAACTCTGTGAACAAATGTTGTACAAGCTCTCCCTAGCTTAATATGTTTAATCACTATGTTACTCAACAACATTACATATGCAGCTCTAACATTCTGCAAATATGATCTTTTCAGCTCTTGGATTCCTTCTTTTGTTCTTAGTAACTAATCTTCAATGCTCTCCCTTTCATCAATTTGTCTCTCCCTTAGATAGTTCTCATTGGTGCATATTCAGATTATCTCTCCCTTTGTTTCATATTGTTTATCTCTCCCTTTGACAACAATGCCAAAGAAGCAAATAAATAAATAGCTATGTATGTGTGATCAATCTTTGTACTACTGAAGAGCTCTATTGTCTGGTACATTCTCTGTATCTCTGTATACTGATATGCCAATCTATTCCAATATCTTTCACAACTTTAGACATGATCCAAAGTGTGAACTATGTTGCATCAACATGAATGCTCTTCTGATAAGATTAGGCTGATGCAACACCTAAATCACCTTAGTGACTGATAGATAGGGGATAAACCCCAAGTCTAGTCCTCAAATACTCAAATGTGTCCTTTGGTAGAGCTTTTGTAAATATATCTGCAAGTTGTTCTTTTGATGTAACAAAATCTAGCTTAACTTGCTTCTCCTATACTTGTTCTCTCAAGTAGTGATACTTTATTGATATATGCTTTGTTTTAGAATGTATCACTGGATACTTTGAAATATTAATTGCACTGGTGTTATCACAGTATATAATCACTAGCTCAGTGATTATCTCATTTATACCTTCCAAAACTTGTTTAATATATGCAATGTTTGAATAGTTTGTAATAGCAACAACATACTCTACTTCAGCTATAGACTGAGAAATGAAAGCCTACTCCTTACTTGTCCAGGTAACAAGTCTTTCACCAAAGAAGAATGCTCCTCCAGTGGTGCTTTTTCTTTCATCCACATTTCCAACCCAATCAACATTGGTATAGACTCTGAGTTCAAACTTGCCTTCCTTAGGATACCATAATCCATAGTCTTATGTTTTCTTCGGGTATCTTAAGATTATTTTAGTAGCAAAGAAATCATGTGTGATTCTCTAGGATTAGTAGAAAATATAGCAACTATTCCCATAGCATGTGCTATATCTAGTCTACTATGAACTACATACATTAGCTTACCAATCATTGATCGGTACAGTATCTGGTTTACTTGTGTAGTTTCATCTTCCTTAGTCAATTTATATCTAGTAGCCATCGGTGTTCCCATAGGTTTAGCATCTTCCATGCCAAATGTTTTCAATACTTCTTTAATTTATTTAGACTGTGTGATGAATATCCCATCACTCTGCTAGATCACTTGTAGTCTAAGAAAGAACTTAATCTCTCCGAACATAGACATTTCAAACTCATTCCTCATATCATCAGCAAAGGCTTTACATATTTGATCTTGACCTCCAAATATGATATCATCCACAAATATCTCAGCAATAAGAATTGTATCATCAGTATCTCCTTTCATATGTAGATTGATGTTCTCACTTGTTCTTACAAATCCTATACTTAACAAATAAGTATGTAGCCTTTCATACCAAGCTCTCGGTGCTTTCTTCAAACCATATAAAGCTTTATGTATTCTACATGCCATATCTTTCTATCCTAAATCAACAAACCCTTCAGGTTGTTCTATGTAGACTTCTTCTTCAAGTATTCCATTAAGAAACGTTGACTTGACATCCATTTGATAGACCTTGAATTTCTTGTGTGCAGCATATGCAAGTAGCATTCTAATTCCTTCCAATCTGGCAATAGGTTGAAAGGTTTCACCATAGTCTATGCCTTCCTCTTGTGCATATCCTTTGCATACCAATCTAGCTTTATTTCTTGTCACTTCTCCATTCTCATTCTGCTTGTTCCTGAATATCCACTTAGTACATATAACATTCTTATCTTTAAGTCAGGGTACTAAGGTCCAAGTTTTTTTCTTTTCTATCTTCTCTATTTCTTCTTTCATTGCATTAGCCCATTCATCATTCTCTAATGCAACTTTAACATTTTTTGGCTCATAATCAAAAACTACACATGTACCTTGTCTTGCTTTGCTCCTTGTTTGCATGCCAGCTTTCTTGTCTCCAATGATTTTTGATTCAAGATGGTGTCTTCTGACAAAACTCACCAATATCCTATCTCTCCTTTCCTGTTCATCCTGTGCAGATTCATTTGTTTGCTCGGTAGGGCCATTCTGCTCATCAGTTTCTCTTTCTAGCTCTTTGGTATTGTTTTCCTGCAGACCGGTTACCACAGACTGTGACTTCCATAAATACTCTAGTTGTTCAATGTAATTGAATCTACCAATCTTCTGGTTCCTTTGTACTTTCCTCTATGTTCTTTTCATCAAACTCATCAACACGGATGTTAGTGCTTTCAATCATTTTATTAGTAGTTTTATTCAGACACTTATATGCTTTTCTTTTACTAGAATATCCTAGGAATATCCCTTCATCACCTTTTGAGTCAAATTTTCCATTTCTCTCATCTTTCAGAATAAAACATTTGCTTCCAAAAATTCTCAAATAACTTACAGTAGGTTTGTGTCCAAACCACAACTCATAGGGTGTCTTGTTGGTGTCCTTTTTCAATTGCACTCGGTTAAGCACATAAACTGATGTACTAATAGCTTCCCTCTAGTATGTCTGAGAAAAATTCTTTTGTAGCATCAATGTCCTAGCATAGTCAACTATTGACCTATTCCTTCTTTCAGCAATGCCATTTTGCTGAGGTGTCCTCAGTGTTGAGACATGTCTTTTAATACCATGCTCATTACAGAAATTAGTAAATTCATCAGAGATAAATTCACCTCCTCTATCAGATCTTAGGCATTTCAATTCCTTTCCAGTCTCTTTTTCTACCTTATCTTTATACCACTTAAACATCTTAAATGCTTCAGATTTTTCTTTTAAGAACATAACAGTCATCAATCTAGCATAGTCATCAACAAAAAGAATAAAGTACCTATCACCATAATAACTCTGAGTTCTCATAAGACCACATAGGTCGGTATGAACCAACTCAAGTATCTTCTTTGTTGAGTAATCCTTACTTTTGAAACTAGATTTAGTCATCTTACCCTTCTGGCATTCATGACACATAACATGATCCAGTTTTGACAAGTTAGGCAACCCTCTAACTCTTTTCCTTTTACTTATCTTAATCATGTTATCAAAGTTCACATGGCATAACCTTTTATGCCACAACCAAGCATCTTCATTTTTCATCATCAAGCAAGAAGACTCATCAGTATCAAGATAAAATAGATTACCTCTTGATTGTGCTCCAGTTCCAAGTAGTTTTCCTCCATCATCAAATATTTTCACTTTCTTGCTCTCAAAAGCAACTTGGTGACCTGAATTATTTAGTTGTGCCACACTTAACAAGTTATAGTTCAATCCATCTAGCCAATAAGCATTATCACATTTTATCATATCATTTATCATTAAGGTTCCTTTACCTCTTACCATACAGGGTGTGTCATTACCCATCTTAACTAAACCTCCATTGTATTCTTCAAGTGCATCAAACTTCTCATCATCACCAGTCATGTGATGTGTACAGCCACTGTCTATGATCCATGTGTATTATTTTTGTTAACTTTAGAGATCAATGATGTTTCTTCATGCTTTTCTTCTTCTTCCTCTGAGTCATCTTTCATAGCAACAAATACAACTTCTACATCATCATCAAAATTAGATTTAGATTCATTATCTTCAGCTATGAAACATACATTTTTCACTTTGTCATTGCTATCTTGGTTATCTATGTTGTGTCGGTAGCCTCTATTGAATCTTCTCCCATAGCTTCCTTCAGATCAGTCTTTGGTTCTATCATCATCTTTCTTATGTGGACATCTAGTAGTGATGTGGCCAACCTCTTTACAATTAAAGCATGCCAAAGGTAGCTTACCTCTATACCTTCCTTTACCTTTGGGTAATCTTCTGGCCATAAGAACTTCAATTTCATCAAGCTCATCATCGGTATTACTGTCACTATCATTTTTATTATTCCTGCTAGACTTACTAATCTTCAAAGAAGACATGAAAGTGGATTCCACAGATGGTACAAAAATGTTATCAAAATTATTTAACTCAAAGGTTGTAAGTTTACCAATCAGATTGTCAAGTGTAAGTACATTAGCAGATGTAGACCTTGTCTCATGAATAATAGATATTTTGATTACGTAAACTGAAAATAAGGTTATGAGTACTTTTCTTACAACTATTTCTTCACTAATTTGTCCATTAGATGCTCTAATAGCATGTACTACTTCTTTCAGTCTATTTATATATTACACAATATTCTCACCTTCTTTCATCTTCATATCATCAAATCTACCCCTTAGGCTCTCTACTCTAGCTCTTTTAACATGCACATCTCCACTGTAAACTTGAGAAAGTTTAGCCCACATGGATTTTGCAGTAGTGCAACTTTTGATATCTTCAAATTCAGCATCAGTGCAGGCAGCAGCAAGTTCCATCATAGTAACATTTTGTTCATGTATGTCTTTCAATTGATCAAGTGTCAGGGGACCTGGTGTCGGTTCTATATAACCATTCTCCATCAATTCTAGTGTAGCATTCCCGATTCCAAATATGTGCAACTTCATCTAGCTCTACCATACTGCGAAGTTCTCTTTGTTCAGCTTTGGCACTTCCCTCTTATACATTTTGAGATCTTTTTACTGAAGTCCTTAAAACTCTATTCAAAGCAACCAACGCTATGATACCAATTGTTAGAATAATTGAGAAGGGGGTGAATCAGTTAATCACTATCCCAATACAAAATGTATAATCCAAAAACAAATACTTCAATTTCTGCTGCTCGGTAACTTAAAATACTTTTACTATCTATGCATTTACCGATTACCAGTCTAAAACTTATAGCAGTTACCGATCAAATCAAATATGCAACATGTAAATATGACATCAAAATAAACATCACAATCAACACATAACACAAGAGATTTAATGAGGAAACCCTGTGAAGGGAAAAACCACCTGGGATCGGAAACCCAAAATATTCACTCTTCTGAAGTGAGGTCGGTGAAGACCCAACCCTGTTAAAGGTTACAAACACACTATTAGGTGTGACCTTGTTAGAGGATTTAAGACCAACCATTATCGTCCAACTAGTAGTCACTCTAGGGTTGACAAGATAACAATGCTCATTCTATGAATGATACATAATAATACTTTCTTAGTCCACTCGGTTAAGAGATTCGACTGTGTACAATGGTTAAATATGTAATAGTAGGTGATCTAACTTAATACAACTTCAATTGCAAATTACAGATCAATGTTCAGCTCATACAAATCTTTCTAATCAATAAATCAATTCTATTTCAAACACTTTTCAACTTACTATCTATCGGTAATCACTTTATGTCGCTTGGTAATACCCTGCAGTAGGATTCTCCTTAACCAGTATGATCAGAATGCATGAAAACTTGTTCACGTGATGATTTTGTAGTTTCCTTCTCTTCCGACATCACACTCAATGTGAAATCTTCAGTCTCTTATATAGACATGTAAACCATTTTCTTTTGCTCCATCAGATTTTTCCACTTAATCATATTCATTGATTTTGCCTCTTAAACATACCTCGGCACTTGTGTCAATAACACATTCGATTCTCATCCTTTAGAACTTTCATGAATTTTTCCAGGCGTCAATCTGTGTAACAAACTTTATCTATTACCTCAAATTCATACACTTGCCAGCTCATCAATCTTATTGGCTAAACTAATCATTTAGTTCATTATGTTCTTCTCAGTTAACAAATAAATGCATCGGTGAACACAAGCTCGGTTAACACTATGCTTGGTATACACTACACTCTGTCGGTGTATACTAAATTGCTTCATGAACCGACAACACTGTTTTGTGTCTTTCAACTATTATTCTCTTCATAGATGAATGAAACATAATCAAGTCAATAACATGAAGTCATAGACTTATCAACAAGTTACTCAATGTATTCCTTATCCTCATCTATCATATCCATCTTCCTCATGTAGATATTTATGTTCTTCATCTCTTTCACTCCTTCACTACAGATGTATTGGTATAGTAACTTACAAGATAAGTACTATCAAACTAGTTGACATCAATGACAACATAATACTGATAAAATCATATTACATATCTAATCAATCTGCTCAATGATCTTAAATCACAATTTTTTCAATCATGTTCTAAATCAGTTGTAGTTCATCAATGATCATAGTGTTAGGTTTAGTTTGATAGTGATATTATGTGCATCTTCATTCAATTTGGGCTCAATAATTTTATCATTTAGTTTATTGGTATGGTTATGGCCAAATTTCATATTGCATCATGTTCAATTCATACCATTTCTTCATTCAACATTCAGTGAATCACATTGTATTAAGGTTATCATCCTTACATTAATTATGTTGATCAGTTTGAGTATCAATGACTTCATTTTGATAGAGTTGTTTGTTATATTCATTCTAATCAACATACACACAATTTTAGTACTATGAGAACATTAGTGCATTAATTTGTCCATCACAATCAATTTTTGTTTTAACATACTCACAGTGATAAAATTCAATTTGCATGGAGAATCATCATTCATATATTCATTCTAATATCATTGAAACTTGAGTAAGTAGTAACATTAAAGATGATATGAAAATATGAATCAACATTGTGTTTAATTGAATTATTATTAACAATTAAAGTTTATAAGTAAGGAAAACCAACAATGAGGAGCGAAAAACCCAACAATGGAGGAGGTGGGAAAACCAATGATGGAGGAGGAAGGAAAATCAGCAATGGAGGATAGGGTAATTTTGGAGGTTGTCAGGTGCCCAATTTGAACAGGGTACAAGATAATGCAAGTGGGAAGTATTTCTCTCAATCCACGGAGTTAGTTGAAGACTCTAAACCAGACCCTCAAAAAGTGGGGTGTCCCGTGGAACTAGATAGAAAAGGGAGCATTGACCCTCATGACTCTCTTATAGGATTCAAGGCATTGGAGAAAATAGAGGCTCCTAAATAGTGGTCTTTGATGTTTGGGAAAAAACCTAGTGGAAAGTCTTCTTTCCCGATAGTAACATGTAAAGATGACCCTCAGAAAGGTGGTTTTTCTATTTTTATCCCCGATTCTCTGGTGGATCATTCTATATCTACTATGGCTCTTACCCTGGTGGGTAAATTCCTAGGGCCTATGCCAAATATTAAGGTGGTCAAATATTTGGTTAAGAGGAAGTGGAGACTCAAAGGTCAAGTGGATATTGTAGCTCTCCCTAAGGGCTTCCTCTCCTTTGAGTTTTCTAATAAGGAAGATTTGGACTTTGTGCTATACAAGGGTCCCTAGATGTTTGGAAAAATGGCTCTTGCTCTAAATAAATGGGGACCCAAGATGGATTTTAATGATACTTTTTTCATTTCAGCTCCTATATGGGTGTTCTTTCTAAGAATTCCTCTAAAGTTCTGGAATGAAGATGTGTTGAAAGGTTTGGCCTCTTCCTTTGGAGAACTATTATCCATTAATCCTATAATGGTGGCCAAAACCAGATTGGTTTTTGAGAGAATCTATGTCAATGTTCATCAATCCATAGATCTCCCTACAAAGATAGATATTGTATCCAAGTTGGGAAAGTAGAGACAGGAAGTTGAGTTTGAATCTCTACCCTTTGCTTTCTTTTTATGTAATAAAATTGGTCATTAGGCTAAGATTTACCCTAAGAAGGTCAAAATGAATATGGATATTCCTGAAGTAGGGGGTAAGAAACCTAAGATAAAGAAAGTTTGGAAACCTAAAACCATGGCAAAAGAGAGTATCCAACTGGAAAATAGAGGTGGAGAGGGAAATTTAGGAGAAGGCCTGGAGACTACTAAAAGGAATCAATAGAAGGAAAAAAAGACAATGTTTCTTCTGTAAGAACAAAACATGATAGTTCAAATGGAAGGAATGAAATAGACAACAAGGAACTTGAGGACTCTAGCTCACCCAAGGGTGATATTAGCAATGATAAAAATGGGGAAGCTAATGATCATAAAAAAGAGGTTATATTAGAAAAAGAGACTGGGGAATGCCACATTGATCAAGAGAATAATATTGTTGTTAAGTCTAATAGGGATAATCTTTCTTATGGTAGAAACCCTGAGGATAATGAAAGCCTAGAAGAAGGGGAAATAAGTGATAATTATGGTCCTTAAATGATGGGTACTCCTTCATGGGTTGTTGATTATGTGGAACCCTAAAAATTGAACAAATGGAAGAATGTTTCAATGATGCTCAGATGTGCATCATCTTAGGAGGTGACCCTCTACATACCTTGGGGGTCTAGAGGGTCTGGATTTTGTAAAATATTCTATTCCATAAGAGGAAATTCCCAATAGAAGACAAGAAATGAATAGTGAAAATATGAAACAACAGGAGGCTAGTGTCAAAGACTTGGAGGGATCATCTCAAAATGTTGGTGGGAGAAGGGAAAAAATAGGGGAAGGCTCATCCTGTTCTTCTTCTCAAGCCGGAGTGACCATAAGGGGAAGGACAAAAGATGATGTTGGAACCCCAAAGAATCATTAGGGAAGGAGAACTACAAAACACATTCGAGAGCTAGAATGTAAGAAGAATATCATGGATGGGAAACAAGCTACCATCCCTGACTTTACTCATGTTAAGAAATGAAGATAGTTTCATGGAATATGAGGGGACTGGATAGCTCCCATAAATAATATATTTGAATAAATATGGTAAGATATCATAAACCTGATATTGTGCTTCTCAAGAAACTAAGGTGGCTAAGGAAAAGCAAGAAAAAACTCAAATTCTTTAAGAATTGTGGTGTGGCTAGAAGTAGTTATGAGGGTACTTCTAGGGGTACCATTATTTATTGGAACTAGAATTATATTAGAGGTAAGATCATGATGACTGATGGTAATATTGTTTCATTTAAATTCTATCACATCTGTGATGACTTCACTTTGATTATTTCTAACATTTATGCCCCTAACAATAGATCCTGTAGGAAAAAAATTTGTGATAAGGTAGTGGTTACTAGGGAGGTGTTCACGGGTCTTAGTTGGCTAGTTATGGGTGATTTAAATACCTCTTTCAAATATTGAGAGAAGATGGAAGGAGTGCAAAGTGAGCTAGATGGTAGACTAGATATAATGGATTTCATAAACCAACAGGCTCTAATGGATGTTGATATGCAAGGGATTAACTTTACATGGTCAAATAGAAGGGTTGGGAGGACCATATTTAGGTCAAGTTGGATCGGGCTCTGATTTCTCATGATTGGTTGCAAAGGTACCTCTTCTCCCTTTAATCCTTTTATAAAATTGGGTTTGATCACCTCCCTATTATATTTGTAGCTAATCTAGTTTTTGGTAAAAGAAACTTCGCCTTTAGGTTTGAAAAAATGTAGACTCTTCACACCAACTTTGAGGATAAGTTTTGGTGGCACATACAAGTTGATGGCATTGCTATGTTTAGGGTGGCCAAAAACTTAAGGGATGTGAAGGACTCTGTTAAGTGTTGGAATAAATGTACTTTTGGTGACATTTTCAATTCCAAATCCAATACTCAGCTTGAGCTTAAGGAAATTCAAGACAAAATTCAGCAGGAAGGCTACTCTCAAAAACTTATTGAGGAAGAGAATAGCATTTTAGTCAAATATCATGATTTAATAGGTAAAGAGAAGACTTTTTGGAGACAAATATATCACTCTATCTGGATGAAGGAGGGAGATAATAACACAAATTTTTTCCCTATGACCACCCTAAAACAAAGAGCTTCTAATTGTATCTCCTACCTTAATACTGATAGAGGTAGACTCACTAAGGAAGAAGACATTAGGTGTGAAATGGTGGGGTTATGCTTGTCCCTTCTCTCTACCAATCCCTCTCTTGATCTAGCTAATCTGGAGGTTCTTATGTCTTATATCCCTTCTCTCATCTCTAAGGCTCAAAATGATGCCCTTTCTATTATTTTGTCCTCTAAGGAAATTAGAGATGTAGTTTTCTCCTTTGAACGAGATAAAGCTCTAATGCCAGATGGTTTCCCTTTGTTTATAATCAAAATATGTGGCATATTATGCATAAGGATGTTTCTGATGCTATTAAATAATTATTTGGTGCTCATAGAATTATGAAGGAGATTAATGCCACTTTCCTTGTGCTGATCCATAAAAAGGTTTGAATTGACTCTATTGATTCCCTTAGACCGATCAGCCTTTGCAACTCTTTTTACAAAATCATTTCTAAAGTGTTGACATCCAAAATTCTGAAGCTTATGAATGATATTATTTCTCCTTAATAAAATGGGTTTGTCCCTAGTAAGAAAATTTTGGACTTATCATTTCTGTGCAAGAAAATATCCATTCTCTCATAAGTTCCAACAATCAGGGATTCCTCACGAAAGTGGATTTATATAAGGCTTATGATAGAGTTGACTAGGGATTCCTCCTCAAGGTCCTCTGTGCTTTTGGATTTGGGAGAAATGTTGTTCTACTGATTCACCATCTTGTCTCCACTTCCTCTGTCTCTATGTTGGTCAATGGTTCCTCCTCCAGTTTCTTTAACCTGACTAGAGCTCTTAGGCAAGGGGACCTCATTTCTCCTATTCTCTTTTCCATAATGGTTGAATGTCTTGGGAGATTCTTTCTTAAACTCAATAGTTTTGGTGTCATTCATGGGTTAAGACCATCTTCTCACCCACAAACTTTCTCTCATGAACAATTTGTAGATGACACTATTCTTATGCGGGTTGCATCTGTCAGAGAAGTTAAATGCATTAAAAATGCCTTGAACACCTATACTTCTTCTACTGGGCAATTGATCAATTGGGAAAAAACCTCTTTGTTATTTTTAATACTCCAGAGGAAAGATAACTAAATATTTCTAAAATCCTTGGATGTGTCATCTCATCTCTCCCTATGAACTATCTGGGATTACCTTTGGGATCGAAACCCCCAGACTCCTTTTGGCTTGCCTTAAATGATAAATTTAATAGTAAACTAGCTTGCTAGAAAGACAACATGCTGAGTCGAGCTGGAAAAGTGTAGTTACTTAAGAATTTCCTTCAAAACCTCCCTATCTATGGTCTAAGTATGTTTAAAATCCTAGCCAAATTTTTTGAAATAATGGAAAGAATCCAACATAAATTCATGTGGTCTAGAACTAAGGAAAGGAAGAGAATCCCCCTAATTTCCTGGGAGAATCTTTGTAAACCTAAAAAGAGGGAGGTCTAGGAATTAAGCCCATTTGTAAGTTAAATAATGCTTTGTTAGCTAAACAAATATGGAGAATGTATGAGGAAGAGAGGGAATGGAATCTCATATGGAAAATAAAGTATCTATTCAATGATCCTTCCCTTAAGGATTTCTTTCAAGAAGCTAATGTCATAAATGGGTCTTATATCTGGAATTGTGTTCAGGGTGTGAAGGATTGTGCAGCGAAGGGGAGAAGATGGAAATTGGGAAATGGAAACAACATCTGATTTTGGGAAGATTGTTGGTTGGTGGACATTCCTTTATACAAGACTCTAGATGATGATAACATCATTCAGGGATGTAATTTGACCTTTTGAAATATGGTGATTGATTACTGGAATAATGGGTCTGGTATTAACTTAACTACTTTAGATCCAAATCTTCTCCAGATTCAACACTTGCTTAACTCCACCTAGGTGAAAGTCGACCTATGTGATTCTATTATTTGGGCCCTCCATTCTAGTGGTAAATTTATAGTTTCCTCTGGTTTGTCCACTATTTATGACTCTACTAGGGAAATTCCTTTCTAGTGCTCTTGGTGAAACAATATTCATATTCCTAAAGTTGAGATTTTCTTTTGGATTCTTATAAAAAATAAAATTCTAACCATTGATAATTTATGTAGGAGAGGGTTTTGTTTTACTAATAGATGTTTCCTATGCAAGAAAGAGTTAGAATCTATTTTTTATCTTTTTTTCCAGTGCTCTTACGCCCTTGAAGTTTGGGGTTTCTTCCTGCAAGGCTGGAATATTTCTTGGGTCTTCCCTAGAAATATTAAGGACTTTCTCACGCAATGGACTTGTCCAGCTTCTAATAAGACTTCTAAAATGGTTTGTTTGTTTTTTCCCCCCATATTTGTTCAAACCTTTGGAAGGAACACAATAATAGGGTCTTTAGGGATAGGGAATATCCTTCTATGGTGGTGGCAAATAATATTTTCAAGGCTATCTAGGAGAACTTCTCTTCTTCTAAGGGGGGAAGCTTTTAGCTAGAGAGGGTTATGACCCTAATTACTTTCTATCTTGCAATTTTAATCTCAAAGGCAAGAAGGAGAAAAAGATAGAGGGATTGGTTTGGATGTCTCCTCTAGAGGGTTGGTTTAAGGCCAATTTTGATGGAGCGGCTAAAGGTAACACATGTAAGGTTGTCTTTGGTGGGGTGGTGATAGATATATATGGTAATTGTATTTGTGTTGTGGCCATCCCTTGAGGTGTATAGACCATTCATACTGTTGAAGCCATGGGAGCCCTCTAGGTCATCAAATTAGCTAAACAGTTGGATTGCTAAAACCTATGGGTTGAGGGTGATTCCAATAACATCATCCAATGTCTTCTTGGGAAGATTAAGGCTTCTTGGGATACTTATTCTTTCATAAAGGAGATTTAGATCATCCTTCGTACATTTAATTGAGTGTACATCTCACATGCATATCGGGAAATTGATAGAGTTGTGGACCATATTTCCAACATTGCTATTAATAGTAATGAAATTATACTTAGAATGGGGATTAAAAACATGATAAAGATCTCAAAGGTATCATTAATTATGATATGATACAAAGTAAAGTGGGAAGGATTAATGATAATTATGCAAATGACATCTAAGCACTTTCATTTTTATGAAGACATTATTGTTACTTGGGGCAAGTACAAAAGTAGAATTTTTTATTTCCACTAGCACGTTTTCCAAGTTGCTATTTGGGCTATTTCTTATAGCGGTATTTCAACTAATTGCCTAAGCCTAAATTCTATTGTCTAGAATATGGGAGGTGAGCCTAAGAGACAAGAACCTTATTATTGCAATTAATGGAAAGAGGAGAAGGAGGTTTGGAAATGTCTTGGAAAAGGGGTCATCACTCCTTACATTGAAATCCTTCATGGCTTCGACAAAGAGGTAAAAACCATTTTTTCTCAAGGATGGAATGTCTCCTCTCTTACTCTCTATGGGGTTAATGTCGACCTTAATGACAATTTCATTTCTAAAATTACTAGTATCTCTTATTCTGGGAGGGATTTTTTTAAAGAGAGAAAGATATATGATTCCACCATGCACAAATTCCCCAAAATGGAGGAAGAGGAGAATTTTTTAATTAAGACTAGTGATTATTATAGCATGGAGAAAATTAAACCCTCCTGGGAGAAAACCCTGACCTACATTATGGACTATTTTACCTTGGATGGGAGATACACCAGGTTTAATGGGTATCATTTTGTGCTCTTAAACCACTTTTGGCACAAGGACATGATTTCATTTCCATATTTCCTTCTCAAATCTATGAATAACAACCTGGTCAAACATAAGAAGAAGACCAAAAAGCCTATTTTGCATTAAGGGCTTATCTTACTCATTTCTGAGTATTGCAAAGCTAGAACCCTGAAGCATGCCATTAATGTTTCCTCTGGAAAGAGGAAAGAAAAGAGAGAAGTTAAAAAAGAGGGTGAGAGGAAAATCCCTTGGATCTCTAAGGGAAATAAGAAAACCCTGAGAAATCTTATGAAAAAACCTGATGAAGATTAGGGCATGGAGAATGGGGATGATAGCGAAAATGAGTCTGAGAAGAAAGGGACGAGTGATGCCAGGGATAACTTTGAGGAAGAGGATGGGATGGAAATGGAGGAGTAAGTCAACTCTAATGCTCACTCCAACCATAATAACATGACTCTTGAGGACCCTACTAAAGTTGAAGAGGTTACTTCTCCTCAGGATATTGTGATTTCTCTTAATATAGAGGATCAGAACAAAAGGGAAAACTAGAAAACCAAAAAGGATGATAAAAAGATCCTACTGAAGGAGGATAATAAGGGATTCATCTATCAGGGTGATAATGCTATATTTCCTGTGGATTATCCTAGCTCAGAGTCAAATTCTCTTCCTTCAGAACCTAAAAGTGTCCCTATGCATCACACTCTGGATTCATAAGGGAATAAAGGGATAGCTCAACCAAGAAGGAATGTCTTGGGGAGTTTTATGGACTCTCATTTGTCTTTTATCTAGAAGGATAAACACAAATACGAGATCTCCTACTCCATGGATAATTGGGTGAGGATGGAAATTAACAACATCTATGGGAAGTTGGACATGTTGTAGGAGTAGAAGGATATGGAGTTGTTGGTGAGGAAGAAACTTGAAGAAAGCCTTGGGAACATCCTCTAGGGAAGAAATGATAAAATGGAGGTGGCCATTGAGAGACTTAGGGTTTTGAGGGGAAAAATGGAGGAAATGGCCTAAAATAAGGAAGAAGATCAGCCTATATTGGACATTGGCAAGAATGTTCTCTCTACTAAAGGCCTTCAAAAGTGTATCCAGACCACTCTAAGAAAGAAGGCATCGACTCCCAAGACTCCCCTAGACCCCAGTGATAAAGAGGTTTTTTTCATTTAGGAGGAATCAATTGCTACTCTCAAGGATCTGGTTTAGCTCCTCTTTTTGGTCTATTTTTTGTGTCTTCATTTCTAGGGGTTGGTTCTTCTATTCAAGCTACTGGGTATTTCCTAATGGATTTTTCTTTTCTAGCAATGTTTGTTGTTTTTGTTGTTTTATCTTGAAATTATTTTCTAATCTTTTGTAAGGGTTTTCTGTGTGCCCTTCAAAACCTTATTTTTCCTTAATCCAAAATATTGTGTTTAATTGAAAGTTGCTAAAGTGATCGAGGCATTTAGGATTTTTATGTTTTTAAAAGGATTAAAAATAAAGAATTCCTTTGGGTCATCTATGCTTGAGATTTTTGTGATTAACAAAAAACTTAACACATTGGGCTAAGGTTGTGTTACAATTCCATATGTATTCTTGGTACATGCAAACTATCATATTGAGAATAAAATCTAGTTTTTGAGTTCTTAAGTCACAAAGTGACTAAGGGTCAACATTGTGACCCACTTAAAGTTTTTTTTTTTCTAATGATTTATGCAAATTTGAACTTGATATCTCCCACTTGGGAGGCTTTGCAACTTACCACTACAATATTGGATCATCCCCGACACTTAAATTTGATATGTTAGGTAGGCCTTTTTTGTTAGCACCCTAGCCACCCTTTCTTTATTGATTATATGAGTTTATTGGCCTTCTTAAAGTTTGTGTAAAATTCCAATTGGTATTCATTTGGTAAATATTGGAAAGTTACTTTCATTTTTAAAACTCTAGCTCTATCGAGCTAGGGCTTTGCCCGTGCTATAGGGCACAACACTTGGAGATGACAGTTTTCTTTGTATGGATGCCAGGGTAGTTTCAATAAAGATGGAAGTTGATTAGTCAGTTTTTAGAGAGGATTTTTGAAATGGTATAAGGAGTTTTAATTACAAATAATGCAGGATTTTGTGAAGATTTGCAGCTTGATATTTTTACCAAGTGTTCTCCTTTCATGGTCATGTTTGTTTAAATCTTTTATCTTAGTGTTATTTATGTGATTGTGTTTTGTTAAAAATTGGTTAAAATATTTCCATTTATCTTTTTTAAAGGGTTTAGCATGTCGATATGTATGAATGCAATATTGTTCATGGTTATCTTTCTTTTTTGATTTTATAATAGTAACCCTAGTTTGGGTTATGCCAATGGTTAAGGAATTACCTCTGTCTAGGACTCTTATGTTCATTGGTATTTTTTCTTATATCTAAACCTTGTTGAAAAGTGTATGCCAGTTCTTTTGTATTAAAGCCCTTGTCAAGGGTTTGTGATTTTTTTTAATCTAAACATAAATATTGTCACGTACCATTCTCAAGTCTTAGAAACTCACGTCTCTGTCAAAATGTTGTCACCTCGAGTCTATGCAGTTTTTCTAACTTAACCCAAGTGAAGAGTCTTTGCAAAATCATGAGTATTCTATTGAAAATAGTTGTAATGATATTTTGTGATTCTTGAACCTGAGTTTGTGAACTTTTGTCTTTGAATATTTGACATACTACATTGTAGTAACACATGGATAAAAGGTTAAGAGATAATTATCTTTATATTGAATATTTTAGAAGATATTATTTATTTTGAAAAATATAATGATGAAATATATATAATATTGTTTACTGATATTTAGGACAAAAATTAAGCATTATAGTTGTTAAATATATTGTGTACATTGTGATACATATTAAGGCATTATTATCATGTGATTAATTAGAAATAGATGCATTCATATTAAGAGACATAGAATGGAAACATACCTATATTTGATGAAAATGTCTTTATCAACATACTATAGGATTATTAGATAGTTGAATTTGGTTCTTGAAATTAGTTTTGGTCTAGTTGATCAGTTTTATGGTGTCTTATATATCCTTAGGAGTGAAGGATATTGGGAGATATAAAGACAGTATTTTGGATCTTGATGAAATACATTTTTTTACTTGTGCTCAATTAATTATACTAATTAGAAATACATGATTGAGGTTATAGTAACTCAAAACTTTGTATCATACATTGTTCAATACAAAGTCTCATTTGTGTTTCATGGTGTATTTTATTAGGTTGTAGTGAATATGCAAGATCATATTTTATGACTCTATATGTATGAAAATTTGTAGTGAAGTGTAAATTCAGTGAGGAATAAATATACTATCAGTGACCTAGCATTGTCAATGAAAAATTTGTACAACCAGTGAGTTATTATAAAAAGCATATTTCCATATAAGCTAATGAGCCAACTAGCTTTTTAGCAAAGAAATGCCATGGAGATAAATTTTCATCATTGAGCATTTTGGGACCGGAAAGTGTGTACAACCATCACTGACCACATCATCATGATATGAATACCACATTTTATTGCTTTTGGTAACCTCTTTTTGAAACAAGTACAACCCTCACTAGTTGGATGACCAAACTATGGGAGTATGAATACCGGTGTCAACGAATTCAATGTTGCAAGTGGATTTTTGGTATTAAGATATGGAAGATCTAAATAGCCAAGGTATCCATTTGTGTAAACAAGAAAAGGTCAATCCTTCTTCTTATGAGATAGTCCTCTATGGTTCTTCGATGACCATGTCGTTAGATGAACTCTCATAAGTTGATGAATTTTCCTTAAAATAATCACTCAAAGGCAAGAAAATATCATGTCTCTATCATGGCTAATCTAGTCAAAACATCATCAATTAGCTCAAAAGATGTGATAAAAGTCAATTTCATAAAGATTATCAAAAGAAAGCTTCAAGTGTTTTGCAATGTTTCATGATTTTCAAAAAGTATTTCCAAGCATTCTGATCTTTAAGGTGTTTTGTCAATTTTTAATCCCGAATAATAAATTCAATGAAGGCTCACGGATCAAGTTGTAGGACCAAAATACTTGGGTTTGAACAATGATATCCATCAAAGGTTCGATAAACTTTCACTTTTTTTGAAGCTCTGATAAGGCTCTCTCTAACGTGACTGATTGTAGCAATATTGAATCCATTTGGTACCAAATTTCCAATCCTTTCCTGCCCCCAAGTGATAAATGCAATCGTGCGACAAACTTAGGGCTAATAGGCAATGCAATGATGTGATTGAAAGGCTTTATTATGACTATGCACAAATGACGGATGCAATGAAGATTTACAAGTGGGATGTTGGAAATGAAATATGTACACATGTGACATGAAAAGATAGACTTAAGGGAACAAAAGGCACTTGTTTACCAAGTTTTCACCCTTTGGATTTTTTTCTTTTTTCTCTTTTTCACTTTTTTTTGCTACCAAGGCACCTATTGCTAGGTTTTTACCAAGGCACTTTTTCTTTTTTTCCTTTTTGTATTTTTCTTTTTTTTAATTTTTTTTTATATTTTTCAAGATCTCTTTGACTATGTACAATATGATGCTCCTCATCTGATACTCTTTATACTCTTTTGTCTCCCTCATGTGTAGAACCTCTTTAGATGAATGTTGTTGATAGGCTCTTGGAGTTCTTCTCCTTCACAATCTGATAACTTATAAGTTCCTGTTCCAAATGAAGACACAATGATGAGCGGACCAAGCCAATTAGCCTCCCATTTTCCTTTCTTTTCTCTATCAGCTTGATTCTTTGGGTTTTCTCTTAACACTAAGTCTCCAACCTAAAAGACTCTTGGTTTGATATGCTTATTGTAATTCCTTGAGATTTTATTTTGATACACTTTCAGGTGTTCATAGGCTTGTGCTTGGTGTTCTTCTAGCAACTATAATTACTGGAGTCTAGTGACTCTATAGTCTTCATCTATTATCAACCCTTGCAATGACACTCGTAAAGATGGGATTTCAACCTCCAATGGAAGAACAGCTTCTGTTCCATAGACTAATGAAAATGGTGTGTCTCCCATAGGTGTCTAAATGCTAGTTCTATAGGGCCATAATGCTGGATTAATTTGCACATGCCAATTTCTTCCTGATTTATTTACCGATCTCTTCAAGATTTTCAAAATGTTCTTATTTGTGGCTTTGGCTTTTCCATTTGCTTGAGGATAAAAAAATGGATCAATAATGATGAGTGATATGAAATGTAGCACAAAGTTCATCTACGTCCTTGTTTTTTAATTGATTTCCATTATCTTTTATTATGGCATGAGGAATACCATATCTGCAAATGATGTGGTTCAAGATGAACATGGAAATTTGTTTACCCTTGGCCATGATCAAAGGAACTTCTTCTACCCACTTAGTGAAATACTCCATTGCGGTTATGATGTATTTGTGACCATCTGAAGAAGGTGGGTAGATGATGCCAATCAAGTCAAATCCTCATTGGTAGAATGGCCATGGTGTAACAAATGGGTGAAATTTTTTGTGTTGGTACATGTATCATGTCACCATGGTATTGACATTTGTTGCATATCTTGACAAAGTGATAAGCATCTTTCTCTAAGGTCTTCCAGAAATACCCTAAGTAAAGGATTTTCTTGGTGAGGTTTAAACTGCTTGAGTGTGACTTGCAAATGCCTTTGTGAACCTCATGTAAAGCTAACTTAGACTCTTCTTCCTCTAGACATCTAAGTAATGTCCCGTCAAGACCCTTATGATACAATGTCTCTAAAAGGATTATGTAATGGGCTAATTGGCGTATGAAGTTCCATTTTTGGGCTCAAGATTGGTCTAAAGGTAACACTTGGTCTTTAAGATATGTATAGATAGGGCCATACCAAGGTGAGTCATGTCCATGAAGTAGGGCAACAATTTGGGTTTTAGGAAGGTCGAATGCCAGTTTCACCAACTCTTCCACCAAGAACTCGTACTTTTCATTCTGATCTATTTTTTGTAATAAGGAAGCCAAGGTGGCCATTGCATCAGTTGCTCTATTTTTCTCTCTCAGAATTTTCTCAAAAGTGATCAAGGCAAAGTACTTCTTCCATCCATCAATCATGGTCTTATATGGAATTAGCTTTTCATCTTTGGTGTTTTATTCATTGTTGACTTGATTGATGATGAGTTTAGAATCTCCATATATTTGTACTTCGGTGATGTTCCATTCTAAAGCCATTTTGATGCCAATGACTAGAGCCTTATATTCTACTATATTGTTTGTACATAGGAACAAGAGCTTGTAGGACTTAGGAATGGTGTACCCTTGAGGAGTAACCAATAATATGCTGGCCCTAGAACCTCCTTGGGTATATGAGCCATCAAAGTATAACTTCCATCTCTTTGCTTCTATGTTTACAATGGCGGAATCCAAAAATTCCACTTGAATAGTTTGTGTAGAAGTCATTGGATTTTCAGCTAAGTGATCTACTATCACTTGTCCCTTTATTGCCTTTCTATCCACATACTCAATGTTGAACTCACTCAATATCATCACCCATTTTTCTATCCTACCCGTTAAGGTAGTTTTACTTAGCAAATACTTTAGAGGATCAATTTTGGCAATTAGTTTCACCTTGTGCATCAACATATAATGTCTCAATTTTTGAGATGCAAAGACAACTGCTAGACAAGCCCTTTCCATAAATGTGTAGTTAAGTTCTTATTTGATCAATGTCCTACTCAAATAGTAGATTTCTCTTTCCTTTCCTTGCTCATCTTCTTGTGCCAAAAGCACTCCTAGAGACCTTTTGGTAGCGGGTATGTATAGCAGCAATGGTTTTCCCTTGACTGGTGGCATTAGGATAGGTGGATTTATTAGATAATTTTTCAACAATGTGAAGGCTTGATCACATTCTTCATCCCATGTGAAAATAGTATCTTTATGTAGCAACCTTGTGAATGAAAGACATTTTTCGGCCAATTGAGAAATGAACCTTCTTATGGATTGTATTTTGCCTTGTAGAGATCTCATTTGGCTTATGTTCTTTGGTATCTCCATATCCATTATTGCTTGTACTTTTTCTAGATCCACTTCAATTCCTTTTACTGAAACTATATAGCCTAACAATTTGTCAGATTGGACACCAAAGGCACATTTCTTTGGGTTTAGTCTCACTTTGAATTGTTCCAATTGAATGAATATCTTTTTCAGAATTTGTAGGTGATCTTCTCATTTGTGGGACTTGGCCAATATGTCATCCACATAATCCTCTAAAAAGGTGTGCATCATGTCATGGAAAATAGTGGTCATCACCCTTTGATATGTGGCTCCAGCATTTTTAAGGCCAAAGGGCATGACGTTCCAACAAAATGTACCCCAAGGACATGTAAAGGTTGTCTTCTCTTGGTCTTCAGGTGCAATTTTAATCTGATTTTAGCTGCTAAAACCATACATTAATGAGTACATGGAGTGACCTATTGTCAAGTCGACTATTGCATCAATGCTTGAAAGTGGGAAGTCATCCTTAGGACATGCAAGATTCAAGTCTTGAAAATCCGTGCATACATGAATGGATTTGTCATGCTTTGTAACTAGTACAATGTTAGATATCCATTCAACATAGGCTATTGCTCTTATGAATCCCACCTTCAACAATTTTTCTAATTCTACCTTGACCAAGAGAGCTATATGTGGGTGCATTTTTCTCAATTTTTGCTTGGCGGGCTTAATCCCTGGTCTAACATTTAAATGATGCATTATGAATTCAGGATTCAATGTGGGCATATTGGCATATGACCATGAAAGGTTCACTTGTTGTTCTGGGAAAAACTTGATGAAATCCTCTCTTTCTAGAAGTGTAAGTGATGCAACCAAGTGTATAAATTTTGGATCTAATTCTGTCCCAATGTTGACCTTTTATGTCGGTTCTATGAGAATAGGTGACCTTTCTTCCTCATGCTAGGGTAGGGTATCCAATGTCTCTTCCTTTGGTGCCACAGTTGGGTTTTCACCATAGGAAACATCTTTTATCTTTACTTTTTTTGGTTCTAGTGCTGCCACATAGTGGTTTTCATCACTAGAACTTTTCATTTTTTTATTTTTTTTCATTTTTTTTCTTTGACTAAGAGATTGGACCCCTGCTACTTCTATCATGTTTGGTTCAAATTCATTGGTGAAAGAGGGTTCAACCACATTAAGGTATTGGTTCATTGCTTGGTCATTTGGAAAATAAAGCAAGTCACTTGGCTCGGTTTGGTCCCAATCAATAAGATGAGGATTTATCAAGGATGAGGTTTCATTTGGGAAGGCATCATCAATTGGGTTTATGGACATGACTTCATTTGAGGGTTCATACATTGTATCATTTAGATCTATGATGTCAGCTTCCTCAAGATGGTCCATGGAAGAAGGATCGAAATCCCCTTCACTTGAGTCCTCATCAACTTCTACGAGAAATAGTGTGGGAAAAACCACGAGCAAATTAAAACTAACGTTTGAATCTCCCTCCTCCGAAGGCATCCAAAATGTATCTATCCATGGTGGATTAGTAGGTACTTGTCCTATGTTAAGATCTTGTATATTAGGCTCTTCATTGTCTTGAGTTTCTTTCCTTGGGATCTTTGCATAAGTATGTATTGTGACTACTTCTTTATCTTGGCATGATTCATCAGATAGAGTGTCCCACTCATAATCTTGTGAATCATCACTATCACCATTGGATTCCACCATGTTCACTTGAGGATATGAGTGTTGCATTGGGCTGGAGCTTTCTCCTTTGTATTGGTATCCTACTCTGGATCTTTCTTCTTTTTCCCTCCAAGCAGGTTCAATGGGCTCTAGTAAACCTCTATTTCTTCGGCCTAAGGGTCCTCTTCCCTTGTATCCCATTTTCTGCATTATCTCAAATCCTTTCCAATATTGATTAGTTTGAATGTTGATATGCTGGATTCTTTCTATGGGATTACTTGAGGTATCATCTTCATCATGATAAAGCCATTGAAGGACTTCATCCTCCTCCTTGTCAAATGTTGCTTTGTCACTTTCTCTCATGAAGTAAGAGTTATACTTATGAGGTAGGTGTTCTTTTGATGGTTTCCCATGTGTTCTTGGAGATGTGGGCAAGTCAAATAAGGAAATGGGGTATTCCCCTACTCCTTTGGAACTGATTTTACATTATTTGTCAAATGCATCCATCATCTCACTCATTTTCTTGTAGTTATCCTTTTTAGCTTTATCCTTTTCTTCTCTGGTGGGTTTGTAAAGTACTATCTCTGATTTAGGTGCTTCATTAGAATCTTCATTTGGAGTTGAACCCTCATAGCTCACTTTTTCCTTTCCTTTAGTTGATGTCGTTGAGGTAGCTTGAGGAGGGTTTGAAGTAACACTTAATGTTATCATGGGATCATCCATTTTGATATCTTCAATGGTGGCTCTTTGGATAATTCCTTCTCGATTATGTGGAGTAAATAGTTCATGAAGGGGTTTAAGTGTGTTGCAATATTGGAGTAGATTTGAGTCCCCTCCAACCGTGATTTCTTCACCCATGTACAAAAATTTCATACATTGGTGGTACGTGGATGGAACCGCTTGCATCTCATGGATCCATGGTCTCCCCAATAAACTATTATAAGTTAGCTTCATGTCCAAAACTTGGTAATTTGTGTCCTTTTTGATAGGTCCCACTTGAATGGGCAATATGATCATGCCTTTGGAGGCTCTTTCAGCTTTGTCATAGGCCTTTATGGTGATTATTTACGTAGGGTCGATGCAAGACTTGAATAACCCTAGGGATTTGACAAGACTCAACATGTAGATGTTAAGGCCAGCTCCCCCATCTATGAGAGCTCTTTTGACTCTATGCCTTTCAATCAAGACCTCTATATGCAATGGTAGGTTTTGGGGATGAGTAATAGACATGTCATCTTGGTTGGAAAATGAAAGGCAATGAGGTGCAATGAGATGACCTACCATGTTTTGAAACTTCCCCTCTTCTAAGTTAGTAGGAACATTCATCTCTACTAGAGCTTTCTCTAAAATTTCCTTATGGCTCCAAGATGGAGATTTGTGTTGGAGCCCTTTGTAGCTAATCTACCAAGCTATATGGTTTTGCTATTGTAGAAGATTTCTTGATCACAATGTTGGATTGCGGAGGACTAATAGGTTTAGGATCAACCCCTTGTAGGGTAATCCTTGAAGTCTTCCCCCTAGTGATAACATTGGATGTCTCTTTTTGGGGATGTTCTTTGATCACTATAGCATTCACAACATTATCATAGGGTGACACAAAGTTAATGTTATTGCTGCTTTGTTTCTTTCCATTGGATGATTCCCCCTTGTCATGTTTATAGAAGGGTTGTTTGAAAGTTGTGTGGTCTTCATTTCTTTGAGTTCCATCAATGGTGATCATGCCACTATTGATTAAGTCTTGTACCACATTCTTTAGCTACAAGCACTCATTTTTTTTGTGCCCTCGAATTCTATGGTATTCAGAATGGCTATTTGCACTCCACCAGCTAGGCTTGTTGTATGGCTCATAAGGTTGAATGCTAGGTAGATTAATGATGTTGTTAGCCATGAGGGTCTTCAATGCTTTTTCAAGGGGTTCACCCAAGGGTATGAAGTTCCTTTGAGGATTTGGTACCAATAACTTATCAGATTTGTTACTTCTTTGATTATTTCCTCGGTTGCCACTATTAGCATTATTGTTGGAAGGTGTGTTGGAGGTCTGGTTTGCATTATTCCCCTAATTAGGTGTTCTTGTAAGATAAAATGGACTCACCTTTAAGTTGATAGAATCAACAACCCCATCACTGACTATTCCCTTATTGTTGTTTTTATATCGATTATTGCTATTGAACCAATTCTTATTCTGATTGGTGCTATTGTTGGAGTTATTGTTGTTGGAGTTATTCTTGTTATCTTTATAAAATTTCAGTTCTCCACTCTTAACCAACACTTCTTCTATTGTTACTCCATTCTCTATGAGGTCTTGGAATGTCTTGGGGCATTGCATTCTCAATCGGTAGTTCATCTCGTTGCTCAAACTATTGATGAATATATCCATATTCTCCTTTTCAGGCACACTCCTAGGATATCTAGCAAATACTATCCTCCACCTTTGTAAGATTGTGAGGAATGCTTCTCCATCCTTTTGTTTAGTATTATATAACATTATCATTGTGACCTCATGCTTGATGTTGTATGAGTAATGGGCCACAAATTTTGAAGCTAATTCTTCAAAGGTTTTTATGCCGGATGATAACTTAGAAAACCACTGCATGGCCATACCTCCTAAGCTTCTTGGGAATAGTCTCATTAAATAGGTGGTATCATGCATGAACTCTAAGCTCAATGCATAAAACTCCCATAAGTGATCTTGTGGATTCGATGTTCCCTCGTACTTTTCATACTTGGGAAACACTACATTGATCGGGAATGGTGCCATTACTAGACTTTTATCAAACGGGAATGGGCACAATGCTTCGATAGAAAAGGGTTTAGGAGCTCCTCTTTTCTTGATTGTATCTAGTTTCATTTAAAACATCTTAAACTACTTCTTCATAATGTCAATGGTGCTTTCTTCAACTTCTGGTGGTTTAAGTTGATTCACATCATAATCTTAGGGAAGCTTAAGACCTGCTCGAGCTAGGTCCATGAAATACTTCTCTTTATCTCTTTCCATTGCTTTTTCCATGAGTCTTAGGAAATAAGGACACTCAATGGCTTCATCAACCTTGTCATTGGTGGCATCATCGGTAGTGGGTTTGGTATTAGTTCTTTGGTGAGTGGTATCAATTCCTTGAGTGTTTTGATTTTCCCCTCCACTATTGGTATTGCTTTGATTATTCGTGCCAATTCCTCTATTATTTGCATCATCTTGGTTGTTTGGGGCAATGCCACTATTTCTGTTATTACCCAAGCCACCGTAGTACATCATGTTGTCTTCCACTTCTTGTTCAGGTGATTTTTGGGGTACACTTGGAGTGGTAGAATCATCACCTAGGTAAGGGAGCTCTTCACTCAAATAAGTCTCATCTGCTTGCAAGGTTTTCTTGATGTAGTAGGATCTAGTAAAAGTAGGCATGAACCTTGGAGAATAAGAGTCAATATTGCCCTTGGCCAAATCCTTGTGAAATTTTTCAAAAATTGTGTAGAACAAGATTTATGACTGGGCCAAATGTTGGAACAGTAAGACCATGGAAAAGGGTATCTAAATATGTGATCAAATTTTTCTGACCCCCTTGGTAAATACTCTATGTTTTCCCTTTTGTGTTTCTGGGCATCACTGGCCTAAGTGTAGGCATGACTGAAATGTTTGTATGCATGAATTGGTATTGAATTAGGTGGCACTCTGTAGGTATTTAGGCAGCACTTTGCTATTGATAAGCAATTTTCTAGTTTTAACAGGTGTGATTCAATATGTGATAGGCATGACTTTCATGTTGATACATGTTTTCATAAAAGTCACAAGCGTGACTTTGCCTCTAATAGGCGGTATTGTTTTGTGCACAAGTGGCACTTTGCTGACCAATTTGTAAATTTTTGAATTTTTTAAATGTTTAAGATCAGATCTTATGAAATTTTCTTGTTTAAAAATAGAACACAATCACAACACACACATCAATTTTTCATCATGTCCCTAAAACAATCTAGTGTGTATATTCTCGATCATTTCCACAAGTATAACACAAGAAAGAATTCCAAGTAGCCTACGTAAAGTCAAATTTGGCTCTTAACATTTTGGCTCTAAAAGGTGGTCTTTCTACTTTATCAAGGATTCATTGTGGATTCCGTTCAAATAGATCTTAAACTTTCATCCCGCAAGTATGTTAAGGGGTTTACCACACACACCAAGGTATGATTTTGCCTAATCCGTGAGGACTACTAGAGGAAATTCAAAAAAATTAAAATCTGTTTGTCACACACCCCATTAAGGATACCCACAACAAAAGTGGGTATCCTTGAAGTCTACCCCCTAGTGATAACATTTGATGTCTCTTTTTGGGGTTGTTCTTTGATCACTATAGGATTCACAACATTATCATAGGGTGGTGCAAAGTTAATGTTATTGCTACTTTGTTCCTTGCCATTGGATGATTCCCCCTTGTCATGTTTATAGAAGGGTTGTTTGAAAGCCGTGTGGTATTCATTTCTTTGAGGTCCATCAATGGTGATCATGCCACTATCGATTAATTCTTGCACCACATTCTTTAACTGCAAGCACTCATTTATCATGTGCCCTCGAATTCTATGGTATTCACAATGGCTATTTGCACTACACCAACTAGGCTTGTTGTGTGGCTCATAAGGCTGAATGCTAGGTAGATTAATGATGTTGTTAGCCATGAGGGTCATCAATTATTTTTTGAGTGGTTCACCCAAGGGTGTGAAGTTCCTTTGAGGAGTTAGTACCAATAATTTATCAGATTTGTTACTCCTTTGATTATTTCCTTGGTTGCCACTATTAGCATGTTTTTTGGAAGGTGCATTGGAGGTCTGGTTTGCATTATTCACCTAATTAGGTGTTCTTGTAAGAGAAAATGGAGTCACCTTTAAGTTGATAGAATCAACAACCCCATCATTGAATATTCCCTTATTGTTGTTTTTATATCAATTATTGCTATTGAACCAATTCTTATTCTGATTGGTACTATTGTTGCAGTTATTGTTGTTGGAGTTATTCTTGTTATCTTTATAAAATTTCAATTCTCCACTCTTAACCAACACTTCTTCTATTGTTACTCCATTCTCTATGAGGTCTTGGAATGTCTTGGGGCATTGCATTCTCAATAGGTAGTTCATCTCATTGCTCAAACTATTGATGAATATATCCACTTCTCCTTTTCGAGCACACTCCTAGGATATCTAGCAAATATTGTCCTCCACCTTTGTAAGAAAGTGAGGAATGCTTCTCCATCCTTTTGTTTAGTATTATATAATGTTATCATCGTGACCTCATGCTTGATGTTGTATGAGTAATGGGCCACAAATTTTGAAGCTAATTCTTCAAAGGTATTTACGTCAGATGGTAACCTAGAAAACCACTCCATGGCCATACCTCCTAAGCTTCTTGGGAATAGTCTCATTAAATAGGTGGTATCATGCATGAACTCTAAGCTCAATACACAAAACTCCCATAAGTGATCTTGTGGATCTAGCGTTCCCTCATACTTGTCATACTTGGGAAACACTACATTGATCGGGAATGGTGTCATTACAAGACTTTTATCAAACGGGAATGGGCACAATGCTTCGATAGAAAATAGTTTAGGATCTCTTCTTTGCTTGAGTGCATCTAGTTTCATTTGAAACATCTTAAACTACTTCTTCATAATGTCAATGGTTCTTTCTTCAACTTCGGGTGGTTTAAGTTGATTCACATCATAATCTCAGGGAAGCTTAAGACCTGCTCGGGCTAGGTCCATGAAATACTTCTCTTTATCTCTTTCCATTCTTTTTCCATGAGTCTTAGGAAATAAGGACACTCAATGGCTTCATCAACCTTGTCATCAGTGGCATCATCGGTAGTGGGTTTGATATTAGTTCTTTGGTGAGTGGTATCAATTCCTTGAGTGTTTTGATTTGCCCCTCCACTATTGGTATTGCCTTGATTCTTCATGTCAATTCCTCCATTATTTGCATCACCTTGGTTGTTCAGGTCAATGCCACTATTGTTTTTATTACCCAAGCCACTGTAGTACATCATGTTGTCTTCCACTTCTTGTTCAGGTATTTTTGGGGTACTCTTGGAGTGGTAGAATCATCACCTGGGTAAGGGAGCTCTTGACTCAAATAAGTCCTGTCTACTTGCAAGGTTTGCTTGATGTAGTAGGATCTAGTAAAAGCAGGCATGAACCTTGGAGAATAAGAGTTAATATTTCCCTTGACCAAATCCTTGTGAAATTTTTCAAAAATTGTGTAGAACAAGATTTATGACTGGGCCGAATGTTGGAACAGTAAGAACGCGGAAAAGGGTATCTAAATATGTGATCAAATTTTTCTGACCCCCTCGGTAAATACTCTTAGTTTGTGCTTTTGTGTTTTTGGGCGTCACTGGCCTAAGTGTAGGCATGACTAAAATGTTTGTATGCATGAACTGGTATTGAATTAGGTGGCACTCTGCAGGTATTCAGGCGGCACTTTGCTATTGATAAGCAATTTTCTAGTTTTAACAAACGTGATTCAATATGTGATAGGTGTGACTTCCCTGTTGATATGTGTTTTCATAAAAGTCACAAGCATGACTTTGCCTCTGATAGGCGGTATTGTTTTGTGCACAGGCAGCACTTTGCTAACCAATTTGTAAATTTTTTATTTTTTTAAATGTTTAAGATCAGGTTTTATGAAATTTTCTTGTTTAAAAATAGAACACAATCACAACACACACATTAATTTTTCATCGTGTCCCTAAAACAATCTAGTGTGTATATTCTAGATCATTTCCACAAGTATAACACAAGAAAGAATTCCAAGTAGCCTACCTAAAGTCAAATTTGGCTCTTAACATTTTGGCTCTAAAAGGTGGTCTTGCACCTTTATCAAGGATTTATTGTGGATTCCGTTCAAATAGATCTTAAACTTTCATCCCCCAAGTATGTTAAGGGGTTTCCCACATGCACCAAGGTATGATTTTACGTAATCTATGAGGACTACTAGAGGAAATTTGAAAAATTTAAAATCCTTTTGTCACACACCCCATTATGGATGCATGCATTTTGTTTTATAGTGGGTTCGATTCCCGTAGCAAAAGTGAGTGTATCCCACTTTGGGTTGTCCCTCTCACCGACCTTGTTAAGGCAAACTTGGGAGGTGAGCCCACTAATTCTCTAGCATGTTCATTCAAAACAAGGAAAATGGAATTAAGGTGAAGCTTTTGGGAATTTGGTTCACCAAATGGTGAAGAGCATATCCCTAACTTTCCCTTTAGTTTCCAAACACAATTAGCAATGTTCAATTGATTTCACCCACTAACTATAGGGATTCGAGTATTTCTACTCTCTTCCACAAACAAGGGGCTTTTTATTTATGTGTTTGATTCCTTAATCCTTCTTAATTACTAGATTCTCAAATTGCACCAATGCCACAAGCTAAGGGAAAATATTGACTAGTTTAGGCTTACCTTTTTCTTGTAGCTAACCGAAGTTAGGGACATTTTTTATTGATTTCTTTGTTTTTTTTTTTCCTTACCTTGGCAAATATCTCCTTCCAAGTATGTTTATCCACTAGCAAGTTAGTCAGCACTAACAAACACTATGAGGGGAAACCAAATCGAAAATTGATGAAGCAAACAATTATGTATGAATTTTATGCACCTTATTTGCAAATTTCCAAAGAAAACTTGAACTAAGGACTAAAAATACAATTTAGAGAGACAAATTTCATTTAATAGGCTTCAACAATTGCAATATAATTCTGGAATACCTAATTGTCCTCCTCTTGTGTTGTCTCAAGAATAGCCTTAATGTGTGTAATGTTTTCCTTCTTGACCCTCTTTGCTAACACCTTTCCTTCTTGATTAAACATGCTTTCTGGCTTCTGGACCTTTTTGTTCTTGCTCATTTACAGTCAAATCATGCAAATAGAGAGTTAGATAAATGATTTGATCAATTTAACAACAAATAAAGACAATAGATAGCAAGCGACATTGTCCAGCTAATACATATGAACGAACTGTTAGTAGGCATAACTTTAATGATAGCCAACGACACTTTCTAGTGACACAGGCGACACTAAAAATTACTCAGGTGTAAGTAGTTTATTGCAAAGCATGAATCGAACTAAAAATTGCAGAAAATGATTGATCTAAAGTGACTATTTAACAACAATAAGCGCGAACTAGCAGATTATAAGCATGACTGTTGTTGTAAATTATGGAGCAAAGGCTGATGATAGGAGATAATGGATTGCAGATAAGTGATACTTCATGAGGCACAAGTGTGAATTTAGGCACAAAAGGCTGAACAATTTATCTCATAGGTGTGAGCTTTTGATTCATAGGTGACTGTAAAGAAATTAAGATAGAATAGAAGTGATAGGCTAGGTGTGAGTGTTCAGCTAACAGGTATAAGAATAGAGATCATAAGCATCATCAGAATGACTACAGGCATGATTGAATCTTCTATACGTGTGAATTCACCTATTTTCTACAAAATATTCACAGAAAAGTGACAATACAAGCATGCAATATATGATCAAAATGATAAAATGAGGCCTAGGGCCCCATGGTGGGCGCCATTTGTGTGATGATGATAATCACCTTCATGAAATTAAGATCAAATTAGTAACAACTCAAATTAAATACAATGCAAATCTAATTAAAATTGAAACTAAGATCTATAGCATCTCATGGTTCTCTAGAAAGATGTGGTAAGTGAAGCTCTTAGCTCAAATCTCCACTAGTGACACTTCTAAAATGAGAATGTATGCTTCTACAATGATTATTCTAGCTCAAATTGATACAAAGATATGAAAATTTATCTAAATGCTCTTAGAATGCTCTTCAATTTCCTATAGTAACAATACTTTGCAAATGAATTTCTAAGATGAATATTGCTCTCAAAATGCTTCATACTTACAGTAAATTCCCAAGGGTGGGGGGGTGGAGTGAAGTAATC
The DNA here is from genome assembly GCA_027943335.1 of Chamaecyparis obtusa. Classification (NCBI taxonomy): domain Eukaryota; kingdom Viridiplantae; phylum Streptophyta; class Pinopsida; order Cupressales; family Cupressaceae; genus Chamaecyparis; species Chamaecyparis obtusa. Next base: position 95,562 of record BSBK01008220.1, on the reverse strand, counting down.
ATGATTAACCTTTGGTTGAGTCAAATACTTTTCTTTGTTCATAAATGGGGGGACAATTTAAATGTTTGTCTCAAAGCTTTGGACAAAAGGACAAGATTGAGAGATTGAAACTTTAAAATGAGTGATTGAGATTCATCCTTTTTTGAGTGATTTGTGTCTTTTTGTCCTCAATTCTCATTGGTTGCTCAACTTTGTTGAAAGATATTAAGAATTATTAAATTCAATTAATTAATTAAATTTAGCCATGTAAGGGTAATAGGTTCATTTTGATTTTTGATTTAAACAACTATACAATTAATTGATTAAAATCAATTATGTAGTGCTTTTCACCCCTTTAAGCTTTGATTTAATTATTTAACATCATTATTTGATTTTTCCATTGCTTTAATTATTTTTGTCCAATTTGATTTAATAAATGTTCATTTTAATGATTTTATCCCTTTTTTATTGAATTAATGCATTTTGATGATTATTGCAATTTAAAAGCACTTGCCCATTTTTGAGTGTCTACATCTCCATTCATCTCATTTAAGTTGTATAAGTTTGGCTTTAAAAATTGATACATTATTTCATATCATTGATTCAAACACACCCCCCCCCCCCGCCCAAAGTGATACTATACTCAAACACTAACAAGAATAAAAAAAAATCCTACCTAGGATCTATATCAAAAGATATAGAAGGTATGACATTTGAAACTAGAAAGAAATGTGAATCTTGGTTAGGATCCATATCCACAACAACATCTGTAATTCATTGGCTAAAAAGTTGTGTTATTATAGGTGGCTTATACAAAATTGAATACATTATGGACTAGAAAGATATGGTATGCTAGGTGAGATCCACAAGTGGAAAATGAAAACAATAAAATCTAGTAAAATTTATTGTTTAATAGGTTATTTTTTTCATGTCAACAATATTAAAAATTATGGGCTAAGAAAAACACATTATTTTTTTTGTAACTATATTATGACTATATTTATGTTCTATTTATAAATGATCAAGGAGATGATGCAAGAGAACAAGTAGCTTTGTGGTTTGTGAACAAACTGAAAAACATAGTGAATGTATGCCCCTACAATAAACAAAACCACTAACAAAAATTGAGAGTGATTAACTTTAAGGTACAAAGAGTAATACATGTAAAGACAAACATATTATTGCATTGAGTTTCTCTCAATATAGGAAAATTGAGGTGATTCCACATACAATCAACCAAAATCATGCAAGAGCACATAAGAGATCTAAAGATCTAAGTAAAAATTCAAATAAGTTATAAAGCTAACGTGTATATCAATATAATTATTTTGAATTGACCTCACTTAAAAAATATAATCAAACTACAATTATGAAAAATGAATAGAACAAAAAGAACAAAAAAATAATTGGGACAACATGGATGAGTCTCAATTGCTTCCATCATCTCCAAAACATGAAATAAAATAATATTTAGAACAAATGAAAGAAAGAAGGTGCACAGATTAATTTCACAAGAGATGCATTCAAGTACCAATGGAGCATCAAGGGTCATCTAATGATATATAATAAGAAAAAATACAAAAGTGTATCATCCTAAGAAGTTAGCACCCATAATTGGAGGCTCTAGGACCTTTAAGGCCCCATTTTGGTGATTTCAAGGTTCAAATGTCTATATGCTTGATTCCTACAACATTTATTTTGTTACTCCACAACTTATCACACTCCCCTAGACTTAGGGAAAATTCAAAAACATTACCTGGACAAGGTCACCTAGGTCAACCTTTTCCTAGATCTTTTTGTTTAACTCAAATTCGAGCCCAATGTGGGAGTGTTTCTTCAAGATCTTGAATTAAGGTAGACCCAACAATATTTAGTCTTGGAATGAGTATAAAAGGATGTAAATGCATCTCATTTTGATATCCATTATAATCCATTACATGATATCCATGATTATTAAATAAATCCACTATTGTGTAACTATTGGTGATTTCAAGAGAAAGTGCAATTAGGCTTATCGAAGATTTGGATTCAAGATTTAAAGGAAAGAATATTATTCAAGATCTCTAAGTCTCCATTTCTTAAAGCTCCATTCAAGAAAATTAAATCTTCTCTCATTGATGCAAATTTCTCTCCCATGGTGGACAAGTAGATGAATCCTCAAGCAAGCAAGAAGATTCATACATCCATTATTCTTCCTCCTTCTCCATTGAGGTTATTAGGCACATATTCATTCACTATCTAGGATTGGAAAGTGTAGATCCATTTTATTTGTTAAGGAATCCTTGATTCTACAATATATCTCAAGCATTTCAAGCATCTTCATGGATTTGATTGATTTCTACATCCATTCATGAAGGTTTTTCATGCAAGGTGAATAGTTACATTTATCCTATACATTACTTTACTTATGCAATTTCAATTCTATTTCAAGTTTGATTCCTATAAAAGGCTTTGACCAAGGAAAAAAATTCCACAACCTTTTCCCCTTTTTTCCTTTGTGTAGTCCAATAGTGTGGGGAGTTTTAGATCCAAATTTAGAAGTCTAAGATATAGTTGTAGAACCCTTGAAAGTTTCATCATATTTGGAGTCAAAGAACAAGGCCAAATTTTCCACCCTCATCCTAGATAAGGCCTCCCAAGTCAGCCTCATCCTCTGGGTCTGATATTTTCACAAAAATTAGTTATAGGTGCTAGAGACCAGATCTAGATTTATACCCGATTTTGACAGCTCCACAACAATATAAATCAAATCTGAATGTTCATTTTCCTCTTCTTTTAGCAAGGTGATTTAATTTATTCTTATTTTTATTTGTAATTACTTTCTTAGATTAGTTTTACATATCATTTATGTCCCCTTTACAATCAAGGAATCCAAAACCCTACATTGTGGATCTCACATTAGCACCCACACCCTTTTGGTTGTGTTAATCAGATTCACCTTGTTAGAGTGTTTTGAATTCCAATGTATGTAGTATTTGGTTATTTATCCACCTCTTATAATTTCTCACTATTTTCTCCATCACATTTTGGTGAACATGACTTATTATATTTCCATTCTGAATTTTGGCGTTAGATCATGTTTCTATGCCATTACATATCTAGATATATTTTGTATACATCATATTGTTACAATTTATGCATTGTAAAATAAAATTTAGTGTTTAGATATAATTGTATTCATTCCATTATATCTTATCTTTATCACAATATATGCATATAGATCTATATATTCATTGCATGTTTTTCATAATCAAGTGTACTTGTATATGCTTTTCATTACATGTTTGAATTTGATAGTTAATGTGATTTTCCTATTTCCTTAAAATCTCATAATTTCATTGAGTTTCTCTTCCTTTCATTCCCTTTTACATGAGTGTTATCACTTTGATTCCAACCTATAGCATTCTAGTTAGAAGAAGTTGTAGAATTATGGGTTCTTTTGATCTCGAACCTCCTTTCCTAGGAATCTTGATGAGACCAACATGCATCTTAATGATATTAATCCTATTATGGAGAATAAATCTTATCATACTTCTCATGAAGAAGATCAATCCTTAATATTTCCTGCTATCCAAGTCCAAAATCTTTCCCATGACTTTGAGATTTTTTAACAATGGCTATGTCAAGAAAACTCTAATCATGAGGTTCTTTCCATTGTAGAAGGCTTAAGGAAACTTATTCATAATGATGAGCATGGTGTTATATCTTGTGTAGCATTTCTCACCTCATTGATACCAATTTTAAGCCTCTTAGGTATTTTTATCAAGATTTAGGCCTCATTCCACCTACTACAAGTTTTGAGATCTCCTTGCCTATCTCTACTTCCATTCCTAGTGTGTCCACTTAAACTCCACCTATCATAACAACTTCAATTCAAAATCCCAATATTACACATGTGAGTCTTCCTAATCATATTCTTCCTTCTATTCCTTCAAGTGTGTCATGTGTTTCATTACCTTCTTCTGTGACTACTTACCATAGTTTCTTTTTTCCATATTCAACCATTCCTTCCATTTCCAACAATGCTCCTAATATTTCTCATGTTTCTCCTCCTACCATCCTTTCTATTGATTCCACCATTAATAGCTTGGCTCAAATAGTGTCTTCTTTGCAAAAAAAAATTGCCTCCATGACTCAATCCAAGTTCAACATTCCTACCTATGACATTTCTACTCCTTTGTCTTTGGATATTATTTGTAGCATTATACCACAAAATATGGATATTCCTCACCTTGAGACTTATAACGGTAAGGGTAATCCTTTGACTCATGTCAAAACTTTTCAACCCTTATTTAGTGATTTCTCTCATGACCATAGGTTCATGGAAAATTTGTTTACTAGAACCTTTTGAGATAAAACCTTTCAATGGTATTGTTATTTGCCTCTGTATTCTATTGATTCCTTTCAAAATATTGCTAATGCTTTCATCCAAGAATTTCAAAACAACATTAGTTTCTCAAATCTCTTTGAGTGATTTAATTAATTTTAAATAAGTTGGTAAAGAAAAAGTAGGTAATTTCATTGGTATATTTAAGCATTTTCATGATCAAATTTCTTATCATGTGCCTGATATCGATGTGCAATGCATTTTTATTCCTAATTTACAAGAAGACATTAGAGATAAGATACTTCTTTCTAAATTCTCTTATTTTCCTCAATTGTGTGTAGTGCTTCATCATTATCAAGTACAAGTGAGTCAAATTTAGAGCACCACTCCAATGGCTCATGTTCTCATTCATAAGAGTGATTTCATATCCAACAATTTTAACAAGTTTCTGAAATTGAAAAACTTTATCAAAATCAACAACTCATCCAACATTGTTGATAAAAGAGTGGTAGTAGCATCCAAAGTTGTCTCTCCTTTCTCATATATTTTTAAGCCTAATCATAATTATACTCATCTTTCTAAATCTTTTCATAATGTGATTTTGAAGTTAATTAATGCTCATGTGATAACACTTCCTCCTATCAAACTCATTGACATGTCCGAACCTCAATCAAAATACTTTTATCCCAAATATTTTTGCCAATACCATTGTCAACCCAACCATGATACTAAAAAGTGTTACCATTTGAAAACTATTATCCAAGATCTTATTTATTCAAATTTTTTATCTATTGAAGGTGACAATGATAATGAAAACAAATCTATGACACCTCCCAACAAAATTTTTTATATTTACACCAATTCTTTGTCATCCCATTCAACCAATACCATTGACCAAACCCAACCTTCTTCTTCTCCTCCTTGCATTGAGTACAATGAAAAAATTCATGAAGATAATCATATGGTCAATCAAGTTGAGAAATTTAAACCTAAACCTAAATCTTTATCTGAGCCTTGCATTACCTTTGACTTTTTTGACATAATTAAAGCACACGGTGACCCTATCAACATTGTCTCAAAGGTCATTGGACTTCCTTCCTGTGGTGTCCTTATAGTTCCCACTTACATGGTGAATGTGATAAATGAAGAACATCATTATAGTAGATGATTGCAACATGATTTCTATGATAGATCTGATGATAGGATCCAAACTTGTAATGGTTTCCTTTATCCTTCTTAGGGTTCCATTTCATTTCATATTTAAGTTGGTGGTAAAACTATAGATTTTACCTTAACTATCATCCCAAATTTTGATCAATTCCAAGCCAAACTTGGTCTTCCTTGGCTTGCCTCCATGAAATTGATGGCTTATCCTATTCATAAATGTCTTTAAATTTCCTCATAAGGGATAAAACATGACTTTTAACCATAGTATTTATCATCCTTTAGTGCCTCAAGACTCAATTGACCTTGATTTCTTTTGACCTTCTATTCCTCAACCACCTCAAGTCTATCCTGACCATCTCTTTTCATCATACCAAGCCTAAAAGGTCCAAAATATTTGTGAAATTATTAAACCTAAGGATGTTCCATCTCTTTTCCCTAGACATGAATTTCTTCTTACACCACCTATACCTCCTTTATATGCTTTTATTCCACCTCCTATTTCTTATACACATTGTATTACCCCGCCCCTAGTCCAATTTTATAAATGTTATGATTATTTTAGGATGAAAGATTATATGTTAGGAAATCATTGATACTGACCCCATACTTGCATGTGTATGGTTGATGTGTTTATTTTATATTTTTGTTTGACGTGCCTGATGTGGTTGAGGGACAGAGTCGTAGTTACTTGCTTGTGAGATCCACATGATTGGCCAATCCCCACCATTGTTTGTTATATATTTATATATGTATGTACATGTGGGTTTTGTATGTAGATTTGCAGGTACCGAGCATCGACTTTCCTGAATTGTCAGGATGAGCGTGCCCTATCGCAATATCTCAAATGGTAAGAGAGGGGAGATAACATGGGTCCAATCCTAACCTAAGCCATATTATTGTCCTGAAATAGTGGACAAGATTATGTTATTCCTACCCTTCCTAAACTCATCCAGTTGATGTGAGTTTATAACCATGTCCTTGCATTTGAATGTGGGTCCTTAGGTCCTTGTGATGCTTCCGATTTTGGTGCTTGGCGTGTTTTCTATAATTAGATTATTTAATTTGATTAAGTAGTGCAATTTTAATAAATTGGATCTTTGCTATTTTTAGCCATGAGAGATTATTTATTTATTTATATGAAAATTAATTAAATACAATTATTGAGTGTGGTTGAAATATTTAATTAATGAGAATTAATTAAATATCTTCACCCTAGAACTATTTAATTTTAAGTTTAACCTATGTTCAATTGAAATGTATTTGTTAATTTGAGATTAATTGTGCATGTGGAAATTATTTTAGAATTAAATGTTTTATTTTAATTGAATGCATTAAAGTTGCACAATTAAAATTGAGTAAATTTTATTAAAGGTATTAGTTAATTTTGGTTAAAGTGTTCTCAACAAAAGGCAAAGTGAAAATAGACTTGAGTTCAACTGAAATTGAACTGCAAATCAAAGTCTAAATTCATGCAAGCCCTTTTGAGATGTTGAGTTAAGTAATTCTTTTATTTTTAAAGTTGAGTTCGTCTTATTTTTTAGAGTTTCATTCTTTTAGCTTTGGTATTTGGGTTTTCTATATAAGGGAGCTAAGAGACCATTTAGAAAGGGAATTCAATCAGGTTTTGAAGGATTCTCTCTTGGAAGATTTTTGGAGGATTAAAATTTTGGTATTTTTGAAAGCTCTGGGTATTCAAGATTTGGAATTGATTTTTGATTCAGCTTTGTGTATTAAGGTATGGTTTTAAAATCATTAAAAAATTTCTGTTAAAATCATTGTCTTCTTCATGTTTGATTAGATCTTGTGTGTAGATGAGTGTTTGTTGAAAAGATGTGTTTATTTGATAATCATGAATGCTAGGAAATCATTTGGAAGGAAAATTTGATTAAAATTTTCTTTAAGAGTTTTTCTTTGAATTATCTCAATTATGGCCTTCTATGATTTTGAGTGTTTTGAAAGAGTTAGTTTTTAGAGAAAATGCATGCTTTTGAAATAGATATATTTAGTTGCATGTTATTTATGATAGATATTTTCAGTTGCATGTTATTTAAAGAAGATATATTTAGTTGCATATTTTTTAGAAAAGATATTTTCAGTTGCATGTTATTTAATGAAGATATATTCAGTTGCATGTTATTTATGAAAGATATATTCAATTGCATGTTATTTGAGGAAGATATATTTAGTTGCATGTTATTTAGAAAAGATATATTTAGTTGCATGTTATTTAATGAAGATGAATTTAGTTGCATATTATTTAATGAAGATATATGTAGTTGCATGTTATTTATGAAAGATATATTCAGTTGCATCTTATTTAAAGAAGATATATTCAGTTGCATGTTATTTAGAAAAGATATATTCAATTGCATGTTATTTATGAACGATATATTTGGTTGCATGTTATTTAAAGAAGATATATTCAATTGCATGTTATTTATGATAGATATTTTCAATTGCATGTTATTTAACGAAAATATATTCAGTTGCATGTTATTTATGAAAGATATATTTAGTTGCATGTTATTTAATGAAGATATATATATTCAGTTGCATATTATTTATGAAAAATATATTCAGTTGCATGTAGTGGTATTCTATTTTGAGAAATTCTATTTTGAGAAATAAATAAAATTCATACATGAGAATTCTTTTAGAATAACAAAAATAAGAAGAAGATTAATGCTATATAATTAAATATTATTTTATGAGAATTTCATAATGATGTGTTTATTATTGGAGTTTGGTTTCTTTTCTTGATTACTGGTATGGGTAGCATTAATTTATCTTTTAGGAGATGTAATTCCAGAGGTAAGGTTTTGGATGTTTAATCTATCATGTTTGTTTACCTTGCATATTATGTTGTGTCGGTGAACTTTTTCTATGATGATTCTAGCTTTGCATGTTTCTATCTTAGTTGGAACTAGTATTGAGATTCATGAGTTGTATTAACTTGGAGTTATACTTGATCTTGTGAAACCCTAGGGTAGGTTATCTAAGTGTATAGCAGGAAGTGGCTTGTAATTGGTGCTGGAGGTCGGAAGTGGCTACCAGGATATCTTATTATAGGTAGCTTAATAAGTGATAATTAATGGCATTGAGAGTTTAAAATGAACCTAATAAGATATTATGTGCCTTGCTCATGCCTGAGTTCCTGATTGAGTTTTGTACTAGAATGGGACTAAGAAGATGCTTGCCGCCTACATGGACTAGATATGGCATAGTTAGTACCTTATCTACATGAGGGGTTACTGATACCTCATAGAGTCACTAGGGCACCGGGGTCTGAAGAGACTACCAGGATAACCTTAGAGTTGGCTCGTGTGATGACACTTCCTTTATGCATCTTAGGTTTCCTATATGTGTTGGTTGCCTCTGGTTGTGTATGTTGTACCTTTTGAGTTAGAAGCTTTTAGGATCTCTTCCTTAGTTTGTTATGTTGTTGTTTGTTATCTGAGTGGGATCTATTGTTATCTCCTCAGCATGGTGGGAGTGGACCATTTAGGTTCACGAGGTTGGGTGGTAGTGATTCTTTTACCATTTGAGATTCTGACATTCGTGTACCAGTGCTGGATGATCCCTGTGGTAGTTGATTCTTCTTGTTCTTCTTTGGTGGAGATGTGATCTTCTTCTTCTTCTTCCTTTTTGTGATCTTGTATCATTGTATCAATTCTGCAGAGTTATCATGTCGTACTTCTTTTTGGTTATTGTATTCACATACCCTGTGACATGTGCAGTGGATGTAGGTTATTATGGTTACCTTATGGTACTAGTTGTATCTATGTTATCTTTTATGTGATGTTGCATTTTTCTTTCATTTGTTTATATGAGTTTGTAATTATGTCTAATCTAAATTAATTAATTTTATATTCACGTAATCTTCATCATGGAATCCTTGAGAGTTGTAACGTATGTGAGTTTTTCATTTCATTGTATTGCTTCCCTATTGTAAAACTTTGATGTTGTTGAATGTTAACACTTTAAAAAAAAAATTATTCCGCAAACTTAGATGCATGTTTAGGTTAAGTTCTCATGGGTTCCCTGGCGAGGCATTACACACATTCTCCTCAAGTAATCTCTTAGCCTAGTTTGGTTCCTTCCATTCTTCCTCCTAAGGAAGAAAAGGACCCAATGTTGATTTATCCTTACCCAAACCAAATTTCTAGAGAAACCAAATGCAATCATCATGCCCGTGACCACCATTGCAAGCCTCATGCTAGAGATTGTCAATGTGTTTCTCAAAACATTTCTTCTCCTCATACACCTCCTGATTCTTCACTTCCCTTTGACCAACCCATGCTTGAGTCAATAGAGGAAGTGAGTTTAAACATGATCAAAATGAACAAAAAAGAAAATCTTATTCATACCTTAGATTCTATTACAATAAATTTTGATGAAGAGGATACTATTGATGATGATGTTCTTGATGATAACAATGATATTCATGCTAGTGATTATGATGACTATATTACTATTGATATTGATTATGATTTACCAGCTATGCTTTATCAATAGTTATCTATCATTCCTAGTGACAAACACAGTGACCTATCTTCACAACATGGTCCTTGTTTAGAACTGGCTAATGTTCCATCTTCCATGCTTGATCTTTTCTCTCTTGCAAGTTTCCCACATTCCCTAAACACTATAGCCCAAGATGGGGAGGGAGGGGGGAAAGAAATGCACTATACTAGCTCCTCTTATGTGGTGGATTTTGTGCATTTTCTCATTGTAATGTGCTTCCCCCATGCTGAGCTTCTTTTTTTTAAATGACCCTTGTTGCTCCAAGGTGATAAAGGAATCACAAAGTTGTAAACATTCTTCTACTTATATCTCACTTCTTCTATATGTCATTACATGTTATGTCGTGCATGTGCCACTATTTTTAAATGTGTCTTTGTGTCATTTTTTGGGGATGATGAAAAATGGTAGCTACCTATTCTTTTTGGCCTCTACATGATGTCATCCCAAAAAGACTCTTCTTTGTAAATCTTACGCACTTTTCTTCCATTGTGCTTGTAGCTCTACTACCTTTGGGGGATGATGGAATATCATTTTGATATAATATTTCATGTATTATCATGATCATAATAACCCCAAAGTTAGTAGTTCCCTTTCATGCTCTCTTTTTTCATGTTCTCATTTTCCTTGATTTGTCCTTTCTTGGGGGTATTTCATAGTGGAAACATTTCTTGTGGATGATTTCATGCTCTATTAAATCCATTTCTCCTGTTAAGGCATAATCAATTGTTGTAACATGGGGGCATACACTTTTCCCCATATTTCACATATTGCACACACATGCACTAATTTAATGCTATATTTTTAGGGATCCTTAGACTGATCCCTACTTTCATTTTGGTCCTTAGACTTACCATGCACATTTGGTCCTTAACTTACCACTTTTTAGATCCTTAGTCTGATCCTTCTTTCTTTGATCCCTAAGGGAACTTACCTTTTCCTTAGGACTAATCCTTCCTTATCTAGATCCCTTATTGCATACACTTTCCTTAAGGACCGACTTAATGATGGATTGAACTAGCATAATGTAGATTGCTAAACCTTTCAATGCCATCTTTTACAATACTTTCTTTGTGTGGTTCACAATAAGACAAACTCTTATTGGGATAGTAATCACACCCCTCTCTCTCTCTCTCTTTATTTTTTTAGAGATGTCTATCATATCTTGGTTTTGGATTTGCTGAGGACTTAAGTCACTTGAGGGATTCATGTTTCCTTGTTTCCTTGATCTTGATGATATTATCATATGCATTTTGTCTACTTTACCATAAGAATGAGTTTTTCACATACTCCCACTAGAGTGGGGGATAAATGTACCATCCTAAAAATTTAGCACCCATAATTGGAGTCTTTAGGACCTTTTAGGCCCCACTTTGGTGATTTTGAGGTCTAAATGTCTTTATGATTGATTCCTGTAGCATTTATTTTCTTCCTCCATAGCTTATCACATCCCCTAGACCCATGAAAATTTCAAAAATGCTTCTTGGACAAGGCCACCTAGGTCAGCCTTTTCCTAGAAAAGGCCTCTTAGATCAGCCCTTTCCTAGAGATTTTTGTTTAAGTGGGATCAAGGCCTGATGTGGGATTGTTTCTTCCAAATCTTGAATTAAGATCATCCTGACAATATTGAGTCCTAAAATGAGTATAAGAGGACATCAAAGCCTCTCATTTTTATATCCATGATATTTATTATAATACATTACATGTTATCCATGATTATGCAAGCAATTCACTATTGTGTAACTCTTGCTGATTTTGAGAGCAAGTATAATCAAGCTTATTGAGGATTTGGATTCAAGATTTGATGGAAAGAATCCAATTCAATATATCCAAGTCTCCATTTCTTCAAGATCCATTCAAGAAAAGGAAATATTCTCTCATTGATGTAAGTTTCTCTTCCATGGTGGACAAGTAGAGGAATTCTCAAGAAAACAAGAAGATTCATACATTCATCCTTCTTCCTCCTACTCCATTGAGGTTATCAAGCATACATTCATTCAAGATCTAGGATTGGAAAGTGTAGATCTATTTCATTTGTGAAGTAACCCTTGATTATACAATACATATCAATCATTTCAAGCATCTTCATGGATTTAACTAATTTCTACATCCATTCATGAAGGTTTTCCATGCAAGGTGAATACTTACATTTATCTTGTTTACATTACTTTTCTTATGAAATTTTGATTCTATTTCAAATTTGATTACTATATAGGGGTTTGACCAAGGAAAACAACTTTCTACAACCTTTTCCCCTTTTCATTGTGTGTAGGAACATGTTGTGGAGTTATGGATTCAGATTTGAAAGCCTTGAATACAGCTCTAAACCCTAGAGAGTTTCATCAAATTTGGAATCAAAAGGACAAGGCCAAATTTTTCACCCTCATCCTAGACAAGGCCACCCAAGTTGGCCTCATCACATAGGTCTCATATTTTCATAGAAAGAAGTTATAGGTTCTAGAGACCCAGATTATGTGGAGTTATAGCCAATTCAGACACCTCTTCGATAGTCAAAATCAAATCTGGAGGCTCATTTGCCTCTTTCTTTTGCAAGGTAAGTTCATTTATTCCTATTTGTATTTGTACTTACTTTATTATATCAATTTCACATATCATTTACAACCCATTTACAATAAAGGAATCCAAAACCCTATATTGTGGATCTCGTATTAGCACCCATACCCTTTTGGTTGTGTTAATCGGATTCACCTTGCTAGAGTGTTTTGCATGAACTAATGTATGTAGGATTTGGTGAGTGATCTACCTCTTAGAATTTATCACCATTTTCTCCATTTAAAAAGTACTCAGAGTACCCCACTTGTGTGCCAATATAAAAAAAATCTACATCCCAATATTCCTTATAATAAAGAGATAACAAGAAAGATGGCAAAGGGACTAGTTAAAAAGTATAGTACATGGAGAAGTGCATGGTTTCATAAATGAAGGAATACTCACTAAAGAGGGATCATCACATGTCCCTTGAAGATAAATTCATATAATTGGAAAGATTATAAAAAATATATACATAATCCTTAACTCTTTTGAACACTCATATCCTTAGAATCATCATGTAAATAACTTGCACTAGTCATGGCGCAATAGTAATATCAATAGTATCCAATGTGTGGGTGGGTGCAATAAGTTGGGTCCCAATTCGGTGGAAGTCTGTTGAGGAAATAAATTGCCGCCAGAAATGGGCACCCATTTTATAAGAAACGGGAAATTGTTTAGCTTTAGGTGCTTGACCCATGAAAATTAAAATGGATGCCCATCTAAGAAATGGGCACTCGTTTATCTCCGAGCACTTGAGCTGAAAGAGGCACCCATTTTTTATAAATTGAGTGCCCCTTTTCCACAAATTGGGTGCCCATATTGGAGAAGTATTTATTTATTTTAACTGATTTCTTATTCATTTTGACTATTTAGAAAATAGGCTAGCGATTTGGAGAAGATGGGTTCCTGACTCTAACATCACCAACAACCCCCTTAGTCACATTTTTTTCACATTTCAGGTAAGTACATTTTTTTTTTTTATATTAATATTCATTTTTCTTTTCTTTTTTTGCAAAACAAGAGTAGTTAATTATTATTTTTTAATTATTGAAATGTAATTGTATGTTAAAGTTTTAAATTATTTTTTCTAATATTCTAGAAAAAAATTAATTTTACGTAAAAAAATTATTTTTAAAGTTCCCATTTAGTTCGTAAAACATTAAAAAACTTTAGAAAATACGAAAAACCAAAAATAGTTAAAACTTAAAACCCTAGGTAGAAAATAAAAACTAAAATTTAAACCCTTTAAATATGTAAACTCTAAAACATAAACCCTAGACACAAGTGAAACATTTTAAATACGTAAACTCTAAAAACTACCAAAAAACACAAAACCCTATGTAGAAAATGTAGAAAACAATCTCTCTCTCTCTCTCTCTCTCTCTCTCTCTCTCTCTTTCTCTCTCTCTTAATTTAAAAATCTTGGTATGGTTTTTTTCAATGTTTAATTTAGTTGTAGTTGTGTATAAGTGCATGTTTAAAGTTGTATTTTTAAATGTTGTATTTAATTATATGTAGGTTATATTTATTTACATATTTGATGGATGATTTTACCATAGAGGACCTTTTATGTCAACAGAAACCACAACCTCCACCCCCTCCATCTCCACCCCCATCTTGACATCCAACTACACTTCCACCTACACCTCAAGAATTGAGAGAGAGCATAATGAAAAATATACATGCAATTTTACAAGATATTAATAAACTATAAATGATCCCCACCCACCTCCACATCTATTACACCTTGCAAATAGCATGAAAGGCATTGTAGATTTTGTTTAGCACTAGACATTGAGCTCAATAGTGTTCGAACATGGAGGGAGTCTATGAAAGCTTTTTATGTTGATGGCCTCTCTTAAAAAGAGGTTAATGATATAAAAATTACAAAAAATATTTGAAACACTATTTTGTGAACCATAAAACTAAAGAAAATACACCTAGCAATAAGCCACACATTTCTATTAGGTGGTGTCAACACCTACAAATTGCTGCACATTTTTAGGAGTAGTGGTGGATGGTATTTGACCATCCACCACACACTAATCATGAGGTTCCATTGTATTTTTTGAAAAAATTGTGGGCTCAATCTGAGCTGGGTGGGAAACCCAATTACTTTGATATGAGAACATTCCTGGGGGTTGGTGGTAGTATGCCACAAGATAGGATAGGGGCCCATTTTAGTGATGTTGTTCAAGCTTGTGCATGTGATAATCTCATTGTTCCTCCTCTTTCTCCAGTTATCCTTTCATCCATATAGCATTGAGCAATGGTTTCTGATCTTCGTTCATTGATTTCCCTTCTGAAAAATTTGTTGGAGTAGATGACCTAGATTAGGGCTATCCCTAGCACACCACATATTTTCATGAGCTTCGGCGATATATGTATGGTTCACCAGAGTGATCATGCCCCTGCTAATGTTAGACATGGTGATGCTATGTTGGAGATGACATCACATCATATGTTGATTTTCTCTGCATGGATGATGAGCATCCTACATAGGTAAATTTATTTATAATTTACAATGCAATATTAGATTCCATATACACATTAAATTCCATAACATGTGGATTTTTCTGTGAACAAATGAGGGTTGAAAATATCTCATCTATAGTTGTGGACACGGGGGAGTGTCATCATTTTACCTTGACACCTAGATATCTCAGCACCTCATTCATGATATGTATATTGATCTAGATACATATAAGTACATTTAAAATAAATAACTAAAACTCAAATTTAATAATGTGTTGATTTTTTTTATTTTATTTTTTAGGGTATATCATTTACTGAGGTTGCCTCTTCTTCATGCTATGGCTCATCGGTCACAAAGACTCAACCTCACATACCTATAGTATCTTTTTCATCTATAAATTATAATTGTTTATATGCTTACTAATTTATGTGTAACTTTGATCCATGTTTATTTTTTATAATTGTAGGATATTGAATTGTCTGAGGATGCCTCACATATACATCTTGACCCATCAGTGACATTGGCTATGTTGGTGTTTGAAAATACTTACGCCACTTAGGGCTACCAATATGCCTTGAGACTAATGTTAGGAGTGGTTAATTCCAAATATGAGAGCTCTGCAAGACAACTAGACCAACTATAGGGTCTTAATATGCCCTCTTCTACTTCTGGCTCTGCAAAACCAAGGTGGGTGCACCTAATCCAGATAAAACTCCACTCACTACACACCTTATAAATCTGGATTCATAAAGCAGATCATAGTAAAGGATTACTAAATACTAACTAGGTATTCATTGAATCAACTCTACTATGCAGGGTAAAATGGTCTTGTGAAGGGTATTACTACTATCAACCAAATAATGAAAAAGACTTAAAATGGTGTTGATATTCAAAGATGTAGGAAATAGCCAAAACCCATCAAACACTGAACTCAACTGAATGTACTAATCCTTGATCAGTACCATTATCCATTGGGCAAATCATCAAATGCAAGTATAGAAACATGAACCAACTACTGTCAAAGACTCAAAGCCATAAATACAACTATTCCAACCCATCCACTACTTATAAGATCCTTTTGTAGATGAATCTAATGAATTTATGCCCTATCCACAATATTTTTCACTTGATCCTAGATCAATAACTAAAGACTAGAACATATACAAAGGTAACCCAATGCAATGGACCAGAAAATCCAAAACTCATAAGACTGACACCAAGGAGAGACTTGAAAGCAGGGTAATTTTTAGTGGTGAATATTCACCTTTTGGTGAATTCTGGGAATAATGTCTTGTGGAATTGGTGAATCACACAGGTATACGCTGGCAAATATTCACCCAATCTTGACACGATAACCGCTGAATATTAATTGGAATCACCAATCAGATTTTTTGTTTGACGCTATTGACCATCACAGTCACCTATAATTAATGTGACGTGGTTCTTTTAACAGTCTTTTATTCACCAGCGATATTAATTATGAATTGCATATAAAATTTGAAATAGCCAAATGGTTTATATTGTTATCTTAACCACAACCTATTTCGCCACCCGTTAATTAATTATTTTATTGGTCCACGACGTATTTTGCCAACCCATTAATTAATTGTTTTATTGGTCCACAATGTATTTCGCCAACCTGTTAATTAATTATTCACCATGTATATTTAATTTTTCACCAAACATAGCATTGATCAGGTCGGCACTCGGCACATTTTCGCCAAAAGCCCAGGATTTTAAAAATTGGAAATTTGAAATTTGGTATCATGGATTGATATAAATTCAAATCAAATTTAGAAAACTTAGAAGTAGTCTTATCATGCGTCGTTACAAATTTTTGGAGCCGGAACCTGGAGGGCCAGATTTACAAATAACAATCTTACAATAGTAAATAGAGGATTCAGTATTTTAGAGAGTCAAAAATCAGAGGAAGTAGGACAAAGGTAAACAATTATTTGTTCAACTTCATATTTCACAATTCACAGTAGAGGCTAGAATCCTCTAGAATCCTAGTGACTAGTGAGAGGTCATTGGGTAAAGATGTCAGACAAGGGTGGCTATCTTGAGGCTGAGATTGAGTATCCTTAGGCTACTACTGCTGAAGGGATTCAGATATCAGGGGAGGTTGAGACTCAGGGCAGTGAAGAGATTGGAAAGCTAGACAAGGGTAAGACTCCTCGGGGCAGTGAAGGGCCTGGGAGGCCATCAAAATGCCCAAAACTTAAAGATACTACCATAAAGGCTTTCTTTGGAGTTGGTAATGTTTCTACTCCATCAACATCTGCAATTGCGAGTGCAAAATCCATTCACAGTAGCTCACCAGTACCAGTACCACAAGCTGGGGTTGTCATTGAGTTAAATGAAAATCAAAATGCATCAAATGAGGATAACAATGGTGGCACGAGAGAAGATGTTATAAGGGATACGCAGAACCAGTTGGAAGAAAATGGTAGCAATGAAGATAATAATAATGTTGGTAGGCAGAAAAGAAAAAGGGAAGTAAAAATGGGGCGGGAGTGGGAAATGGCAAGAAATTTTAAGGTTGATTGGGTAGCAAATTATTGGTTCATTGAACCATTCCTAAGTAATGATGAACAACCAACAGAATGTAGGTGTAAGATTTGTACCTAGAAACTTAAAAGAGAGAAGAAGTTGCAGCTAAAGCTTGACACTATAGAAAAGCATATTGGTAAGGTTTATGAAAAATAGACCATAGACAGACAAGAAATATCAGTAGTGAGATGGAAATCAAAGGAAGAATGTCTTCATGTTAAGTATGCCATAAAATATGAAGAGCATAACAAGAGAATGGCAGTAATTGCTAGTAGTGAAAATCCAATCAAGGCTGGGTTTAAACATGCAGCCAATGAAGCAAACCTGGCAAAGACTGTTTAGATGAGTGTTGTTTTTCATATTATGTCCAGAGGGTGTCCTATGAGAGACTTCTTAGAATATGGTAATTTATTATGTTTTTTGAAAGTTCCTCACTATCCCATGTCACATTGGTCAACAAACATTGGATGGGAAATGACAAATTGTCTTTCTGAGGTGGAAAAGCAAAATTTACAGGAGAAAGTAAAATAGTCCAGATTCATTTCATTATCCATAGATGAAGTTACTGCAGTAGATAACACTGCTTGGATTTGTATGCATGTGTATATAGTAAAAGAACATGTCCGCCAAGCTCATCTACTCTACGTTCATAAAATGAGGGGCAATTCAACAGCAGAAAACTTATATTATGAAGTGAAGAATGCTTTGCATGAAATTGCTGGTATGGATGATTTGACAATTGGAAAGAAGTTAGTGTGTGTTGTAGTTGATGGAGCTGTAGTAATGCAAGGCCAAAGGAATGGTCTCTGTGAAAGATTACAAACTATTATTGCACCTTACATGCTTGACATACATTGCATGGCCCATCGAATGAATTTAGCATATAAAATTGTAAGTGATTTTCCTACAGTGTCAAAAGTTGAAGATCTAGTTCATGACATATACTCTTACTTCTGCAGAAGTCCTAAACATTTTGCAAAATTTAAGATTTTCTCAGAGGGAGTAACACCAGGAAACAAGCTTCTCATGGATGTTGAGACCAGATGGATCTCTTTGCATGGACCAGTAGAAAGAGTTCTAACAGAATATCAATCCTTGATCGGAGTAATATATGAGCAATGCCTCATAGTAGACAAAGCTCCTGATTTGTTACATAAGTTAAGTGATATAGAGACTCTATTAACTTTAGCCAGTCTTCTCCCCATGCTAGATTTAATGAACAAGCTTGTTAAGAAAGCCCAAGACAGGACTATGTATATCCATGAGTACTCAAATTTACATAAAATGACATGCGTTGCCCTGGATAATTTATACTCACATATGATAACAATTCAAAGCCCAAATTTTTTTAGGTGGTAAATAATTAAAAATTTGAATCATGCTGAGAATTTTTTTCAATTCAATGCAAAAAATGATTTATGTGTGTTTGTGAAAGGATATGAAATACCAATGCACCAATCTAAGACAGGCAAGCGAGGCAGACTACTTCCAGTTAAAAGGGCTGATTTTGACATGTTTGTTAAATTTGTTAGTGAGAATTTGAAGTCAATTTCCTACCAAATTTTAAGTGAGATTCGTGAAAGATTCCCTAGAGAATAAATTCTTGAGGCCATGGGTTGTGTGTTTCCTCATTTTTGGAAAAACATCGAAGATAGACAACATGATGCTCATATGTTTCATAAAAAAATTGATGAATTGATCAGAGAGTTTTCAAAACATGCAGATTGCAATGGACAACCAATTGATGGAATTATAGATTCAGCTATTCTTAAAAAACAATGTAGACAATTTGCATCATGTATGAAATTGCAGTTAAAAAACTTGGAGAATCCATTTCAACCTGGTGCAATAACCAGGCTTTGGAAAAGGATAGAGCAGAGTGAAGTACTACGTGATTGAATATCAAAATATTTCAAACTTGCTGATTTATGTCAAACAATGATATTGGGGTCAATGGAAGATGAAAGAGTTTTCAGTGCATTGGGGTTTTTGAAATCAAAGATCAGAAACAAACTAGACAAAAATTTGGAAACTTGCTTGAGGTTGTTTGTAACTCAGTACAATGTTACAGACTTTCCTTATGATAGGGCATTGGAAATTTGGAATTCCCTATGTGAAAGACGAGGGCTTTTGAACACTACTTCAAAACATGGTGGTTCAAAGACAAACGATGGATCTTGGTCCCAGACTCAGAATGAAGATGAAGAGTTTTTTGATTTTGAATACCCAACTCAAAATGAAGAAGAACCTCTTGCTAGTAGTAGTAGTCAATTTCAGGAGTTGGATTCCATGTGGGATATAGAAGAGGGTGAGGCAGACTGCTCACTGACACTGAGTGAAGAGTGAACTATGAAGTGATTTAGAATTAGCATTCGGTTAATAGGTATTTATAATTTTATACATTGTATACTTATTACTCTACTTGTTGGATAAATTGATAATGGAATTGGACTTGATTCTGAATATTTATTAATTTATTGACAATTTATTAATTGACTCATATTCAGCTACAAGCCTATGGGTACAAGTAATAAGTATTGTTCATGATTTTTGTAATTTCAATTTTGATTTTTGTAATTTGTAATTTGAAATTTTGAATTCATGATTTTTGTAATGTAGATTGTATAAACTAGAATGCCCCTCTTTGTCCACAATAGCAGGTGCCAGGGATATATATGATTTTTGTAATTGTAGAATGTTCAAGAAATTTGTAATTTGATATAACCTTGTGAAGTCCCACACAAAACCTTTCGTAACCTCTCATCTGTTTAATCTTGTAACTGATTAACCTTTACGAAGTTACACCTTTTTGCCAGATGCTTCATCGTAGCTTCGTAACTGCCAACACTAATGGCCAACAAACCCTCGCAAAGCTCCATAAACCAACTGATCCTAACAAAGTGTTCCGAATTTATGCACGCCATTAGTCAAGAGTCCTTTGGAAGTTTGGAACCCATTAGCATCCTAACCACTTAACCATGGAGAAGTTACGAAACAACTTAGCGTTACTTCGAAACATTGCTGGTGGTTTGTTAGTAACACACACATGCTTACTAGTATATCCTAGATTTTATCAAAGGTTCCTAGATTCACACTACTTACTAGTATATCCTTAAGAAAAACTTTAGAGAATTTATGTTATATTCAAAGCTTATTTAATCTGATCCTGGATCAAAGCTGAGAAATATGAACATACACAGAAAGATTATTCATGCAATGAATCAGAACAATTCATAATTCAAAGAGAGATACTCAAGGAGAGATATAAATCTTGGATTATATTCAAATGCTATATCATATCATGCTCACAAAATGCTTTACAATGTAACCTTCTAAAAATAACTTGAACCAGAAGATAATGTCTTCTATAGAAAATATGCCTATTACAGTCTATGATATTCCAGACTCAAGAAACTTATCAGTCAAATTGATCAAGTTCTCGGTCCTTTTTCATTGATCCTGGTAATCCTTTTATAGAAAATAAGGATTGCAAACAAGCTTCGGATCATTTTAGAAAAGACAAGAAAGGAGCGTTCATATAGGACAAAAAATGAAAATAAAACTTTCTAATTCTCATTACAAAACTTTAAAATGGATCGTTAAAATGAGCACCAAAAATCATGTAGTAACTCCCAAGGGCAGTTCAGCTTCTGCCAAGTGTAATAGCCATGATCATGATAACTGCTTGATGACTTTATCCTTGTTGGCTTTGATCTTGAGGGTTTGGAACACTGTCACTTGCTACCTCCTCATTTGATGCTTCTTCTTCTTCTTCTTCTGAACTCTCTAAGGGATATGTTGATTTCCAAGTCATATAGGTCTCCTCACTTGGCCAATGAAAGGCAAGGACTTCATCCTTCTTTGGTAATAGTTTGTTCCACTCAGCAACCAACTGGTGAACCTCTATTCTGATATTAGCAAAATGCATCCTAGCATCTTGAAGGAGCTCAACAAGTTGTATGAATGGGATATTATCATCTGTATCTAAAATGGAGTCTATTTTAGATAATACTTGTCTATCTATCTGCTCCATCCATTGATCCTTATCTTTAATTACCCCATCTGCCTTAATGAGACCAGGAAAAATTTGAAGATCATCCTAGAAGTATCTTACCCTTAAGATTTATGATCTTCTTCTTATACTTTCCCTATTTACCTCAAAATCAAAAAGATCCTTAACAAACCTGTAAGTGTTTGTTAGCTCTATATCCACAATAGATTTGTCCTTAATTTGATCAAAAAATGATTTCAAATTATCTTTCCTTGTAATCCACTTTTCCAAAATCTTGTCCACAGTAGCTGCTTCTTTCTGAAAAGATGTTAAGACAACTTCCAATTGATTTGTAGTTTTATATAATTCCTTAGGTCTTACCTTTGCAACAAAGTGTGAAATAACATCCTTTATTTTCTTTTCATATTTCTCCTTTACCTTTTGATCAATGTCTTTCTCATCAGTGGAAGGAGGAAGAGGAGAAGAAGGAAATTCAATAATAGGGCTTGAAGAGGAAGGCCCAGTAGGGGAGGAAGCAATCTGCATCTGCTTTGATAATTGCATTGGGCCATGCTCCCCCAATCTCTTCTTCAAATCTGCAATTAAAGTATCTCTTTCAAGAATCCCCTGTTTCAACTCACCATAAACCTTCAAAATTGCTTCCAACTTGGTAGTGAGTTCTTCCTTCTCTTTGGCTTCCTTTTTTGCCACCTTTTCTATTAATTGTGCTATGGCCATTACCATACCTGATACTTCAACCAAAGAAGTATCAGTAACCCTTCTTACAATTAGACTCCCTGAAAGGTCATCTCTGACAATTTGTTTTCCCCTGTTATTTTCATTCTTTCTTAGGGACCACATTACCAAAGCCTGGTGATTGTCACTAAAAGTGACCCCTTTGATAGCCTGTTCTACTTCCTCTTTAGTCTTGTGGAAAGGAGTGGTCTATTTTTTGACTACGTTAAAAACCACTGCATCAGCTATATCCCACTCTGGAAGGATTAGTACTCCTGATACTTTCACCATATCTCTTCCCTGTTCTAGAGTGATTTGCTTAAATTTTGCAGCCATCTCTGTTTTCACTTCCTCCTCTATGATTTGTAAATCCTTCTCTAGATTCTCTTCATGTCTCTTCTCACAAATTTCTTGAAACTGGTTGATGTTCAATTTCCAAAGAAATTGCATGAAAACCGTAGTTTTAACAAAAGCATCATTAGCCAAAAACTCCTGACAAGCTTGCTTGATTACAAGGTCTAATTCTATACCTACCAATTCCCCTACTGTTAAATCCAACTTGGGCTCTTCTGGTGCCTCTGGCACTCCCTCATTTATTTCTTCATAGGTCATAAATATTTAACCTAGAGCATCTACTTGTTGTACCTATTCTATAACCTCCTGGTCATCCAAAATGTTTAGAGGTGACTGTGATGGAGAGTAATATTCTTCAACATGAACAAGTCTTTCTTCTAATCTCTATTTCTTTGATGGGGGTGGAGAATCAGTTACATCCTTAGAGGCTTGAAGATGAGGAGAGTTAGGGACCTCTATAACCTCCTTTTGTTTCTCAACTTGTTGTGAAGTTGATGGGACATCCCTTTTATCCATCTTCCTTTGTTGGCTTTGCTCTGGTACTACAACATTGTAACCAGTCTTCTTTTGTACCATGTACCTCCCTGGGGGTAATCCTTTTACAAATACAGGTTTTCTCAGCAACTGTTTAGCCCTTTCTAGGTCATCCCTCATCACCTTGTCCTTCTTTTCACTCAGGGTCTAAAAGATATCCTGGAAACAATTCATGAGCGTATTTATTTTCTTGCCAATTGGAGTTATGCTCTTCAAGGGGTCCCATCTAGAATCAAAATGTTAGATGAAATCCAATGTCTTTTTGTACACCAGCCATTTTTCTTTCCTAACCTCCTGTTCCTCTAACTCTAGGGTATTTCTGACAATATCTTTAGGAAAGTTAAAAATGTGGTTAACCATGGCACATTTGGCTCTCTTCTTAAACATCTCATTATAAAACCCCTCAGGGTATGTTGTCCTAGCAATTACAGTAGCCATATGGTATGGAGCCATGATTTTATCTATGTGAACCCATCCACCCTTGGTAATTATGAACTAGTGGGAAATGGTAACATTTGGGAACAGAGTTCCCTTGCCTTTTCCAGTGAGGGCACACTCTTTAATATCTCCTAATTGCCTAATAAATTTTTTGATTCCAATCCTAAGGGGTACATGATAAGGCAATACAAAAGGGGTTCCCCTGAAACCATACAACCTGATGACAGTTGATACATTGTAGAAAATGACATCACCCCAATTGTGTATAATATTCAAATTTTTAGCAAACTGGTTTGGCCTAATGAGCTGTGCCAATGCTACTGGGATTCTTGGGTTGTCTTGGACAAACAACTTCCTGAGTCTGGCTGCAAAACATTTATCAAAATTTGTGAAACTGTGATCCCTTTTATCCCAGGTCATTGTGAGGCTCCACAATTGGACTGGCATATCTTCAACATCCTTGTGTCTTACCAACTCCATTTCTTGCTCAAAATAATTTTCTCCTTAAACAAAAACATGTACATTATGAAAGAATACCAGCAGAAAAGCCTATCATCTTCATTCTTTTGAATCTTCACTAATCCATTATGGATTAATTCAGCAATAAATGGAGTAAAATCAAAGGTAATAGACAAGTGTGGGTGCAGAATTTGAATCACCATGCACATCAAATGTATTGGCATCCTTTCACTGACATCCTCTCCAAAAACTTGACATAATGACCAATATGCTCCCTTAGCCCTGAAGTCAAAATATTATATCGTAAAAGGCTCCTATGTGTTCTGTCCCATGATAACCATTTTCCCAATTTTGGTGCAAAAATCCTTCAATAATTTGCCTCTGAAATAGTTTCTTTGTGCATCATACACTTGCTTTAGTTCTTCAAGATCAATATTCTCTAGACTGTCTAAGGGTTCACTTAACCTGAACACCTTCCTAATCTCTTCATCAGAAATTTTGATCAATAACATTCCTTTTGCATCCCTACCCTCCCTAGTGATTGGGTCATAACTCTTTGCAACCTGGGTCATCAAATCAACATCTAAAAAGACGTCGGGTACCACAAGTTTTCCCAGGTCAAACTGTCATATATTGCTTGTAGGGCGAGGAGTATTTCTCTGACTAAAACCCACTTTGAATAACTCTAAGCCAATGATATCAGGGTCACCATTTGCATTGATTGTACCAATTTTGGCCTCCCTAATAAAATGTGTTGTGTCATATAGACCATCCGCTACCTTTACCCTAGGGTCTTTGGGAATCAGATTCTTGGTTTTCACTAGGTTAGTAGTAGAGTCAGGAAGTAACTGCAATAAATCCTCATGCAAACCTCTTTCACTGTACTCAATTTTACTAGACAATTCTTTCCTTGGTGCCATTTTAGGGTTTATGCTAAAAAACCATTGCAAGATATACAAACTATGGGACTATGATTCTTTTAGTATGGAAGCAAATCATATAAGTATTTTACCGACCTTTTTTCTAGGAAATCACCGGGAGACAACAACCAGTCCTTGCAATTCTTCATGCTTGGGTCTCTACAATTTTTTGATCTCTTTGTGCTTCTGAGAGTGCACGGAATTCTGATATATGAACAATTAAAACACTCACCTTAGCAATTTATTTGGCACGATTCAACCATTACTCCTCTGAAAAAATGAACTGTCACTTCTCAATGGGAAACTTGAAATTTGCATCACTTTATCTTCAGTTTGAATTAGGATCGTCAATTCTTACTAGCATATCATCTAACGGTTTGTTCACATGATCTCATAGCATGAAAAAGGCCTATGCGATCATATGAAAATATTCATACCCGTCTTTTCACTGGCGGTAATCCCTGCAACCTTTATTGTTAGAACAACGATTAGTCACATGATCTTATAACTTAAAAATAGCCTATACGATCATATGAAAAACTGCTAGCATGCAACCACTATCAGCATCCTTTTGAGTTACTAGTGCCACTACTTTTAGCCAATGAAAAACCACCACTTGTGAAGAGAGCTATCGGCGGTCCCACCTAGGAATCGCGCTTGTCTTTATGCAAGATCGAGGGTTGGTCGCATGATCTCATAGGCCTCTAAGATCCTATGAGATTATATGATAGCTGTTTGATCTTTCCTTTGTTACTTTGAGCTTTGAAGATCCTTCTGACACTAGCCCCACCATCTTAAATAAAAATTTTCCACTTGTGAGATACTTGTCAGCGGCCCCACTTTGTTCCCACATTAAGCTTCATTGGAATTTCAACGGTTAGTCTTATGTTTGCATGGCTTGGAAAGATTCCATGTAAACACACGACCATCGTTAGATCTTCATTAAAGATTCAAAGTTGAATGACATCCAAAACATTAGAATATGAGGTATTCAGGACTTAGGACATATTATTTATATCACCGAGCCTTTGGAATTAGGGAAAATAAAGATATGATCCCCGCGCGATGATAAAATAAATGCACGTGCTCTTCTATGAACCTAAGTGACTCAAAAAGTAACACTCAAATAGAATTGTAAAGAGCGACCTAGGTTTTTTATGAAAGTGGCAAATATTTAGGGCTTTCCTCAAACTTGAACTTTAACTAGGGCTGGCTAGATATGGGGGAAAATCTTGTTAAATTTGCAAGATTTTTTGTGGGTTTTCTATAGCAAAAATATCACAATCTTTTAACACTTATGCACACTTAAATTTTATAAAAATTTCACAAGATTGACATACTGAAAAATTGAAGTGCCAACACCTTTCTAGGGTTTAATGGATTTTTAGAGCATATCTCAACCTAGCACTTAGGGTTTTAACATTTTGATCAAAATTCAGGCCTTCGGGAGGAAAATTGCAGGAAATTCTCAAAACAATTGTGAAAACTGAAAATACTACCAACATGGTCAATTTATTATTTGTCAATTACCTAATTTCCTAATACTAAGCATTTACTTAATTAGAATTGAGATTCTTGAAGTTGACTTGAGCTAATGAATGAGCTTTGTTAGGGATTTTTCTTGCATGAATCAAATTTTTGAAAGGTTACTTCAAACTATGCTTCTTGAGACTAATTCAAACAAGAGAAAGACCTAATTGCTGACTCTGAGGATTGGATAGGATAGTCCTTCATTTTTGAGCTCCACATACTTAGGCAGGTATTACCATATTACCTTCTAATGATTACTGATAAAAGTAAAGAGACAACAACAATATATGGCAAAACTTGCAGTGTATTTGTATTAAAATCAACTCGCTAATTACATTCAAAATTCAATTACTCAGAAGGTCAGACACATAACTTAGAAGTCTGCTTCAAAGAAATTCTGTTCAAATTTTTCTATTATCTCTCAACTCTATCCCAAAAATGAGTCTTCAACTCTATTTATACCTCGTTTCAACCATCTTGGAATTCCCTCATGAATGGGAATGCAACAAGCTTCGGATGGTTGAAAACCCTAAACCTAAAAAGCATAATGATAAGAAATAAAGCAATAAAAGACAAAATACAATGAGCCCTCAGGTGGTGGAAAGACAAAATTGTTTTGGCCTGTTCTGCATCCTAGATCACTAATAACTAACACCTTTATCTATGAGTATTCATGATAGCTTTTGTTATAACAAGATATGGTGACTGCCATTCTGGCTAACTTACACCATTCTTAAATGATAGCTTATCATCCCTGTATTCTGAGCTCAGGTGTTAGGTGCTCCAGATGTCCTCCTTACTCATCATCCAAAATGTCCAAGTCAACTGCAGTGGATTTAACTTTCTTGGCCTTTGTTAGCTCATCCCATGTAGTTACTTCTTCCTCTGATGGCCAATTGAAGTCCTGGATGAGCTGCAGTTGTGCTTTTTGTCTTCCCCACCTGGCATCTGTAATTGCTTTGACATCTATTACAAACCTAGTGAGATCTGTCTCTGCCTTAATAGCTTCATCCAGGGTTTTATTGAAGCTCTCCAAATCAACATTATTCCCCTCACCTAAAAATGCCTCCTTCCTAGGCAATAAAAGATCAGCATCTAACCTCCACTGATCAAGGCTCTTTATGGCTCCATCCCCATTCTTAATGGAAGGGATAAACTTGTTGGAACAGGAGCTGAGCATGGCTATCTTAGCCTCTATCAAATTTGCCTTACCCTTAAAAAGTGGTAATATGGCTTTAATTCTATCTATCTCCTCACCAACCCTCACAACTATCTCTAGAATATCACTTCTCAAAGATTGAACAAATGACAATCTATCAAAAAGTGGTGTTCTGGTAGACCAAGTTGCATGATACCCGCTTAAAATTTGTACATAGCTATCCACTTCTTTTTATAATTCTAGCAACTTTCCATAAGCATTAAAAACAAGATCAAATTTATCTTTAATTACATTTATTCTATGCTACAGAATATCTAACAGGGCCTGTAAGATGGCCTCATTCTTCTCCTCATTTATCTTTTCTATTTCAAGTTCTATAGCTAAGCCCCCCTCATGCTCAGTTTGGACCCCTGCATCACAGACCTCTGTAAATGCCCTAGAATGATTTTTTAGAGTATTTATTTCATCTTTTAGCTCCTTCACAGTCTTATCCAGCAAATAATAATTCTTCAATTTCTCTTCAAACTTTTTTCTAGTTGCCACATAATCTTTCAATGTCCTGGCTAGCCTGTTCTACAAGTCCTCAACCACTGCTTTATTCATGGAGGATGCATGGTGTAAGAGATTTTCTATCTCTGATCCTGTAGTGTCTTGCAACCTCCATATTAATTAGCTACCCTATGTGGTGTCTTGGATGTCAACCAATCTGGGCTTACTAGATTTTGGGGCCACACACCATACTGCTAGTGTCTAAGTGTCCATATTGAATCCAGAACCCCTCATGAGTCCATCAGGGCCAAAAGCTTCATAAGCTATAGCTTTATCTTGCCTCTTGATTTGGTCAATTAGGAATGAGGACTCCAAGTCCCATCCAGGGATCAGCAACATGCCACTTCTCTTTACTAGATCTTTTGCCTCCTCCACACTTAATGTTTCACTGTTGGGATCATAGGCCTGTAATTTTTCAATCATTTGAATAGTTTTTTCCTCTGATTCCCCTGGTTTCAAAGATAGTGTTAATTCATTCTGCTTAACTCTAAAGAGAAAACTTTTAAACTCAACGAACTTGATGAATTCATCATCATCTATAAACTCTTTAGCTTGGATGACCCTGTCATCCAATCTAGCTGTAGCCAATTCTAACTCATCTATGGCCTTTTCTCCCTCATCTACCATTGATGTCAAAAAAATTTCTTAAGTCAGCAAAGTAATGGCTATTACCTGGCAGGATTTGTAGTGCCTTTTGCCTTGCCTTTTCTGGTACATTCATCAACTTTTATTTCTTTGATGGCCCCTGCTTAGATGTGGATGGCTTAGCTTGTTCTATTTCTCCCATAAACTCCACATCAGGTTCAACTTCTTCAGGGTTTACTCTATCCTCCTCGTTCTCCTCAGGGATGTCTGGCAATTTAGACATAATATCTTTGTAATTCTCTAAACACATTTCAATTTTATTCATCTATTTGAGATCAGGAATGAAACCGGGGAAGGTAGGGTCTGCCTTTTTCAATTGTTCCTCTACCCTTACAATATTTTCCCATTTATAGGTTCTCTCTTGACAAGTAACTTTTCTAAAAATATTTCTAGTAACATCCTCCTCTGCTATAGGCTGATTTAGAGCCAAATTGTGATTCCTCATTTCTCTCAATGCTCCTCTAACAAAGTCTTCAGGGTCATACATCCTTGCTTTACTATAGGGCAATCTGAATTATCTAAGGAATTCATGGATTTGGTCCACAGCATCTTTACCTATAGAGAAATCCCCTATTTGGAACCTTCTTATCAAAAAGATTCCCTTATGTCTTTTAGGGCCTAAGTGCTCTCTATCCATCATGATAAGCTGCCACAAGAATTCTACTATTGCCAATCTTTCTGGGACAAATGTTGGTAGTATGTGTGGAGGTTGAGGGCAAGCATACACTCTTATAAGAGTAAAATTCACAAAAAAAATCATATCACCCCAATTGTGCTTGATGTCATTCTCATAATTGTCATTGTCCATATTAAATGCTAAGGGTCTAAGCAATTTTCTAACAAGTAAAGGAAATCTATCCCTCACAATACCTAACATGTTCATTACTGGATCCACAAAATCACTAAAAAAAGCAATGGAATTAGAGAAAGTGTAAGTTCTATCCCATACCCTAGTCCATAGCTGAACCAGAACAATTCCTCCCTCATTCTCAGTCTCATCAATGAACCCTGGGTTGATGTAGCCAATATTGAAATAGAGGATCAGGTGCATCAGCATGGAGTAGTGATTGAACTTGAAGCTTTTCAAATCAGTCTTCGCATTCATCAACTCAAAGTGCATTACATTGATTATGTGCCCCACATAATCAAACTCCTTGTTGGTGTACTGATCTTGAACATCTGTAGCCATGACAAAAATGTCAGCAGTCACTGTCGACCCTCCATCTAGTCCAAGAACTTTGTGTAGACCATAGATGGTATTCTAGAAATAGGTAAAGAAAAGCTCAATATCAAATGAATCTGCAACCTTCTTGGGTAACAATCTTGCCTCTTTGATTTCTCTATGAATATGCCTCCTCATAACCTTTCCATGGTAGTAATTTCTATGTCTATTAAACAGGGCCTCCTCTCCTGCTAGGTCAATATCCACACTCATAGGTCCCTGAAGGTTGAAAGCTTGAGTAAAAGATGCTCTATCTAACATGCAGAGTATAGACTTGTCATGCCTGTGGAAAGCTTGTGTCACTGGATTGTATGCTTGAATTAGCACTTTCATGAGGTCTACATCCAAAAATACCTCAGGTACTATCAACTTTTCCAAGTTCCTCTCCCATGGGTTTGAAATAGGAGGGCCTCTAATTCTATTGTTATAGAAAAACATGAAGAGCTCATACCCAGTTGTGTTTGGTCATTCAGCATCCCTACAGAATGCATAAGGGTCCCTCCATTCATAAGCGTTAGCTGATTGCAAATTTGAGGATCCAAGCAACAGTTTCATCCATTCTTTAGCGTATATGTTTGGCCTCTTTGTTCTTGAATGCACAATGGCACTCTTTTCTGGTACTTCAACAACATCAGAAGATCCTTGTTCTGCCATTCTTTGAAGTACTAAACTCTCTGGTTTCTCTTCGACTCTAGAAATTATGGATGCTCTAAAGTGTGAACTATATTTAATAATAATAACTAACAAGTAACAAGTAACTCACAAGTACAACCAGGGTACCAGCCACCAGGCCACCTACTATATTAAAAATTAAAATCTCAATGTCTCATCAAGCACAGTCACACACGCATGAAATTAGTAATTACCTTTTTCAAAATTTAAATAAGTGTTACTGTCAACAGTACATCTAAGTTTCTAAGTTTCTAACCCTAGGTCCCTAATACCCTATCTCAACTTAGGCTAAATTACTACCTACAAATCAGGGGCCTTGGCCCTTAGCCGTTAAACTGACCAGAAAAATGAAACCTTGAGATGTTACGACATAGCCTGGCATGTCGCATGAATGATGACACTTATACTTCCCAAGTTGAAAGTTCCCACTTTCCACATGGGCTGTGGCATCAGCATGCAACTTAGTCTCTGTCAGAACGTCTCTCACTTTTCAACCCCTTACGAAGTTACACAACAGCCATGCGTTACTTTGAAACCCCTAACCATCATAATAAATTTAAGTTTTAAATGTTGAGAAGCTACGAAATAGCTAGGCGTAACTTTGGAACACATCACCATATTGAATTAAATGTTGAGAAGTTACGAAATAGCCAAGCATTACTTCGGAACCCCTAACCATCATAATAAATTAACCGTTGAGAAGTTACAAAACAGCCAAGCGTAACTTTGGAACCATCATAATAAATTAAAGTTTTAAACGTTGAGAAGTTACAAAACAGCCAGGTGTAACTTTGGAACCATCATAATAAATCAATGTTTGAAACGTTGAGAAGCTACGAAATAGCCAGGTGTAACTTCGGAACCATCATAATAAATTAAAATTTTAAACGTTGAGAAGCTACGAAACAGCCAGGCGTAACTTCGAAACACATCCCCATCATATTAAATTAAACGTTGAGAAGTTACGAAAAATCCAAGCGTTACTTCGGAACCCCTAACCATCATAAATTAACCATTGAGAAGTTACAAAACAGCCAGGCGTAACTTCGGAACCATCATAATAAATTAAAGGTTTAAATGTTGAGAAGCTACGAAACAGCCAGGCGTAACTTCGGAACCATCATAATAAATTAAAGTTTTAAACGTTGAGAAGCTACGAAACAGCCGGTCGGGCGTAACTTCAAAACTAGTAACACTATTTGAAAAAGAGTCATCTAACTTCTCATTGTTTCATTTGTATACTACTATACAGTATTAAAAATTTACAGACTACAGTATTACTATTTAATTCAAAAACTGGTATACAATATATTATATACATAATACTGGTAACTTAAACTGATTCACTAATTCAACATTTCACTAAAGTTCTGAACGGCTGTGGACCAACCATTTTCAAAACCAAAATGAAAACTACATTCGATTATTTCATATTTACAAATTACAACTTACAAGTAACAATTAACAAAAAATTTCGTAACAGTAAGCCGTAAGATCCACATTGCACAAAGAAAAAAAGATTAGTTAGATTAATCGATGCGTAGAGCAGCAAATAATGGGATCATCTGATTCATCTCCTCCTGGAACACCTCCTGGTCGAAGCCATGATCGTCAAAAATTGTGCGCATCTCCGCCTTGTCATGTTCTACTTCAAGTTCGAACATGTCACTCAGGTAACCGGCGTAACTGGTAGCATGATGATGATCCCTTGCTGTAGACATTAGATGACTGAGGACATCCTGTTGAATCTCCTCCTGCATATCCAAAGTTGGTTGGATAACAGGTTCTGGGTTCTCATTTGATGATCTCTCAACTACTGGAAGACCCATTCTGTGAAAGCACTGAGAAAATACAAATAATCACCAACTTGTCATCCAAATTTAGAAATTTAGAAAGCTCCTATGTTGAATGCTCTACAATTCCACTACCAAGGAGTATATAAAGAAAATAATCACCAACTTGCCAGCCGCAATAAATTTTGAAGGAATGTTTCACGTCAGGTGGTAATTCAAGATGAAATTAATGAAGAAAAATTGTAGACATTGTAATGTCCTACGTAACTTAGCTCTGAAGTCGAAAAGAAGAATAATAAATGTTGAATCAAAGCTCATATCTCCTAAAATTATCCTTTTTAATGTCTAATCAAAATCTTGGCCTAAATAATGGATAACCATACCACTCAAGTTACGCAAAATGTCGACGTTGCCTCAGAACCACCATATCCTAGCTGCGATTTCAAATTTTGAACTAACAACTTGGCAGCCGCATTAAACTTTTGCGTAATGTCACTTGGCTCTAAAAAGAAAGATAATGAATATTGATGATTTTAATCAAAATCTTGTCATCGTTAAGTCTCATTAATTGTACTTCAGTGATCAATGTCACTACAACTTTGTGGCTAAGTTATGCAGACTTCCAACGTGGCCTCAAAACCCCCATATCTTACCTACGAATCATGATCATAACTTCTAAAGTCACGTACACTATCAACCTATCCTTTGCGTATCTTTGTGGCCTTCAACTGCAACCTACCAGCATAACCGCCGAAGTCACGCACACCGTCAATCTGACCATTACGTATCTTCGTAACTGTCAGCATCGACCCTCCTTTTAGCCTGCCGAAACTACACACACACCACACTGTTACCAGTCACCACAACTATTCACCAATTTATATTTTTTAATAATATAAATACTCTTTTATATTCACCAATTTATATTTATTATAATATAAATATTATTTTCTATTCGCCAATGTATTTTTTTTATAATATAAATACTATTTTATATTCGCCAATGTATTTTTTTTATAATATAAATACTATTTTATATTCGCCAATTTATATTTTTGTAGTTATAAATACTGTTATATATTCACCAATATAGTCCCACCTACTTTCAAGGAGCATCAATGATTTGCCAATTCAGATTTTTTTTTTCCTTTGAAAATAAAATAATTTCACCAAAAAAAAAAATTTTCCCTTCTCACTTTCACCACTTTTTTACACCTTTCTTAAAAGGGGGGTTTCTTAAAGATTACCCTGCTTGAAAGCATGAGAATAATTGTATTAAGTTTGATGAATCATGTACATGTCTATACCAGAAAATGAAACTACCACTTCAATAACTTGCAAAAGATGAAAAGAACTTCTATTCAGCCTCCTACAATGTGACAAAGTTTACTATTTCCCTGGAACTAATCAAAATCAGAACCCCTCCTAATGATCATGAAAATATTTTTATAGGAACAAGGATTGCAACAAGCTACCAATCATTAGGGAAAAATTTAAGTCTACAACTACCCAGTACAACAAGAAGAGAAAGAGTGTAGAGAAGCCTAGAAACCCGAGAAGATCAGACCAAATCTGATGTACAATTGCATTGGTTTCATCACTATAGACTAACTGAGATCACAAGTTACAGCCTTCTTATTGCAAGAGAAACAAAATTCAATGCCAGGACCAACTTGGAAAACTTTGCATGTACAAAAATGGAGATCACTAA
Organism: Chamaecyparis obtusa; assembly: GCA_027943335.1. Lineage (NCBI taxonomy): Eukaryota > Viridiplantae > Streptophyta > Pinopsida > Cupressales > Cupressaceae > Chamaecyparis > Chamaecyparis obtusa. The sequence continues at coordinate 61,274 of BSBK01008220.1, read as the reverse complement.
CATACCAAACCCTAGCCACCTACAAAGAGAAACAAACCAGTGCATTTAAACCAGCGTGGCACCCCAAGCAAGAAAATCTGATCTGCATAGCCACATAGATCCGCACCATCAACTTCACAACTGCCACCGAGCTACCACACTCATCGCATACGGCCAAACTATCAGAAAACCCTGCAAAATAAAGGTTGTCACATGATCACATAGCCAAAAATTGGGCTATGTGAACATGCGACACACCACCAAGATTCATCACCAGGTATGGAATCATCATGCCACTGATCAGAAGGACCCTCGAGCCAAATCGCAACACCTACCACCATCAAACTAGTCAAAATCCACCGAAGAAACCATAAATTCTGGTACTTCATGTCGCAAAAACCCTCTGCAAATTTGAATTCAAATGCAATGGTGATGAAGGGTGCTCCCCTTAATACCACAAACACATAACAGAAATAGTGAAACAACAACAGTAATATGCAAGAACAGAAAATAGGCTTCTTATTATCTCCACAAATGTGGAATTACAAACTTTCAGAATTACAATATGCAAAGCCACATGGGCATTCCCTTACAATATTCTGTAGGACAAAGCCTCGAATCAATACCCAGATCTACTACCAAGAATTATTCTGAACTGCTTAAGACAATAATACAGCCTTCCTTATATAGGCAATTTTCCACCGCCCGGGAAGGTTCCAGAATTTTAGCCAATAAGGCCGACCAAACTTAGAATTATTTTATTTTACATTTTATTACATCATAGTCGGCTCAAGATAACCTTTGAAACCCGAACATAAATTTTGAAGAAAATTATTTTTCGCCATTCCGGGTGGCCCAACTTCCGAAGATCATAAGTCATCACCAGTTGACCTGATCGGCTATTATAACCCCATTTCAGAAACGCCACGAAGCACTCTACAATCTTGACCAGCGCAACTGCCCATCACCCAAATTTTTGACCTCATCCGGGGCCTCTAAATCCTTCAAAACTGAGTTCAAAGTTTCTGTACCCTGCTGCCAATACCGAAAATCTTCAATATCTTCCAATATACACTTGATCTGGCAATGAAACTTTACTGGCAGACTTATATGACCAAAATCAACCTCCAAGAAAGAAATCAGATCATTCTGAGCACATACAAAAATTACCAAAAATAGCAACTTTTCATAAATAGCAGCTCTGCACAAAATAGCCCTTATTGAATACAAAAAATAGAAATATTTTTGGGTGATGCAAGATTGCTCTTACACCCAGGATGCTCCTGCATCAAATGGCTAATCGGCAAAATTTAAAATGTGGTCGTCGATTTCTTCCCCTTCCCGGCAAATCAGGTGGTCATATTTAATTCACAATAGTTGTGGGCCCCTTTGGAAAGTCAACAGCCCCATCAACAGTCAGCAACCAATCAAAACTGAACAACTCGGTAACACAAGCACTGTGGACCCACCTTAACTCCATAATGGCAACGTCTAAATAGTTGTCACATGATCGCATAGCTAGGAAATGGGCTATGCGAACATGTGACACACCTCCATGTCACGGCTCCCCACCAACATGGCACCCTTGTCGCATGATCGCATGGCCGAAAGATGGCCCTTGCGATCATGCGACAAGGCCACAAGACTACCACCATGTCACTCGCTGGCCAATTAGGAACAACCTCATCATGGAGACCGATCAACTGGACCTTTTTAAACACTGCAACCCTTGGCCCCACAAGACAGACGTCAACTGGTCGCATGATCGCATGTTAGAAATTTTTGACATGCGACCATGCGACAACCAATAAGAACATGCGCCCATGCTTCCCTTTTGACACTGGGCCCACCTGGACCCACTTCACGCCCACACAAGAAAATACAACAGCTATCGCAAAAGCGTAAAGGATAAACATCATGCATCTTGATGCAGGAGCATCCTGGGTGTAAGAGCAATCTTGCATCACCCAAAAATATTTCTATTTTTGAATTCAATAAGGGCTATCTTGTGCAGAGCTGCTATTTGTGGAAAGTTAATCTGATGCAGGAGCATCCTAGGTGTAAGAGCAATCTTGCATCACCCAAAAATATTTCTATTTTTGAATTCAATAAGGGCTATCTTGTGCAGAGCTGCTATTTGTGGAAAGTTACTATTTTTGGTAATTTTTGTATGTGCTCAGAATGATCTGATTTCTTTCTTGGAGATTCATTTTGGTCATATAAGTCTGCCAGTAAAGTTTCATCGCCAGGTCAAGTGTACATTGGAAGATATTGAAGATTTTCGGTATTGGCAGCAGGGTACAAAAACTTTGAACTCAGTTTTGAAGGCTTTAGAGGCCCTGAATGAGGTCAACAATTTGGGTGACAGGCGCTTGCGCAGATTAAGCCTATAGAGCGCTTTGTGGTGTTTCCGAAATGGGGTTATAATAGCCGATCGGGTCAACTGGTGATGACTTATGATCTTCGAAAGTTGGGCCACCCGAAATGGCAAAAAATAATTTTCTTCAAAATTTCTGTTCGGGTTTCAAAGGTTATCTTGAGCCGACTATGATGTAATAAAATGTAAAATAAAATAATTCTATGTTTTGTCGGCCTTATTGGCTAAAATTCTGGAACCTTCCCACGCGGTGGAAAAATTGTCTATATAAGGAAGGCTGTATTATTGTCTTAGGCAGTTCAGAATAGTTCTTGGTAGTAGATCTGGGTAATAGTTCGAGGCTTTGTCCTACAGAATATTGTAAGGGAATGCCCATGTGGCTTTGCATATTGTAATTTTGAAAGTTTGTAATTCCACATTTGTGGAGATAATAAGAAGCCAATTTTCTGTTCTTGCATATTGTTGTTGTTTCTCTATTTCTGTTATGTGTTTGTGGTATTAAGGGGAGCACCCTTCATCAGGTGGTATCAGAGCAGGTTTTCTTGAGTGTGTAAACAGATCGCCGACTGTGAGGCAGTTTGCACCAGGACCATGGCTAGGCTTTCAGTGCGCATCGCGAAAATGCCTCCACGAAGGGAACGTGGCGGAAGAGCTAGTGTTGTAACACCTGAGGTTAGAGAGCTGCAGAGACAAGTGCGAGCATTGCAAAAAGAGATTCGCAGAGGAATGAATCTTAATGTCAGAGATGAAAGCGAGGATAAAGCCGAAGAAGAATATCAAGAAGGAGAAACTGAAATTGTGAACCAGGAGGAAGAAAGACTTTTTCGGGCGATTTCCAAGATTGGGAAAAGACCTAAGATTGAGGTTCCTACATTTTCTGGAAATCTTAACCCAGAGGAATTGATCGACTAGATCAATGAATGTGAGGAATATTTTGACTACGAAGATGTTGAAGGTCCTGATAGGGTCAAATTTGCGAAGGCCAGATTGAAAGGTCATGCGAAGATCTGGTGGCAAGAAATTCAATTAGAGAGAAATAGAAGAGGGAAAGATAAAATCACAAGATGGGATCGGATGGTGGATAAATTGAAGCGACAGTTCATTCCTGTTGATTATGAGCTTGACCTACTGAAGAAAATGCAGAGTTTGAAGCAAGCAGGAAGATCTGTTCAGGAGTATACAGAGGAGTTCTATCGACTTCTCATCAGAACAGGCCACGCAGAAGCTGATAAGGAGAAAGTTGCCCGATACCTTAATGGGTTAAGGCCAAGCATTCAGGAGGAGCTGAATCTAATTCGAATGAACAGTATTGAAGAGGCATACCAGTTTGCCCTAAAAGTAGAGGAAAAGCTGAACAAGAAGTTTGAGAGCAGACAAAACGGAAGAGGTCGCGGTGGACGATCTGGTGGACGGTCATATGGTGGCCGAAATGAGGATCCGAAAAAGAAGGATGAGGCCAGTAGTAGTCAAAATCAGCGAGGAAATAATTCCAATCGCTTCCAAGATCAGAATAATAGAGATTAGAGAGGAAGAGGAAGAGGACAAGGATCTAGAAGAGGTGGCTTCCATGGAACATGTTTTCACTGTGGAGAAGAAGGTCATAGGGCATTTGAATGTCCTCAGCCCCAAGGTAGAATAGACAGGAGAAATGAAGGCCAAGCCAGAGTTGCACATGTATATGAAGATGCCAGATCATCAAATTCTGAAGATGCTGAAAGAGGAGAAACGTTGATTAACAGAAGAGTCCTGTTGAGTGGTGAGAATGAACCTGAGCAAAGGAGGAGCCTGTTTCGCACCAGGTGCAAGTGTGAAGGTAAATGTTGTGATGTGATTATTGATAGTGGAAGCACTGACAATTTGGTGTCAGAAGAGATGGTGACAAAGTTGAAGCTCAAGAGACAGAAACACCCACATCCATATCGGATTGCTTGGGTACAGGATGACCACAAGGTCATGGTCAATGAACAATGTCTGGTGAAGTTCAAGATTGGCGGATACCAAGATGAGGTATTGTGTGATATCATATCTATGGATGCATGTCATATGTTGTTGGGTAGACCATGGCAGTTTTACAGATGTGTTGTACATGATGGTCGTACGAATACCTATTCCATGACAAAGGATGGAGTGTGGCATAAGCTAAAACCATTGAAGGAGACTGAAGAAAAGGTATGTGGTAATGCAAGAATAACATTTGTTGATGGAAGAAAATTCTTAGATGGTATGAGGCATGAGCATGTGTGTTTTGCTTTAATTCAAAAAGTTGGTAAAAAAGAAGTAGAGGATGTACCTGTAGAGGTTGCAGATTTGTTGAATGAGTTTCAGGATATTGTATCTGATAATGTACCTGATGGATTACCACCGGTAAGGAAGATCAGTCATCAGATGAATTTGATTCCAAGAGCCAGTTTTCCAAACAAGGCAGCACATAGAATGACACCAGCAGAAAGTGAAGAGTTGAACAGACAAGTACACGAGTTATTGCAGAAGGGGTTGATTCGAGAGAGTCTGAGTCCCTGTGCTGTACCTGCAGTATTAGCACCAAAGAAGAATGGAGAGTGGAGGATGTGTACAGATTCCAAAGCAATAAACAAGATCACAATCAAGTACAGGTTTCCATTGCCACGAATGGATGATATTATGGACTGTTTGAGTGGAGCTGTGTATTTTTTAAAGATAGATCTGAAAAGTGGATATCATCAGATTCGGATCAGGGAGGGAGATGAATGAAAGACTGCCTTCAAGACAAAGGAAAGACTGTATGAGTGGTTAGTCATGCCTTTTGGGCTAACCAATGCACCGAGCACTTTCATGCGGCTCATGAATGAGGTTCTAAAAGAATTTTTGAGTAAGTTTGTCATTGTTTACCTAGATGATATTTTGATCTTTAGTAAGACATTGGATGAGCATATGATGCATATTCGTATGGTATTTGAGAAGCTGAGAGAAGAGAAATTGTTGATTAATTTGAAGAAGTGCAGTTTTGTGAAGAAAGAGTTAGTGTATTTGAGATTTGTAATTTCAGCACAAGGTCTAAAAATGGACCCAGAGAAGGTACAGGCTATCCTTGAATGGCCTACTCCAAGAAGTGCTACCGAGGTAAGATCTTTTCATGGTCTAGCTAGCTTTTACAGAAAGTTTATCAGAAATTTTAGCAGTATTTGTGGACCCTTGACTGAAACAATGAGAGGGGATAGAAAAGAGTTTAAGTGGACTAATGGGGCAGAAAAGAGTTTTCAATTGTTAAAACAAAAAGTTACAGAACAACCAGTTTTAGCACTTCCAGATTTTAATAAGGTGTTTCAAGTAGATTGTGATGCTAGTGGTACTACAATAGGAGCTGTTATGAGCCAAGAAGGTAAACCTGTTGCTTATTTTAGTGAGAAATTAAATGATGCCAAGAGAAAATATTCTGTTTATGATCAGGAATTTTATGCTATAGTTCAGGCATTAAAAAAGTGGAGGCACTATCTGCTTCCTAAGGAGTTTATTTTGTATACTGATCATCAAGCTTCGCAATATTTGAATAGTCAAGGAAAATTGAATCAAACGCATTTGAAATGGGTTGAGTTTTTGCAGAGTTATACATTTGTTTTGAAACACAGGAGTGGAAAGTCTAATAGGGTTGCAGATGCACTTAGCAGAAGGCAACTATTGCTGACAGAAATGCATATTGAAGTGATTGGGTTCAAGGAACTCAAGAATTTGTATCCAGAGGATCCTGATTTTGGTGAATCTTGAAAAGCTTATACAGAACCTGTTACTCTAGACAGGACGAAATGGCTGGATTTTATCATCCAAGATGATATGCTATTCAGAGGGAGTCAGTTGTGCATTCCACGAAGTTCTATGAGGGAGAATCTCATCAAGGAGAAGCATAACGGAGGATTGGCTGGACATTTTGGTTGTGATAAAACCCTTGGTTTGGTTAGTGAGAATTATTATTGGCCACAGTTGCAGCAAGATGTGAAGAAGTTTGTACAGAGTTGCAGAGTATGTCAGATGGCGAAAGGAGTGAAGCAGAATACAGGGCTGTATCAGCCATTACCTATACCAGAGAAGCCTTGGGAGGATATCAGTATGGACTTTGTTCTTGGTTTACCGAGGACTCAGCGGGGACACGATTCAATTTTTGTGGTAGTTGACAGATTCTCGAAGATGGCACATTTCATTCCCTGCAAGAAGACTAATGATGTTGTTCATATAGCAGAATTATTTTTCAGAGAAGTAATGAGACTTCATGGTTTGCCAAAGACCATAGTTTCAGATCGGGACACTAAGTTTGTTGGATATTTCTGGCGTACATTGTGGAAGAAGTTAAAGATAGATTTGAAGTTCAGTTCATCACATCATCCACAGACTATTGGATAGACAGAGGTGGTGAATAGGAGTTTGGGAAATTTGCTGAGATGTTTGGTTGGAGATAAGCCAACAGGATGGGATTTGATTTTACCACAGGCAGAATTTGCATACAATAATTCTGTCAATAGGAGCACTGGTAAATCACCATTCCAGATTGTATATGGAAGTAGTCCAAGAAATGCCTCTGAATTGAGGAAGATAGATAAAGAAGAAATAAGTAGTGCTGAAGATGAGGATTTCGCAGAACACTTGAAGAACATCCATGGGGAGGTGAAGAAGCATATTACCAAGATGAACGCACAGTATAAGGTTAAGGCAGATGAAAAAATGAGGTATAAGGAATTTCAGGTTGGTGATGAAGTCATGGTTCATTTGCGGAAGGAGCGATTTTCGGTTGGTACATATAACAAGCTGCAAATGAAGAAGTTTGGGCCATGTAAGATACTAAAGAAACATGATTCAGGAAATGCATATGAGGTAGAATTGCCTACTGAGCTGAATATTTCACCAGTGTTTAACATTTCAAATTTGACAGAGTATCATGAAGGAGGTGTTGAAGATGAGGTTGTAGCAGCACAGTGGAGTATTCCAGCAACCAGTTCAGATATCAAGGAGATTGAAGACATACTAGACAGTCGTGTTGGCAGAAGCACAAGGAACAGGACATATGAAGAGTATTTGGTCAAATGGAAAGGACGACCTATTGAAGATTCATCATGGCTAACAAAGGAGGAGGTTAACCGTCTTGGTTTTCCTCTGCACACCTGAGTCGTGACAGGGTCACTTTTCAAATTACTCCGGGTGTCTGATGCAGGAGCATCCTGGGTGTAAGAGCAATCTTGCATCACCCAAAAATATTTTTATTTTTGAATTCAATAAGGGCTATCTTGTGCAGAGCTGCTATTTGTGGAAAGTTAATCTGATGCAGGAGCATCCTGGGTGTAAGAGCAATCTTGCATCACCCAAAAATATTTCTATTTTTGAATTCAATAAGGGCTATCTTGTGCAGAGCTGCTATTTGTGGAAAGTTACTATTTTTGGTAATTTTGGTATGTGCTCAGAATGATCTGATTTCTTTCTTGGAGGTTCATTTTGGTCATATAAGTCTGCCAGTAAAGTTTCATCGCCAGGTCAAGTGTACATTGGAAGATATTGAAGATTTTCGATATTGGCAGCAGGGTACAGAAACTTTGAACTCAGTTTTGAAGGCTTTAGAGGCCCCGGATGAGGTCAAAAATTTGGGTGACGGGCACTTGCATGAGTCAAGCCTGTAGAGCGCTTCGTGGCATTTCTAAAATGGGGTTATAATAGCCGATCGGGTCAACTGGTGATGACTTATGGTCTTCGAAAGTTGGGCCACCCGAAATGGCGAAAAATAATTTTTTTCAAAATTTCTGTTCGGGTTTCAAAGGTTATCTTGAGCCGACTATGATGTAATAAAATGTAAAATAAAATAATTCTAAGTTTCGTCGGCCTTATTGGCTAAAATTCTGGAACCTTCCCAGGCGGTGGAAAAATTGCCTATATAAGGAAGGCTGTATTATTGTCTTAGGCAGTTCAGAATAGTTCTGGGTAGTAGATCTGGGTAATAGTTCGAGGCTTTGTCCTATAAAATATTGTAAGGGAATGCCCATGTGGCTTTGCATATTGTAATTCTGAAAGTTTGTAATTCCACATTTGTGGAGATAATAAGAAGCCAATTTTCTGTTCTTGCATATTGTTGTTGTTTCTCTATTTCTGTTATGTGTTTGTGGTATTAAGGGGAGCACCCTTCATCAGGTGGTATCAGAGCAGGTTTTCTTGAGTGTGTAAACAGATCGCCGACTGTGAGGCAGTTTGCACCAGGACCGTGGCTAGGGTTTCAGCGCGCATCACGAAAATGCCTCCACGAAGGGAACGTGGTGGAAGAGGTGGTGTTGTAACACCTGAGGTTAGAGAGCTGCAGAGACAAGTGTGAGCATTGCAAGAAGAGATTCTCAGAGGAATAAATTTTAATGTCAGAGATGAAAGCGAGGATGAAGCCGAAGAAGAATATCAAGAAGGAGAAACTGAAATTGTGAACTAGGAGGAAGAAAGACTTTTTCGGGCGATTTCCAAGATTGGGAAAAGACCTAAGATTGAGGTTCCTACATTTTCTGGAAATTTTAACCCGGAGGAATTGATCGACTAGATCAATGAATGTGAGAAATATTTTAAGTACGAAGATGTTGAGGATCCTGATAGGGTCAAATTTGCGAAGGCCAGATTGAAAGGTCATGCGAAGATCTGGTGTCAAGAAATTCAATTAGAGCGAAATAGAAGAGGGAAAGATAAAATCACAAGATGGGATCGGATGGTGGATAAATTGAAGCGATAGTTCATTCCTGTTGATTATGAGCTTGACCTATTGAAGAAAATGCAGAGTTTGAAGCAAGCAGGAAGATCTGTTCAGGAGTATACACAGGAGTTCTATCGACTTCTCATCAGAACAGGCCACGCAGAAGCTGATAAGGAGAAAGTTGCCCGATACCTTAATGGGTTAAGGCCAAGCATTCAAGAGGAGCTGAATCTAGTTCGAATGAACAGTATTGAAGAGGCATACCAGTTTGCCCTAAAAGTAGAGGAAAAGCTGAACAAGAAGTTTGAGAGCAGACAAAATGGAAGAGGTCGCGGTGGACGATCTGGTGGACGGTCATATGGTGGCCGAAATGAGGATCCGAAAAAGAAGGATGAGGCCAGTAGTAGTCAAAATCAGTAAGAAAATAATTTCAATCGCTTCCAGGATCAGAATAATAGAGATCAGAGAGGAAGAGGAAGAGGACAAGGATCTAGAAGAGGTGGCTTCCGTGGAACATGTTTTCACTGTGGAGAAGAAGGTCATAGGGCATTTGAATGTCCTCAGCACCAAGGTAGAACAGACAGGAGAAATGAAGGCCAGGCCAGAGTTGCACATGTAGATGAAGATGTCAGATCATCAAATTTTGAAGATGCTAAAAGTGGAGAAACGTTGATTAACAGAAGAGTCCTGTTGAGTGGTGAGAATGAACCTGAGCAAAGGAGGAGCCTGTTTCGCACCAGGTGCAAGTGTGAAGGTAAATGTTGTGATGTGATTATTGATAGTGGAAGCACTGACAATTTAGTGTCAGAAGAGATGGTGACAAAGTTGAAGCTCAAGAGACAGAAACACCCACATCCATATCGGATTGCTTGGGTACAGGATGACCACAAGGTCATGGTCAATGAACAATGCCTGGTGAAGTTCAAGATTGGCGGATACCAAGATGAGGTATTGTGTGATATCATATCTATGGATGCATGTCATATGTTGTTTGGTAGACCATGGCAGTTTGACAGATGTGCTGTACATGATGGTCGTGCGAATACCTATTCCATGACAAAGGATGGAGTGCGGCATAAGCTAAAACCATTGAAGGAGACTGAAAAAAAGGTATGTGGTAATGCAAGAATAACATTTGTTGATGGAAAAAAATTCTTAGATGGTATGAGGCATGAGCATGTGTGTTTTGCTTTAATTCCAAAAGTTGGTAAAGAAGAAGTAGAGGATGTACCTGTAGAGGTTGCAGATTTGTTGAATGAGTTTCAGGATATTGTATCTGATAATGTACCTGATGGATTACCACCGGTAAGGAAGATCAGTCATCAGATGGATTTGATTCCAGGAGCCAGTTTGCCAAACAAGGCAGCACATAGAATGACACCAGCAGAAAGTGAAGAGTTGAACAGACAAGTACATGAGTTATTGCAGAAGGGGTTGATTCGAGAGAGTCTGAATCCTTGTGCTGTACCTACGGTATTAGCACCAAAGAAGAATGGAGAGTGGAGGATGTGTACAGATTCCAAAGCAATAAACAAGATCACAATCAAGTACAGGTTTCCATTGCCACGAATGGATGATATTATGGACTGTTTGAGTGGAGCTGTGTATTTTTTAAAGATAGATCTGAAAAGTGGATATCATCAGATTCGGATCAGGGAGGGAGATGAATGGAAGACTGCCTTCAAGACAAAGGAAGGACTGTATGAGTGGTTAGTCATGCCTTTTGGGCTAACCAATGCACCGAGCACTTTCATGCGGCTCATGAATGAGGTTCTGAAAGAATTTCTGGGTAAGTTTGTCATTGTTTACCTAGATGATATTTTGATCTTTAGTAAGACATTGGATGAGCATATGATGCATATTCGTATGGTATTTGAGAAGCTGAGAGAAGAGAAATTGTTGATTAATTTGAAGAAGTGCAGTTTTGTGAAGAAAGAGTTAGTGTATTTGGGATTTGTAATTTCAGCAGAAGGTCTAAAAATAGACCCAGAGAAGGTACAGGCTATCATTGAATGGCCTACTCCAAGAAGTGCTACCGAGGTAAGATCTTTTCATGGTCTAGCTAGCTTTTACAGAAAGTTTATCAAAAATTTTAGCAGTATTTGTGGACCCTTGACTGAAACAATGAGAGGAGATAGAAAAGAGTTTAAGTGGACTAATGGGGCAGAAAAGAGTTTTCAATTGTTGAAACAAAAAGTTACAGAACAACCAGTTTTAGCACTTCCAAATTTTAATAAGGTGTTTCAAGTAGATTGTGATGCTAGTGGTACTGCAATAGGAGCTGTTATGAGCCAAGAAGGTAAACCTGTTGCTTATTTTAGTGAGAAATTAAATGATGCCAAGAGAAAATATTCTGTTTATGATCAGGAATTTTATGCTATAGTTCAGGCATTGAAAAAGTGGAGGCACTATCTGCTTCCTAAGGAGTTTGTTTTGTATACTGATCATCAAGCTTTGCAATATTTGAATAGTCAAGGAAAATTGAATCAAAGGCATTTGAAATGGGTTGAGTTTTTGCAGAGTTATACATTTGTTTTGAAACACAGGAGTGGAAAGTCTAATAGGGTTGCAGATGCACTTAGTAGAAGGCAACTATTGCTGACAGAAATGCATATTGAAGTGATTGGGTTCAAGGAACTCAAGAATTTGTATCCAGAGGATCCTGATTTTGGTGAATCTTGGAAAGCTTGTACAGAACCTGTTACTCTAGACAGGATGAAATGGCTGGATTTTATCATCCAAGATGATATGCTATTCAGAGGGAGTCAGTTGTGCATTCCAAGAAGTTCTATGAGGGAGAATCTCATCAAGGAGAAGCATAGCGGAGGATTGGCTGGACATTTTGGTGGTGATAAAACCCTTGGTTTGGTTAGTGAGAATTATTATTGGCCACAGTTGCAGCAAGATGTGAAGAAGTTTGTACAGAGTTGCAGAGTATGTCAGATGGCGAAAGGAGTGAAGCAGAATACAGGGCTGTATCAGCCATTACCTATACCAGAGAAGCCTTGGGAGGATATCAGTATGGACTTTGTTCTTGGTTTACCGAGGACTCAGCGGGGACACGATTCAATTTTTGTGGTAGTTGACAGATTCTCGAAGATGGCACATTTCATTCCCTGCAAGAAGACTAATGATGCTGTTCATATAGCAGAATTGTTTTTTAGAGAAGTAATGAGACTTCATGGTTTGCCAAAGACCATAGTTTCAGATCGGGACACTAAGTTTGTTGGATATTTCTGGCATACATTGTGGAAGAAGTTAAAGACAGATTTGAAGTTCAGTTCATCACATCATCCACAGACTGATGGACAGACAAAGGTGGTGAATAGGAGTTTGGGAAATTTGCTGAGATGTTTGGTTGGAGATAAGCCAACAGGATGGGATTTGATTTTACCACAGGCAGAATTTGCATACAATAATTCTATCAATAGGAGCACTGGTAAATCACCATTCCAGATTGTATATGGAAGTAGTCCAAGAAATGCCTCTGAATTGAGGAAGATAGATAAAGAAGAAATAAGTAGTGCTGAAGCTGAGGATTTCGCAGAACACTTGAAGAACATCCATGGGGAGGTGAGGAAGCATATTACCAAGATGAACGCACAGTATAAGGCTAAGGCAGATGAGAAAATGAGGTATAAAGAATTTCAGGTTGGTGATGAAGTCATGGTTCATTTGCGGAAGGAGCGATTTTCGGTTGGTACATATAACAAGCTGCAAATGAAGAAGTTTGGGCCATGTAAGATACTGAAGAAACATGATTCAGGAAATGCATATGAGGTAGAATTGCCTACTGAGCTGAATATTTCACCAGTGTTTAACATTTCAGATTTGACAGAGTATCATGAAGGAGGTGTTGAAGATGAGGTTGTAGCAACACAGTGGAGTATTCCAGCAACCAGTTCAGATATCAAGGAGATTGAAGACATACTAGACAGTCGTGTTGGCAGAAGCACAAGGAACAGGACATATGAAGAGTATTTGGTCAAATGGAAAGGATGACCTATTGAAGATTCATCATGGCTAACAAAGGAGGAGGTTAACCGTCTTGGTTTTCCTATGCACACCTGAGTCGTGACAGGGTCACTTCTCAAATTACCCCGGGTTTCTGATGCAGGAGCATCCTGGGTGTAAGAGCAATCTTGCATCACCCAAAAATATTTCTATTTTTGAATTCAATAAAGGCTATCTTGTGCAGAGCTGCTATTTGTGGAAAGTTAATCTGATGCAGGAGCATCCTGGGTGTAAGAGCAATCTTGCATCACCCAAAAATATTTCTATTTTTGAATTCAATAAGGGCTATCTTGTGCAGAGCTGCTATTTGTGGAAAGTTATTATTTTTGGTAATTTTCGTATGTGCTCAGAATGATCTGATTTCTTTCTTGGAGGTTCATTTTGGTCATATAAGTCTGCCAGTAAAGTTTCATCGCCAGGTCAAGTGTACATTGGAAGATATTGAAGATTTTCGATATTGGCAGCAGGGTACAGAAACTTTGAACTCAGTTTTGAAGGCTTTAGAGGCCCCGGATGAGGTCAAAATTTGGGTGACAGGCGCTTGCGTGAATCAAGCCTATAGAGCACTTCGTGGCATTTCTGAAATGGGGTTATAATAGCCGATCGGGTCAACTGGTGATGACTTATGGTCTTCGGAAGTTGGGCCACCCGAAATGGCGAAAAATAATTTTTTTCAAAATTTATGTTCGGGTTTCAAAGGTTATCTTGAGCCGACTATGATGTAA